>CM076572.1:896058075-896629215 GCA_034641835.2 Pinus albicaulis | reverse complement strand
GAAAGTTTTGAATATGCAGTAAATACTGATTCACCCCCCCCCTCTCAGTATTTTTCCCAACACTTTGGGACTTCAGCATCTATGAACTCCTTTAACCCATTGTCATCTAGCACCGCCTCCATCCTGTCCTTCCATGCAATATAATTCAAGCTGCCCTCAAGGGCATACTGTAATCGCAATTCGTTGAAAGACATCTCAACTTCGACACCAAGAAAACACTGCTGCAAATTTGAATTCCACTAGCACAAAACTCAACCACTTCAATGTCTTGCAATTGCTCCAATGATCAATATCGCTCCAATACCATGTAGAAATTTGAATAACTGTTAAATTATTCATCGAGATTATCCTAATCACACACTATTTGAGCTTCATGCAAAATACATAACCTCTTCTACTATTGATCATTCATTGAGGAAATATAAACAATCACATGTGCACATCAAAACCATAAACAATCACACATATAAACACAGTATTTATGGGAAATCTTAAAGCTTAAAACCCCAAACTATCTGTATATTATAATGATAGAGATCATGTAACAATCATTGTACAAACTCCTCACAACCTCTCACTACAATCTCCAATTGTTACACACTACACAAGCTCAAATCTAGCAAAACACATGCTCCAATCTGCTCCACCTGTTAGCCTGCCTCTACTGCGCAATACAAGATGAATAATGGCCCAATATGAGTTCGAATCCACCTGGTGTGTACTGCACAATCCTCCTTGGCATCTCCATCAATGTGTGGTGCAAACTCATGCACCAGTATGGTCACAACTGATAGTCACACTACTCTTTCACCTACCTCTTCACTAGTCTCCATTGAAACTGTCCATGCAATAAAGTTAACTGATGTATTCTTTAGTTGATTTATGATTTAATAATTAGTGAATTAATTAATAATTAATTCACACCACTCTCACTAGTGTATCAATCAGTTAGACTAGATACAACTAGCTCAACTATGTTTAACTGAGTTAAACTGAATACAACTCCACTAACTTCCTCAATCAACTCCACCAAACTCTGTCACATGAGTTCTAACTAAAGTCTCCATGCAATAGATTCACTTAACCCTCAGGAATAGCGTAATTCCTTCTGTCAGTTGCATGTGCCACTTCTGTGCACTTAACTGAAGTGCTCCAAGAGGATAAGATAATGTTTAGAGTCCAAATATTATTAAGAGCTAATAATATTCGACATATCTATTTTTAGACTGGCAATCTAAAAATAGATTCCGCCCAGTATGTCTAAAAATAGAAGTCCATCTATTTTTTCCGACTTGACCAACCATCCACAAATAGCATCCTGCAACTCATAGAACATGATCCATATGTCTAAAAACAGACATAGTCTAAAAATAGACTTTGAGCCAAAAATAGCCTGCGGGCCCACTTAGTGAAGGTGACTTCTTTTCACTAAGCTCATCATCTTGTTGCAATCTCAACAACATGTGGATAGAATGAATGACTACTTTGATAGAAAATAAATCGATGATGAAACTGTAAAACTTAGGATGTTTTCTCAAAGTTTAAGGGGACAAGCAAGAAAATGGTTCAAAGGCTTAACCCCTAACAGTATCAATGATCTCCCGTCTTTTCATCAATTATTCCTAAACAAATGGGAAGTCAAGAGAAACCCCCTTCAAATCCTGTCAGAATACAATGATCTTAAAAGAAATTCTGGAGAGAGTGTCCAAGATTATTTTACTAGATTCAATAGTGTTTATAATGCACTCCCTCCACAAATGAAGCCCCCACAAGGCTTAGCCTTAACAAATTTTCCTGAGGGATTTGACCAAGACATGTGTTATCAATTAAGGGGGAGAGAACCCCTTACATTAGAAGACATGCAGAAAGGGGCAGTAAGTGTAGAAGCTAACCTTAATGCCAGAAGGGCTAGATTGAAAGAAAAGAAGAAGGTTACCTACAAAGATGAAGCTGGACCTTCCACATCAGACTCCAAAATTGATAATTTGGTCATAACTATGGAGATGATGATGGAAATAATAAACATAAATGAGAGAGCTTATTCTAAATAAAACCAGACAGCTCCTCAAAATAAAAATCAAAATCAAAATCAGAACTTTAGAAAGAATCCCCCTCAAATTAGACAAAGAGGCCCTGATCAACAATTCAGACCTCCTTTCCAATAGAATTATGTTGATGAGGATGAGGGACTGATTGAAGAAATAGAGGAAGATCGCATGAACACGTTGGGAGTAAACAATGAGTATACTATTTTCCTAAATGAAGAGGAACAAGTCACATACATACCTGATGAGGAAGAAGGCCTAGAATCAGGAGATTATAAACTAGGATTTGAAAATTCCATAATGGAAGCACACAAACAATATGAATTGAGAATTAGAAAGAACCAAGAAGTTCCCAAGAAAAAGACCTCTGAAATATCTGCTAAAAACAGCCCTTTAAATACTTCCAAAAATACAGTTGAAAACAAAAACATAGTGGCTAAAAGTTCTGATCAAAACAAGGGAAAAAACACCCAAATTCATGAAAAACATAGTGGTGACCCTTTTAGCACTAGCACTTCAGCTAATGCTCTTGAAAAAACCATTCTAACTGCGTAAATAATAAAAACTAGCAAGCTGATTTTGCTGAGAAAATAGTGACTAAAAAGGCTGAATTAAACATTTCTAAAAGTCAAACTCCTTTCAGCATAGAGAGGGAAATTGCCAAGATAAAAATCTCCATCCCTCTCACTGAGTTAGTCACTCAAGATGTATATAGGTCCCAATTGTTAAAGGCTTTGAACATAGGAGAACACAATGATTCTGTTAACCTAAATGATGACAAACTTGAGCTTCTATTTGGACCAAAAATTGAAGGAAAATTTCAAGAGGGTCGAGTTCCTCCATTTTATGTCAGCTTAAACATCCATGATAACATTCTGCACAATGCCATTCTTGATTCAGGAGCATCACATAACCTAATGCTCAAAGTGATAATAGAAATATTAGGCCTTGAGGTGACTAGACCTTATAAATATTTATACTCCTTTGATTCCAGCAGAGTCAAATGCCTAGGCCTAATAAAAGATCTCTGTGCCAATTTAGCACAAATCCCATCCAAAAGCTTAGTAATGGACATTGTTGTGGCTGATATACCCCCCAAATATGGCATGCTTATTTCAAGATGTAAGGCATAATGCAAATGGATATGACTTATGCCACCATCCCTATCTTTAGTCAACCTAGAAGAATTTGTAGGGAAACACACATGAAATACATGGTGAGTAGCCAAGAAAGACCAAAAAACTCTCCTCTTTATTCTATACACACTGACCTTGAATCATTCATTCTTTACAATGATGAGATTCCTAATGAGCAAGGATTGGAAAATGAAACATCCACCAACATAGTGGCAGCCATAGCACAAGAGGAAGGGAAAGAAAAATCATCCAAACAGTTTGCTAATTTAGAAAAACACGGCAAACAAAATGAAGGTCTTGAGCATAAAAACAGTCATCAACCTATTTCCAATCATAACAAACAAAGATAAATGCCTCAATAAATTTAAAACCTTGAGGAAATAGACAAGAGTAAACATAGTGCAGACCCTCAAAAAGAACATAATGATGATCAAGATAAACAAAACAGAGAGGAAAAGGAGGAAATTAATGATGAATCTAAAAACAGTCCTCTTTGGAGCATGAGTTTTGATGGGTCTTGCACTAAAACTAGTGTAGGAGAAGGCATATGGGTACTCAATACTAAAAATAATCATGCAGAAGGACATTCATACAGATTAAACTTTCATTGCACCAACAACATAGCAGAGTATGAAGCACTCCTCTTAGGAATACAATTTCTTTAAAAATTAGGAGCCAAGAGGATAATAGTTCATGGAGATTCAGAATTAATAATTAGGCAAGTAAATGGGGAATAAACTGCCAAACATCCCAGACTAAGAGCCTATAGAGATGATTCCATGGACCTATTAAAATCATTTGCTGAATTCCATCTTACTTTTGTCCCTAGAAACCAAAATATTATTGCCAATGGATTAGCCTTTGCTGCTAGTACATGTATGAAACCTTATGAAAGAAAACAATACATAGTTCAAGTCAAATGTAGACCAGCAGTCCCAGACAATGAAAAATATTGGCAAGTTTTTGAAGGAGATAAGCAAATAGAAGACTTGCTACAGTCCAGAAATTAATTTGAAATGCCAAATTCAGATTCAGAGTATGAAGAAGAATGTCCTACTGAGGAAAAATCACTTTTTAAAGAAGAAGAATCTCTAGAGGTTGCTGATATAAATCTATTAACCCAAGTACCCAAACATAAAACAGAGAACTACGGAGATTTAGGAAAATAATATCTAGAAGTGCTACAATTGAAAACTGAAAACTTGCCAAAGGGGTTGGTCCCTTTAGAAGAATTATTTAACTTTAATGATGTTGAAAAAAAGCCAAAAATAGAACCTACTGAAGCTGAAGTAGAAGAGTGCAAAATAGGCAGTGAAGAAAGGCCTAAAATGATTAAATTATCTAAAGCACTGCCAGCTGACATTAAACTAAAATACCTTGAGCTGTTTAGAGAATTTTCTGATGTGTTTTCATGGAGTTATGAAGATTTGAAATCATATTATATAAAAATAATTCAGCACAAGATACCCCTTAAAGAAAACCAGAAACCTTTCAGACAAAAATTGTGCAGAATCAACCCTGTTCAATTACCTCTGGTTGAGAAAGAAATTAGAAAAATGTATGATTATGGAATTATAGTCCCTTTGAGATACTCATAGTGGGTATCTAGTATTGTATCAGTTAGGAAGAAAATAGGAGAAATAAGGCTTTGTATTGATTTCAGAAACTTAAATAAAGCCTCGTTAAAGGACAACTATCCCTTGCCCAAAATGGATCATATTTTACAAAGGGTGGTAGGTTCTAGAATAATTTATTTGCTAGATGGCTTTTCAGGATACAATCAAGTATTGGTACACCCTGATGATCAACTTAAAACAACCTTCACCACTCCTTGGGGCACTTTCATGTATGTGAAAATGCCTTTTGGTTTAATGAATGTTGGTGCCACATTCCAGAGAGCCATGGATATTGCATTCTCAGAAGAAATAGGCTACTTCATTGTGATTTACTTAGATGACATCACAATTTATTCCAAAACAGATGAAGAACACCTAATACACCTAAGAAATTTTTTTGAGAAGTGCAGAAAATATGGTTTGTCATTAAATCCCAAGAAAACATTGTTTGGTCTCCAAGAAGGTAAACTTCTTAGACACATCATATCTGAAGAGGGAATAAAGATAGACCCAAAGAGGATTGAAGGTATATTGCAAATCAATCATCCTAGAAACATCAAGGAACTCCAATCTTTCATTGGAAAGATTAATTTCTTGAGAAGGTTCATACCCAATCTAGTTGAACTCCTTAGAAACATGACAAATATACTTAAAAGAGAAGAAGGAGTCAAATGGACCTTAGAATCAAAGAAATCATTCCAGCTGGTAAAACATGCACTTACACAAACATCAGTTCTTATTAGTCCTGATTTTACAAAATATTTCTTCATATTTTCATTTGCATCAGAACACACAGTGGTTGTTGTCCTCCTATAGAAAAACATAAAGGGACAAGATCAGCCTATTGCATTTTCCAGCAAGGCATTAAGAGATACACCTTTGAAGTACAACATAATGGAAAAGAAAGCCTTTTCCTTGGTCAAAGCCTTAAAAGACTTCAAAGTTTACATTTTACACTCATAGATCATAGCATTTGTGCTTCATTCAGTGGTAAAATACATCTTGACACAAGATCCTAATGGCAAAAGAGGAAAGTGGATTGTTGTAATACTAGAATATGACTTAGAAATCAAGCCCAATAAGCTCATCAAAGGTCAAGGACTAGCAAAACTTATCGCTGAATCCAACTTTCAAGCTCTTGATATAAACATGTTTAATGCATTAGATGAACAGGAGGAGTTGGCAACTCCACTTATTGAAGATTATTTTCTGAATTCATCTTGGTATGTTGATATTTTGTATGTGCTACTTAATCTAAATGTCCCTCCGAGTTTGTCTAAAACAAAGGAAATATTTTTAAAGTTAAAGGCTGTAAATTACTGCATTTTAGACAAATGTTTATTTTGGAAAAATGCTAGAGGATTATTGCTTAAATGTTTTCCTGAGAATGATGCAGATAAGATCAACCACGAGTTTCAGGAAGGAGAATGTAGGGGCCACCTCTACTAGAAAAATACTATGAACAAAATCCTTAGAGTTGGCTATTACTGGCCCACCCTCTTTCAAAATATCCACAAAATGGTCATTTCCTGTCATAAATGTCAGATTTTTGAAGGCAAAAGAAAATTATTTCCCTTACCTCTACAACCAATCATTGTTGAAGCTCCTTTTCAACAGTGGGGTCTAGACTTCATTGGGGAAATCCATCCTACCTCATCTTCCCAACATAAATGGATCCTCACAACCACTGATTACTTTACCTAATGGACAGAAGCCATCCCTTCTAGGAATACCACAGACTCAGTCATCATTTCTTTCCTAGAAAATCATATCTTGTCTAGATTTGGTTGTCCTAGGAAAATTATCACAGACAATGCTGTTGCATTTGGGTCCAAAAATATGGTTGATTTCTGTCACAAATATCATATTATATTAGGCCATTCCATAGCTTATTAGCCTTAAGGTAATGGGCTGGCAGAATCCTCAAACAAAAGTTTGGTAAACATTATTAATAAGTTGCTGGAAGAAAATAAAAAATCATGGCACAACAAGCTGGTACATGCACTTTGGGCAGATATATTGACAGTCAAAAATTCAATTGGAATGTCCCCTTATCACCTAGTTTATGGAGTAGATGTAGTATTTCCAACCAATCTGGGGGTGCCAGTCATGAATTTGATCCAGGAAGTACAGTCTGAAGAAGATGACATGACAACAAGAATAAAGAAAACTGTACAATTACAGAAAACCAGAGAGGAAGTCTACAAAAGAGCATAACAAGTACAAGAAAACATCAAGAAGTTGTTTGATAAAAGAAAAAAGGCAAGTGACTTTAAAATTGGTGACAAAGTGCTAAAATGGGATTCTAGGAAAGAAGATAAGGGCAAACATGGAAAGTTTGAAAATTTATAGAAAGGCCCTTATCTCATTCAATCTGCTATTGGCAACAATGCATTTTTTCTTCAAGAGATGGATGGAGCTGAAATTTTTGGAGGTCTTGTCAATGACAGGATGCTCAAACATTATTTTTGTTAAGTTTTTTGTTCAAAGTTATTTTTAATTCATTGTAAATAACATAACTTGAAAGAAAGTTTGAAAATAAAATACAAAACAAGAGAAAAAGAGAAAAAAGGTAAAATAAAAAGAAGAGGTATAGCCCCATACCAAAAAAAAGAAAAATATGAAAGTGTGCAAGTCAAAATGCCACTGCTTGAAAAGAAACCATTATTTAGTCATACAGCCTAATCATGACTAAGTAAATTTCAATTTTGTGCTGATAGGTTAGTGAAAAAAGATTTGCCAAACTGTGTAATCTTGGCTTATCAGTAGAGTAGATTAGGATAAATAAAGAAATGGTTCTAACAAGCTCAAAATATGAACCAAGAAAAGAAAGAGAAATGGCTCCAAAAATATCGAAACTTGAGCCAAAGAAAGAAAAGAAGGATGCTTAGAAAATTTCAGATCTCAAACCCTCACAAGTTTTGTTTTATATTTTCTGCAAATAAAGTAGATGTGTAGCTTGTACATAATGCCATAGCCCCATAGCAAATCAGACTGTCTAATCCTGATTTGGTTGTGTTTTAAATTTTCTATTTTATAATTTAGAGAATGCAAATATGTCAAACAGCTCAATCTTGACAGATAGTTAGAATGGGTAGAGAAACAATGAGTCCAACTGTCTAATCTGAACTCATGGAAGAAATAAGGGTAGAAATATATTAGTTTCCTGATTTCAAATAAAATAATAAATGTTGATGTTGAAAGGGTTTGCAAGTCCAAATGCACCCATTGAAGAAAAAATGTTAGGAAAGTAGGTTGTGTAGGTAGAATTTTGGGAGAAAACCATCTGATTATGATATTACAGATCATCTTTTCAAGAAGCATGATCAAATAAGGAAGAGGTTGTCAAACTACATCAAAAAACAAGGCACTGGTCTACTTTCCAGAGATTTATCTCTAAGGTTCTTGACACCTCCAAGGAGCTGCCCTCCCCAAGTGGAGCCACTTTTAGCCATCTATAAATTTTGTTATACCTCATGATGGCTAATTAGTTTTTAGATTTCAAGAAACAAATTTTATGACAAATCTGTGAGTTCTTGAAAGCTCACTATGTTCAATATCTTCAAAGGAATCATTCCACTGAAATCTTCACTCAAAGGCCTCCAATATTATCCTATTGATATAAACAGAACTGTTTCAAAGCCATTTCCCATCATTTCATAAAGCCCCATTTCACCCATTTTTCACTCATTTTCACTCATTTTCACTTATCCTAACTCATCATCTCATTCCCCTAAATTCCCTTTTCTCCCTCATTTTCCCTGATTTTCCCATAAAAACCCTTTAAATCATAAAAAATCCCTTTTATATGGTTTAAACTACCCTTTTTATCCTATTGTAACCTTTAAAAGTCTAAAAACCCACTTTTTTATACCTTTTCGACCCTTTTATAAAAATAGGCCTTAAGCCCTTGAGGGCTTAAGTCCTCCACTCCTTTTCTCATGTGACGCAAGGGCGCGACCGTGCGCTATTCCCTCAGCCACTTTTGTCTTGGTCCCGGTCCTCTCTTTACCTTCCCCTTTCCTTAAGCCCCCTTAGCTATTTTCTTACCCCGCCCCCATCCGTTTTTCTTCATGGAGTGGTCTCCACCGTTGATCATCCCGATCTGACAGTCGTCGTGTCTTCCCACCTTTCTAACCCTTCTCCCACCATTATCGCTTCATGACAAAATAGTTGACATTGACCACCTGTCCCCACCATTCTCCGTGATCGTGCATCTTCCCCCCACCGCGCCCATTTTCCGTCGTCGATCTGCCTCCCCCAAATCCGACGACCCACGATTGAAATCACGCTCAATTCATCAAAATAGGTTAATGCCTCATTTCAATGCGAAATGGGTGGTTTCCCTATGGACGTGTGTTGCATCCTGAGTGGTATCGCATGCATTATTCCCTTTACCACTTACCGCTTAACCTTTGCGATACCACTTGGTTTCGCTACCAAAACCACCTTTTACCAAATCACACCAATATTCAAATAAACCACCATTCCACCTGTGGAACCCTCCCCTGTGCATTCCTCCTCTTCTGTGCATCGCTCCGAACAGTACCCGAGCCTCTGAAAGCAGTCAACCACAAAAATACAGGTTTTATTTAATCAATTTGTTTGTGTTGCAGGTTTTAATGGTAGCCTGAAGTTTGCAGGCCATCCCACAGCTAATCTAAATGGCTTTCTACCTTTGGATGACAATCCAGGAACCAAATACATAAAGAAAGGGATAAAGGGTTCAATTCAAAGCTCCTATCGATGCTTCATGGCCATTGATGCATTTATGAAACCCTCTAGCGCACCAAGAACACCTGCACATAGAACATAAGGAAAGATCAGTGAAGAATAAAGGATTAAATCCGAAGATCAAAAGCTTAAACCAACAGATTAAGGATAAAGCACAGTTAAGGACAAATTAATAAAAGATAAAACAGTCAGCAAAGTGATAGAGACAGAAGATGATTAAAAGAAGGCCTAAAAGTCAAATCAGAGGCCTAATCAGAGTTTAAAGGGATATAATTAGACAAATTGACAGAAGAAGAGCTTTGAAAGCCACATCCACAGAAGAAATTACTTCTCCAAAGACCAAAAATGCCACCTACAAGCATAATTTACCTCAAAGGACACATAAAGTTACTCCAAGTCAGATATATTTCCAAATGACAGCTCAGAAGTTATTGCCAGCCTACCTAAAAAAGCTTAAAAGTCAACAAAAGCCACTAAATAGTCCAAAAAGTTAATATAACGCAGAGTTAGATATAAATACATTTTTCCTTGGGCCTTGCATGGTCTCAAAGGTCAAAAACATTAAAATCTGTCATTTATGAACCATTAGAGACCCTTTATTTCACTCCACCTCCTCATTTATCTATAAATATTGTATGAGGAGTTCATTGTTGTTGTTGGTTGGATTATCATTGAGGTGTAGGATAGTTGCTGAAGCTGTTGAAGTGTTGTTGAGTAGTTGAAGAATACTAGGCTGAGAAGAGAAGTTTTGAGCTGTAAAGACCTGTTGGACTTGAAGTATGTAACCGGTTTGGTCATCAATAATACAAGTTGATTCATGGTATCCTGGTCTATGTTAATGGTGATGTTATTTCTCACTGTTTTTGTCTTTCCTTATGTTTCACATGCTTTCCATTTTCTCTGATAAAGAACAGAAAATTTAGAGTAGGATTTACTGAAAAGTACCCTATTTCTGTCTGATAGCTTTATCTTTACGTTTTCTTCTGCTATGGTTTGTTTAGAGGATTCTTAATTGCCCTCTAGGTTTATCCAGCTTGTTGATTTGAGAATGATTCAATAAAGTATAGCCAGTGAAGAAATGTTGGTGAGCCCATGTCTTTCTATGTATAACTTGAGATATTGTTTTTGAATGTTCTTTTCAAGGTTTTCTAAGTAGAGTTAACCCAGGGAAGTCTATGGTTTGCCCTGTCCTCTAGCTAGTCTTTAACAGTTGCCTTGAAATATCCCTTGAGAGTATTCCAAAAGCAGGCTGAGTTCAAAGTTTCTGTCTGATCTTAGGCTATTTTCCTTGTTACCTTATATGTTTTCTCCTTTCTGATAGTAGTCTTAGGATTATTCGATTGTTGTCTGAAAAGTGTGCGTTAATAAAAGTTTGTCCAAAGAAGTCTATGGTTTGCCCTGTCCTTTGGCTCACTTCAAAGAGTGTCTTTGAAAGGATTTTCTTGTTTTAGTGAAGTTATATTCTTAATTGGTCTTAGCTTTTCTTCTTTCACAACATTTTAATGTTTCATATCACAATTCAATCTAAAAGATCCTTTGATATAGATGACTTGCCCTATGGAAACCCTTGAAGAATTTTTGTACAATTAAATCCTTTTGTGACTCTATAGCCCAATGGGTTAATATTGTTTCATGACCTATCTTTTCAGTCAAAACATTCTTTCAATTTAATCTCACCTTCACCCTTCATTTGACCTCTTCATTTAATGATATCCATCCCAACCAAACAAACAAACAAGTTCCTAAGAGCTTCATAACTAGCCTAATATCATAAAAAAAGCATAAAGAAATATCTTTTGAAAACACTTAATAGAGAGATCCCTCTCTGAATCCAGGAAGGCTAGGTCCTAGGATTCCAAAGTGGTTCTGATGTGGCCCCCTGCAGCGTTTATTCTTGACATTCTTGTAAATCACAGGGAGCAAACAATATCATATAGTAAAATTAGATGGAAAAGGAACCATGATACTATGAATTATGTGACTTGAAGAGACTCTATTATAGACTCTAAGATGTCATCATCAACCTGAAACTAGGTTCTTATCCATCATAATTTATCTTATAAAATCATGTGCTGAAAATTAAGTGGAATTCCTTTCATCACCTAACTATGGTAGCCCTAACTTGGGAGCAACAAAATGAGGATGCTAATTTAATCCAATGTATGAAAATTTTTAAGTGAGAGATAAAAGCCCAAGAATGTAAACCAAGCTTATTGATGTTATGGATTATGTTTAGGATAATTGAGCTCTAAATTATATTCTAGGGAACAATGTAAAAGAAATGGTATTGTTTTTACAAGTATGTAAATACATAGATATCATGGAATTTGAAAAATATCACCGAAAAATTGTATTTTTAGGTGAATATACTCTTTGTGAGTAACATGTGGGGATGCTCATCAAGGTGTCCACAATCTACTATTGTAGAATTCCCAAACTAAATATTATTTTATAACATATCTAGTTCAATAAAACATGATGTATTAGGTTATTTGCATTGGATTAGTGCTTCAAAACTATGTCAACTATTATCATTTTTTGAAAAAGGATAGAAAAGTTATGGAGTATATTCCAATTTCTTATAATGTTTGAGGAGTCATCCAATGATCACATCATTTCAAATCACATGAATTTGTATCATCATATTGTGTGTTTGGAGACACCAACCATAAAATATTAGCCACTTAGTAAGTTTTAGATCGAAATTATTATGTGAAGTGTTACATCACTTATTGTTATTATGTATACACTAGATTTAGGGAAACCTAGCATTAGATCATATTTCAGGGAAGAACATTAAATTATCTACCCAAAACTACAAATGTTGTAAATTTTACACTATTAATATTCCCTTAACCCAAATTTTTTTGAGATTGTTACACCTCTTGTACAAGTTTCCTCTCAAAAATTAATGCTAGTTTTAGTATTTCTACACGTGAAAAAAAATATAAAACATATAGCTTTAGGTTCTCAAGAATAAAAAAAACACATTGCATGTGAAAATTCAACATATCGCAGCTAAAATATCTATTGGGGTCTTAATTCCTGGAAAATACTCTCACAACACCTTCCAGGTTTCCATCAGTTAGGCTATACTGAATTAGTAGAATCATATCCTTACTTATATTGAGTTCCCTTATTCATTGCCAATATGGATCATTTATGTTACACCATTTTTTGGTCATCTAGCCTATTACCATTAGATGGACCCAAGTACACCATGTAAGACCAATTTTACCCTAAGTAAAATTGCTTTCACTATGTTAAAACAGGAAACCCCAAGAGGAAATATTAAACAAACCTATATTTGTTTGGTTTTCCTCATGGAATAATTAATTAAACCATAATTTAATTATTATTCCCAATCATGTTTAACCCAAAATCAAAGAAATTAATTATATAAACCCTTATTTATCTTATTATTTTCTAGGAATAATTATTTAAACCTTATTTAGATAATATTCCTTGTTAAATATGACCAAATCACCCACAAATAATTAAATAAATCACTATTTATTTAATTATCTCTCAACCACTTCCTTAAATAATTAAATAAATCATTATTTATTTGATTATCTTCTAACCACTTCCTTAAAAAGATAAATAAATCATTTATTTATTTATTTTTGACAAATAAAGGGATTTGACCCAAGTCAAATACTTTTTTCCTCCAACAAATATAATAAAATATTCCATAAAAGGTGGATCTAGATTTGGTTAACATTATTTTAATCATGCACCAAGATCTAGAATGACCCAATATTTGTTATAAATAGGAGGGTTTTTCCTACCATTCTTCACCTTTTGTTGCCTATTAGATCACTCTGGATCTATACACTTGGTCCCATTTTTCCATCATTTGCTGTGTGAGCTCCCATTGAGCTCCTTTCTTTGCATTGGGTTTTCTACATCAACAAGAGAGATAAATCTTAGATCTGAAGTGCTGAGGACTTCCAAGAACCCATTCCACTGAGGAGAATTGGATACGCCTTCTTGTTTTCCTCCCAGGTGCCCGATTAATACAAAAAATTCTTTCAAAAATTGTTCTTGTCTCATCTATTGGTATATGGAGCAAACCCTTATTTTTACTGCTTAATGTCTTTTCCATGCATAGATCTGGTGTTTTGCAACTCTTTTCTTGTCTAACTAACCGCAGATCTGAAGATATTGGCAGCCACTTTTGTTGTTAGGGCTATTAGTTATGCGTAGCTAAAGTGGTCCTTTTTCGTACACTTCGACAAAGGATTCATACTAATAAATGGCGACTCCACACGGGTTTTAAATTACGACCGCTGTCGTTTTTCATATTCCTGCATATCCAGCTACTTCAGACCCTAGGGTTTCTTTTCAGCTGTTTATTTTTCCTATTTTCATGTTGTTTTTCTCACATAAAACCCTAAAACATTAAAATTTCTAACTTCCGTGTGTTTCTGGCCCTATTGCGCAGGTAAGCGACACCAGCCGCAACTGAGACGGCAACTTTTCTGAAAATCTGCCGCCGAGACAACCAGAACAGGGGGTCGCACTTTTTGGCCCTAAACCTGTGACCTGGACCTCCAGGTCGCACTTTTCAGCCTGTTTCCTGCGACCTGCACTGAAATCAGGTCAGAAACTGCGACCTGCCATTTTTTCAGTAATTTTTCTGCAAATTTTTCTGGGTTTCACTGCAGCTTCTGCCAGGGTCTTCCAGCCTCTGTCTCAGCCCGCTTTGACCAAGTTCTGATATGTTTTTACTCATCTAAGTGGGAACCTAGCCCCCTAGGGCTTTAGTACCCTCCACTTTTTGTGGAAGAGTTTTAAGCTGTTTCATCCGTCTATTTTTCAGAGCTTCAGCCTCCCTTTTTCCAGATCTATTACCTCCCTTTTAGATCCATTGAAATCAGCCTTTATTCCTTTCAAATCACCTCTTGTCATTTTGTTTGGACCTACTTTCTGGGCCTCCTCCTTGCCCCCTCCGTTTTTTGATGATTTCCTTCCTTTTTCCAGCCACCTTGCCTCTGTCTCTTGGCTGTGATCTGCACCTCTTTTCAGTAGCTCTATCCTCTAGATCCCTGTCCCTTTTGACCCTAGATCTATTGGCCTCTTTTTACGTGTGTTTTGAATAGATTTTTTCCCTCTTTTAGAGTAGTTTTGAGAGACCCGCCTTTTTGGGTTCAATTGATGCATGGTTAGCTGTTAAATGTTCTGTTATTTCAGCAATCTATATTGTTCTCTGCAGATTTATTTTCAGCTACGCAGCACACTTTTTTCTTGCTCTCAAAATGGAAAGGGTTTAAAAATTAAAATTAACGCACGCCACACACTGACCCTAAGCAAAGAAGCGCCTAGTTAACACCGCCTGGCAAAGACTCTAAAATCAATTGTCACTGCACCTTTTCTGCCCTTGACCTTAATTGATTCTGTCCCTTTCTACCCCTGTCGGTTTCCTTCTTCCTGTCATCATTGCGCCCCCAAGGCGCTTATCCCGGAGACTTCTTGGCCTTCATCCTCAGTTTTCGGTCGATCGACCTGCTCCGCCCCGCCGTCGTCGAGCCAGTCCACCTTCGAGTCCGCACTCCGACTCCTCTCCTGATTCATCGGGTCCTCCTTCTCCTCCTGGTTCTCCCCCTGTCACCTTCACTATGTCTGGTCCAGGGCCTAACGCTAGCGGTTCTCTCGGCCCCAATGCCGGCCCTACTACTAGCGGAACCGCCACAGGAACTACCCCGGCCACCCCTGTGCTGCCGTACATTGCAGGCCTCAGCCTCCCCGATTTCCATCAGTTGATCAATGACCCCATTCACCACAATGCTAATTGGCCTGCTATGCCAACCAAGCTTCCCTCCGACATCCCTAAGTTTGAGGGCCTTAATGGCGAAGATCCAACCAATCATGTCCGATCTTTCCACATGTGGTGTTCCTCCAATTCCATTACCGATGACTCCATCCATCTTCGTTTGTTCCAACGCACGCTTACCGGCGAAGATTCTAAATGGTATGTCGAACAAGCCACCTCTACCCATACCACCTTTGAGACTCTTGCCCAAGCCTTTTTGTCGTATTTCCAGCTCCCTCTCCAATACAATATTGTCACGGAGCTCTTGACTTCCTTCAAGCAATCCTCTTCAACATGCCTTTCTGCCCATGTTCAGGAATGGTGAAGAAGACGGAGCTTATGTCGAGCCCCTCCCTTCGAAGATCGGGTTTATATGGACTGGTTCCTTCGCACCCTTCCAGCTCCCATCGGCAAAGATGTCACCTCTCACTTTCCTCAAACTGAAGAAGCCGCCCTTCAAATAGCCTTGAAATATGACCTGATCTACGCTCAATCTGGTTATGTTTATACCGTTCTTCCTGACCTCCCCAGGCCCGGTGGTGCTAACGCCCCGGGGGCATCTCATTCTGCCGACGGTATTGTTGGAGCCCTTTCCCATCCATATGCTCAACCTCCTGTGGGCTATGGTCTCCCTCAGGGAGGGGCTAGCACCTCTAGCACTCTTCCCCCTCCCGGCAGCATGTATCCAGGATACGGCATGCCTCCTCCTTTTGCCCAACCTCCTGCTTACCTCAATGTTGCCCAACCTAACCCTTACCTTTATCCGTAGCCTGGTGCGCCAGCTCCCATCTCCCTTACCTCCTCCACAGCCGCAACAGCACTTACAGCCCCCTCCAGAGCAAGTATTTGCACAGCAGGGCGCGACTAATCCCCCTTCTTCTCAAAGAAGGTGGAGAGGCAGTCAAAACCAATCTGCCCCTGGTACCCGTGGACCCAATTCTGGTGTGGACCCTAACACTGCCAACCAGCAACAGGGCACTCAGCCCAAGCCGGACAGGCCGCTTTGCACAAATAAGCCTTGTTCGTGTTGCGGTGTTTACGGTCATTACACCCACGATTGTCCCCTCTTACCCCAGATGTGGCAGATGTGGGAGTCTCAAGCCACATTGCATGGACAACACGCCTCCCCTCACGCTCCTCCTAATGTGGCCACTACCCAACCAGCTATGTTTATCGATCCTTTCCCTCAGCAAGGATTCGTGGCTACCCAACCGCCTGATAGCCAGGTCACCTCCCCCCCTTCTCTTTCAGGTTCTTCCGATTACCAGATCCTTATGATGAACTCCGATCCTTCCCCGACCGTCGAACTTCACCTTCAAACTCGGTCTCGTCAGTACCCCAAGCCTCCTGCTCAGTCTGCCCCCGAGCCTCCCTCTTCAGGTTCTACAGAGCCTCTTTCGACATCCAGTGGCCCCTTACATATCCCTCAACCCAAAGTTGAGGTCCATACTAAGATTCCTAAGGGACCATTACGTCGAAATGCTGCTTCTGGTCGAGCTGCTCATTCATATAGCATAGTAGATGATTTGGCGCAATCTCCTGCTGCCATTTCCACCCTGGAACTCCTCCAGTCATGCCCTTCCCAAAAGAAGGCTCTACTATCTGCTGTGGGTGCTATAGATCCTGCTGATGACCAAATGATTGTTTTCGACGCCACTCAATCGGACCATCCTCCTCTTCCTCCTTCCGTCGCCTTCCAAATCCCAGTCAAAATCTGGAACGCCAACGTGTCCCGGTGTATAATTGATGAGGGGGCATCCACCTGCGTGATGTCCACTTCGGTTTGGAAGCAACTCGGATCCCCTGAGCTGGCCCCTTCCACGATCACCCTTCGAGCGTGGGACAGTCATGCCTCCCAGCCCATTGGCCTGTTTCGTAACTGTCCTATCACCCTCGCCGGTAAGACCGTTGGCGTTGACGTTGAAGTCATTGACGCCCCTCTAGACTACAACATTCTATTGGGGCGAAGCTACACCTATGCCATGTCTGCTGTCCCATCCGCGGTTTTCCGCAAGATGTATTTCCCACACAATGGAAAGATAGTCACCATTGACCAGCTATCTTATCATGAGCCGCCATCTCAGACCTCCCCTGAAACGACCATCTCTTCTGTAGCCAATAAGCAAACCGTCGATTCTTTGACCAGTGTCTCCCTCGGCGTCTACAAAGATTCCTCCCTGCTTAGAACTTTTCCTAGTCTTCCCCCTCCCCATATCCCTGATCCCAGCTTGTCGAATGTTTGCATGATGCAATCGTCTTGGGCTACCCTTCAGCGGCCCGCTTCGGCTAGTTAACAACCTCAACCTCGCCCACCGCAACCCGCTCCTAGCCCTTCGTCTCCGCCAGCCGGACCTCCTCCTTCTGGCCCTGCCCCTACATCTGGTATCCCGGAACCCCTTTACCCTCCTGGATCGGTTCCCCCAGGCCTTAACCATCTTGGAGCCGTCCCTCCTGGTCATTACCCTACTGGGCAGATACCTTTCCTGGCTCCCCCTCCCGGAGTATTTTCTGTCCCCGTCATGGCCACCCTCTCTCTCCCTAACCTGACCCTCGGCATACCCGTCTGGTACATTGACCCTCCAGACGCTACCCCTCCCGGTCACCCCAAACCTTACCTTGCTTTGACACCGGTTCAACCGGTCCCCCTCGCTTCCTCCGGGCTCCCAGCACCTCCACAGGACCCTACTCCTGTGGTGTCAGCCCTCAGAAAGAAAGGCAAAGCTCGTAAGGGGGCAACCCACCAGGACCAAGCTGCCCCGACAACCCCTACCCCTCCGTGACCGCCAAAGCCCGCTATCCAATGCGCTTTGTGCGATATCGTCGGTCATGCCACCCATCTGTGTCCTGAATTTCCGCACCTCAAGATCCTAGTCAACGAGACGTTTCCCGACTCAGACATCCCTGAAGTCTACGTCACTATCCCAAACTCTATCCCAAAACTCAAAAACTTGTGCACCAATCACCCTTGTGCTTTGTGCGATTTTCACGGCCATTACACTCACCTCTGTCCCCGCCTTGACGAGTATCGTTCCTCTTTGGACATGTACCGCCAATTCACGGCTATTTCGATAGAACCTGAGGCTCTTCCTACTCCCATTCACATTCCTCCTCCCACTGTCGAATCCACAGAGCCGTCAACCACCATTTTGTACCTGTCATCATCCTTGTGAGATAGTTCACCTAACCCCCAACCTGAAGATACTCTCGGCTCCTCCTCCGCTGACCTTGCATCTGTTGATTTTGCCCATCTGAGCCATTCTCCTCCTAATGACTCGTCGCACATCACTACCTCCTCAGGTGCTCCTTCTTCCTCCAGTCTTCCCATCTTCCAGTCCGATGAAGACATTATGGAAGCCATGACCAACCCCGACTTTCCATGGGATGATATGCACCATCGCGCATACTTCCTCCCACAACAATCCCACGACCAATATGATGTGGAAACCAAAGACTTCATTCCCAATGCATTCGATTGGTTCAAAAATCCCATCCCTGCACCTGATGCTTTCGAAGAAGGAAACATGGCCAATATCTCTCCTACCATCAAAATTGACATTTCAGTCAAACCAGGAATCGAAGAATACATCACCTTGGGCGCCCAATGCACCCCGGAAGAAATCGAAGCTTACACCAAGCTTTTCAAAGAATTCCGCGATGTTTTCGCTTGGTCCTATTCTGAAATGCCCGGACTCAATCCCACCATTGTCGAACACCATATCGACACATGGCCTGATGCCAAACCGGTCCGTCAAAAGTTGCGACCCATTCATCCTTCCAGACGTGACGCTATCAAGGCTGAAATCGATAAGCTCAAGCAGGCTGGTTTCATTTACCCCATTGAATACACCACTTGGGTCTCCAACCCAGTTCCTGTTCTCAAGAAACAAGGCACCATCCGTGTCTGCACCGACTTTCGTGACTTGAACAAAGCTTGTCCCAAAGACAACTTCCCCACACCGTTCATTGACCAAATCATTGATGAGTGTGCGGGGCATGAGGTTCTATCCTTTATGGATGGTTTCTCCGGATACAACCAAATTGCTATCCGTCCTGCTAATCAACTCAAAACCGCGTTCATTAGTCCGTGGGGAACTTTTGCGTACCGCGTCATGCCTTTCGGCCTTAAAAACGCCGGAGCCACTTTTCAACGGGCCATGTCTTATTGTTTCCATGACTTAGCTCATATTATCCTTACTTATCTAAACGACCTCACTGCACGTTCTAAGCATCGGGCGCAACACCTACACGATCTGCGTACCATTTTTCTCCGATGTCGCAAGTATAATATCCGCCTTAACCCGTTGAAATGCGTCTTTTGCGTTCCTGCCGGCCGTCTCTTAGTCTTCATCATGTCTAAGGATGGTATCACTCTTGACCTTTTGAAAGTTCAAGCCATTCTTGAACTTCCCATCCCATGTACCCTACGCCAGCTCCAAAGCCTCCAAGGCAAAGCTAATTTTCTTCGATGGTTCGTCCCTGACTATGCCACCACCGCACATGGGTTCCTTAGACTCCTCCGATCCAATATCCCATTTGTTTGGGATACCCATGCCCATGAGTCTTTCGATGCCCTCAAGCAGGCCCTCACATCTGCTCCTTTGATACGCCCTCCCGACTTTGATCGGGACTTCATCCTGTACATCTCCGCTTCCACCTATTCGGTCTCTGGAGTCCTTATCCAGGAAGATGATAATGGTATCGAGCATGTGATTTACTACGTCAGTAAGAACCTTGTAGGGCCCCCTGTTTCCTACTCGTATGAAGAAAAATTAGCGCTGGCTGTCGTGTTCTCAGTCCAAAAACTTCGTCATTATATCCTTATGCACTCCACCAAGGTTGTGACTAATTCCAACCCCATGGCCTTCCTATTGAGTCGTCGTATCCTCATTGGGAAGTATGCCTGTTGGGTTGTTATTCTCCAAGAATTCGACCTCGAGTTTGCCACACCAAAGAGTAAGAAAGGCTTAGCCCTCGCTGAGCTCATTTCTGACTTGCCTACCGGATCGCCAGACCCCCCCGTTAATGATGATTTCCCTGATGAACACTTATTTGCCATTACTGCCGACGACCCGTGGTATGGCGATATTCTTACTTGCTTGCGAACCCAAAAGTTCGCCCTCCACCTTGATCGTGAGGCTCGCCAACGTATCCGACACCAAGCCCCCTGATACCTTCTTATCGGTGACGACCTCTATCGTCGTGGGATCGATACTGTCCTTCGTCGTTGTCTCACACACGCTGAAGCTGAACAGGTCCTTAATGCCTGCCATAGCGGCGCTTGCGGTGGCCACCTCTCCGGTCTTGCTACTGCCCAAAAATTCATGCACGCTGGGTATTTTTGGCCTTCCCTCTTCAGTGATTGCATTGAGGCAGTCAAACACTGTCCCAATTGCCAACATTTCGCCCCTAAGGCGCGAGCTCCCCTAGCTCCCCTCCATCCGGTCGTCTCAACTGGTCCCTTCTATAAATGGGCCATCGACTTTATGGAGTGTCGCCAGTCATCCGCTTGTAACCACAAATATATCATCGTAGCGGTCGACTATTTCACCAAATGGGCTGAGGCCATGCCAACATTTAATAATACGGCAGCTACCGCAGCCCTCTTTTTCTTTAACCAAATTATCGCTCGATTCAGAATTCCGAAACAACTGGTCTCCGACCACGGCTGACATTTTGAAGATGAGATATGGCGTGAGCTATCCTCACTGTTGGGTTTTGAGCACCAATATTCCTCCTCCTATTACCCCCAAGGTAATGGCCAAGTTGAAGCAGTCAACAAAATACTCAAGACTATGCTTCAACAGACGGTGAATAAGCACAGAACCAACTGGCACCTTATGCTCTTCCCTGCTTTGTGGGCCTATCGAACTTCTGTTAAAACCGCCACCGGGTTTACTCCTTTCCACCTCGTTTTTGGAGAGGAGGCAGTCTTACCGATTGAGTGTGAAATTCCTTCCCTGCATTTAGCCGTTGAACTTCTCCCTGACACCCAACCTTTAGAACAAAAACTTATCATGCTTGAGCGCGCTTCCGAAGACCGCCGTGTTGCCTTGCAAACCATGGAAGTGGCCAAGAAACGCACCAAAGCTCAGTATGACCGAAAAGTTCAGCCTTGCACCTTTATCGAAGGTGATCTTGTTCTAGTGTATGACCAGGAAAATGATGTCCTTGGTCATGGGAAGTTCGACTCATTATGGCTAGGTCCTTACATCATCAGTAAAGACCTTGGCAAGGGGGCATACCTTTTAGAGGATTTCGAAGGCAATCCCCTTCCTAATCCTCGCAATGCACTCTATCTTAAGAAATATTACCCTTAGCATTTCACTTCTGAAATGCGTGTTCTATTTTCTTTTAGATAGCCAGCATCTTTTTTCATTTTTATGATTTTCTTCTTCACCCGGACCCATTTGATCCAAGAAGAATCACTTCACCTACACTTCAAATCGAATTTCCTCACTTACGACACTTGTACTTGGGGCACCATTTTGCCTCCTTACTTGTCTTTGTTCGTGTCGATTTTCGTCATGAGTCACCATCTTGGACTCATGTTTTTATGGTCCCCCATTGGGCCTTTTACTGTGTGGCAGCACCATAGAGTCGCGCTTGTTTAGAGCATCCAAGTTGAGTCATCATCGCATTCATGGAGTCTATCCCGAGTCCCTTTGTACCCCGCTATAGCCCTCCATCCTTCATTTCTTGGTCTCTCTCTTGTGTCGCATATTATGACCTTCAGTCCCACTGTCCCCTATCCCTTACGATATTGTGTCAGTCGCTGCCATGTCATTCATGCCCTTTATGCTCTAACAAGGAAAGTCGTCCATTAGCTACTCAGTCCTTTCCACTTCACTATCATCATTAGTGTCAGTCTGTCCGTCGCTCTACTCTTTTCTCTCGTGCCTTAGTTGAGGGTCTCTCATTACCTCACCTATGGCGGACCTCCTTCTGTCGACATCAGCTCATTCCAGAAGCCAGGTCTAGAGGGCGGTGTACCTTGGTTCCAGCTTCCACTCTTGTTCGGTGCCTCGGATCAGGAAAAGGGATCTCTCCTTTCCCTTTGACTTGATTGTTTCTCTAGCTCCTTTCAGCATGATCGAGATCCGTATACTTGATGGTCCGGTGACCTAGCAGCAGCTCTTGATGATTCCCGGGTGTGTGTGAGATGTCTCAACCCTCATGAGGGGGTGGCCCTGCAGGTAGCCCCCCACATGCCCGGATGACCTCTTCTTTGCAGCCTTCGATGCAGCTCCAGATATTTGATGATGTTGGTCGTAGCCACTTGCAGCGCCTCTTCGACTTGCATGTATCAGTCATATTTTGTGAGCCCTTCCCCATTTACAGGGGGCATTTGGGTTGTATTTGTATCTCATGTACTCAGATATTATTGTACAAGTCCTGGCTGTTATCCCAGGCACAGCATGTATATGGGATTCCTCATTGTATTTTTATCTGGCTCATGATTATGCCAGCTGTACTCTATGGTTCGGTCCCTTGTTTACTGGACACACTATTCTTTGTACTTTGTCTCGGCGGGCATAGGTATGCCTCCCCCGCCGCCTTCAGCACAGGTACCCTCTCATAAAAAGAGACTTGTTGCACCTGCGAGTCTCGTCTCCTCAGGGTCTAGTTCTTCAGCACACTATCTACCTTACATTTCTCTCTCTGACTTCCCTTTTGTTGTCTAGTGATTGAGTTCTTACAACGTACTTCGGTCATACGATTTTCTCCTGACACTCGCACGCTGGGGGGCAATCTGTTACACCATTTTTTGGTCATCTAACATATTACCATTAGATGGACCCAAGTACACCATGTAAGACCAATTTTACCCTAAGTAAAATTGCTTTCACTATGTTAAAACAGGAAACCCCAAAAGGAAATATTAAACAAACCTATATTTGTTTGGTTTTCCTCATGGAATAATTAATTAAACCATAATTTAATTATTATTCCCAGTCATGTTTAACCCAAAAACAAAGAAATTAATTAGATAAACCTTTATTTATCTTATTATTTTTTAGGAATAATTATTTAAACCTTATTTAGATAATATTCCTTGTTAAATATGACCAAATCACCCACAAATAATTAAATAAATCACTATTTATTTAATTATATTTCAACCACTTCCTTAAATAATTAAATAAATCATTATTTATTTGATTATCTTCTAACTGCTTCCTTAAAAAGATAAATAAATCATTTATTTATTTATTTTTAACAAATTAAGGGATTTGACCCAAGTCAAATACCTTTTCCTCCAACAAATATAATAAAACATTCCATAAAAAGTGGATCTAGATCTGGTTAACCCATGCACCAAGATCTAGAATGACCCAATATTTTGTTATAAATAGGAGGGTTTTTCCTACCATTCTTCACCTTTTGTTGCCTATTAGATCACTCTGGATCTATACACTTGGTCCCATTTTTCCATCATTTGCTGTGTGAGCTCCCATTGAGCTCCTTTCTTTGCATTTGGTTTTCTACATCAACAAGAGAGATAAATCTTAGATCTGAAGTGCTGAGGACTTCCAAGAACCCATCCCACTGAGGAGAATTGGATACGCCTTCTTGTTTTCCTCCCAGGTGCTCGATTAATACAAAAAATTCTTTCAAAAATTGTTCTTGTCTCGTCTATTGGTATATGGAGCAAACCCTTATTTTTACTGCTTAATGTCTTTTCCATGCATAGATCTGGTGTTTTGCAACTCTTTTCTTGTCTAACTAACCGCAGATCTGAAGATATTGGCAGCCACTTTTGTTGTTAGGGATATTAGTTATGCGTAGCTAAAGTGGTCCTTTTTCGTACACTTCGACAAAGGATTCATACTAACAATTTATATATAGTATCTTACTTCATTAAGGAAAAACTAAGGAAAACAAAGGGTTCAATTTAAGATTCCATTTTTTTAATGGTAAATTAGATTATATGATGAAGTATTTGGTCTATAATTTGTTCCTTTGTCAAAAAATGGATTCATTAAGATGTATCTCATTTTCATCAAAGTTAGCCATTACAAACCTGGTTGTGAATAATTTTTTTATGACCATATGAGAAGTTATGATCAAAGGAACTACTATTATTAGTCCATATCTATGAATTTGAATCTGCAAATTTTCCCAGATTCATATGCAGTTATCAAAAACTTGGGGTAAATATAATTTTATGTTAGCATCAACATCCTATTGTAATAAAGAATAGTGGAAGAGAATAATTATCCAAATAAAATACGAGTCCTCTACTAGATTGGTAGCTAATATAGCCACCTACATTAGTTATGAGGGGAGTAAAAAAAACAATTCAAATATTATGACCCTCTAAAAATACAAGCCACGTTTCCAAGATTTAGAAACGTACTTCAAGAATATCAAGTGTTATGATTAATTAGGCTATAAGAGTTTACATCATCTATTTACCAAAGGGGAGAGTACCCAAACCTCAATGAGAGAATGGTACTATGTTCACATGGAAGGAAAAGGTAGAGGAAGTAATGTTTCCAACTCGCAAGCATGATCTACAACCCCATATGCTTATTTGTATAGGGCTACACATTTAATCCTTATTCCTTTCATGATAGAGACCATTAGGTCCAAGTATTGAACTTGGGAGCTCTTATGCCACTTTGTAAAACACCCCCTTATCTAACCAAAGGTGGTTAGTGGGTTTCTCGAATCTCGTTGCATGGTTACAAGAATGGGGTAATTGTTTTTTTTAATGATTCAATAACTCATTATTAATATCCATGTAATTCACATATACATTAGCAATATGATTTGTGTATTAGTTAATACATATTTATCTCTCAAAGCTTTGAAAGCACCACTACCATAAGAATGAAGGTTGTGGTAATAGAGCAATTAAAAATTAGACGCTAATTTTCCCCTTATATTCAACACTACAATTCTCCTAAAATCATTGGAGTTGATTCTAAGCAGCATTTGGTATTATTGAGTGGTATTCCCAACCCTCTCACTAGTTACAACATTTCTTCCACTTCAAGCATTAATATCCCATTACATTATTTGACATATGGAATATGGTGAAATGAATTGGAATAAAAGTAAAATCATCTTTGATTCATTTGAAATCATATATATATATACACCAACAAAGTACAATTTACTCAATCAATTTTTTTTTTGACTCCTTGAATCCTCTAGGTTTGTATGGGAAATTAATCTATGAGGATTGAGTTGTTAACATGATATACCTAATTTACCATTGCCTTTCCTTCAATTAGCTAATCGCCTCCACTAACCTATAGCTAAACACTCATTTAAGTATCCTCATAAAGTCTGATTTAGAATTCAATCGGTCTCTCACCTTCATCTATAATGGACTTGGGAATTTCACCACCAACCATTGTTGATCAGTGTTAGGATTAAAAAACAATACCATTTACAACAATCATATGAAAATTACTCGCTCAATCAACTCAATAGCCATTGTTGATAGTACCCACATACCCATAACACTTTGATTTATTGTGTTGATAATATTTGATGGGTAGGATGACATAACTGACTGAAATTTGTAGAGACAAAAAGTGACATCTCAACTCTTTGTATCATAAACTATGACCAATTAATTTAGGATATTTTTACGACCATAACCCCCACTTGATTTGTATTATTAGACAATTACAATTATGAATAATAACCTTTACATATAGACTAAGTGTCCTCCAGAGATGAGCATGGTATCTCACCTAGAATATCCCTTATTGTAATGAATATTGCGACTAGTAATTGGTGGGTTATGTTAATGGACATAGATTGGTTCATTCCCAGTACTTAAGAGTTTGAAAGCACAATATAACACCTAAAACAATATAAATTTCATAGTCTTCCAATTACAAACTATAATGTTGAGTTTGTCACCTTAACAAATAGAGGAAAAACTCATTTATTTGGAAATTGGAATGATATTTTGTTTGGATTAAAATTATTAAAAGTGCATTTACTTATTTTATGAGTATCATACAATTTGAGTGAGAAGTAGAGCTGGTAATGTTAAGAGTGATGTGATAGCACATTTCTAGACACTAGAAGAGTAACCAAAGTGGGTTGTTTCAATAAAAAAACATAAATTTTTTTGGAACCAGTTATTACACCTAGAGTAGAAGAATATGGAGATTGAGTTACCATTGTTTTGTCATTAAATTTATTATAACTTGTCAACAACAGGAGTAGGTGCATCAAAACGAAAGTTTAAGGAATTAGACATGAAACTATCAAACCATCTCTCATGTGATATTATGTATATAAGGAATTGTATAAGATTAATGATTTGGTTGGGACTCTATCTTTGAATCGTTAACACTAGGAATGATAGGATCACACTACCAACTCAACCAGTCTACAAAAATACTGAACATTACCCATTTTTCTACAGTATATTGCACTACCATATCTAGTGTAGTTCTAGAGATATGTGTCCACTAGGAGAGGGCATGCGACATGGGATTCAACTCTATGAGGTTATTCCTATTCCTTGAGGTCCATCACTAAATTAAAAAAATGGATAAATGAATGTTTATAGAGGATGGTACAACCACTTTGCTAGATTATATATTTACAAAATTTCCTTATTAAGAAGGGTCACTGACAACCATGTACTGAGCTCTGTCCTAACGTCGTAAGCTCTATATTTTTAACCCTGAAATTTCATACATCCATAGGGTAAGACCAGGGTCACAAAATGTTTTCCTACCCATGTTCTTCATCATAATATCTAACACATAGAATACACTACTCCATTGACTAAACATAAACTATATACATAAATTTATAGATTGCGGGCCATGATATTTCAATATCATGTTACAAAATGTAGTCATCATGTTTCTAAGAGGAAAAAAAATGCACCATGTTATTCTATTATGCCACAAAGAACACACTCTTGTAAATTTAAATTTAAAAAAATAAATACACTAAATACAACCATTTATTAGCGCATTAAAAAGATTGATTTGGCTCCAACATTTAGGGGATCTCCCCGATATGAATTCCCAACTAGATGTCACATCATTTTGTGTAGGATTCCCATCCAAAATAGGACCTGACTGCCTATGCAATGAGTTTTAATGATGTACCTTGGCTACAATAACACATAAAGATATGTATGGTTATTTTGGTGGGAACAAGTGCATGAATCTATGGAATGTCAAGTGAAATGCATGAAGGTTGTAACACATGAAGGGAAAGTGAGTGAGCCCCTTAGAAGCTTGTAATAGTATACAACTTGAAAGAAACACACGACCATAAAGTCATCAGAAGCTAATTTTCGAAATAATTCACAAGTTAACAATGATGAAATTATACAAAATCACGCATTCAACAAGATTCGCACCAATGCAAAAGAAATAGTTCATAAGCATAAGCATAAGTGAAATAACATTTGAAAATAAAACAAGAATAGTCCTACTATATTCACAACGTATGCATGAAAAATCATCGACCCTAATATTTTAATAAAGTGAAAGCTCCAATAATACATATACCATTGATGGACCACTAGCCCCAATAGTGGAACATGAAGTCAACACCTACTCCTCCAAAGAATGATACTCCCTCTATGTTATGAAGAATCCAATGATGTCACAAAAATCCTAAGCTCTTGATTCTAAGCCTAAGCCTAGCCAAAATCTTTGCTCCCAAAAGCCTTTTACATGAGTTATTATGTTGTATTTATAACAAAAGGGGGTGACTCTTCACCTTCCCTTTGTGACTCTTGGACTTCCCTCATGACTCTTCAACTTATTTACAAATTACTATTCAATTTTATTACATCATGAATCTTCAAATTCCACAATTGACACTTCTAATTTCACTTAAAAATTATTTACAAAACAATTTTACAATTTACTCATACCCATATAGGACAGAACTGGGTAGAGCCAACCACTAGTACAAAATGGCTAATCATTTACTTAAAAAATGACTAAAATTTTCATATAAATGACTATTTTTCAGTCGATGACCAATAGTAGCTAATTTACAGTATCTTATAACGCAACCAATTTTTGGTCTTTTTTAGCTTATTCATTTATTGGTTATCCCAATTTTGTTGTCTAGTAGTATATTTGGTCATTAATTTAGTCACTGATTTAGTCATTGATTTGATCATTAATTTAGTCATTGATTTGGTCATTGATTTAATCATTGATTTAATCTTTGATTTGGTCACTAATTGTCACAATTAATGACCAAATATACAACAAAATATATTACTATATGATCACCGGAGAAAACCAATTAATGACCAAAGAGATATGACCAAAATGTTGGTCGTGTTATAAGATACTGTAAATTAGCTACTAATAGTCATATATATGCAAATTTTAGTAATTGTTGGAAACCAATTAATGACCGAATAAATATGATTAAATTTTGGTCGTGTTATAAGATACTGTAAATTAGCTACTAATAGTCATATATATGCAAAATTTAGTCGTCATTTGTAATTACAAATTTATCATTCGCAGTAGTCATTTATTCATTATACAAATGACTAATTTACTAGTTTATATTCATTTCATTTATTTTATTTAATAATCCTTATAAATGACTAATTTAGTCATATATTCATTTTATTTGTGTTCATAATTAATCAATGTAAACTACTAATTTAATAGTTTTAAGTTTATTTTGTGTTCCTTATTAATCAACATAAATTAATTTCTATGATTTAAAAATGGCATACAATGTGCATGTTCATCTAATATGAAAACACAAATTTTCATATTTTAATTACAACACTAAACAATATCAAATGCAACTATAAATAATTTCAACCACATAAATTATATTATATGAAATGTTAAAGTATTACAATATGATTTTCCAACTTTATATTGGTTGGACTACAATTTACACATGAAATGGTGTTTCATCACTTCAAAACATTATCATTCTGTTTTCAAGGCATTGTAGGTGAATTCGCCAACTCTAAAGACTTGACCATAAGTCTTTATATGTGTGTCTTATGCGGGATATTGGATCTAAGGGTATCACTAGACCAGTTCTCCTCTCTCTCTTTTTGAATTTTTCGCTCCAATGTTATTTCTCCCCTCTTTTTTCAATTCTTGCTTCTTACCATCAATACTAATTTCATTTTCTGAAAACAAAAGAAGATACAATGAAGAGTATAAAAAATTAAAGACAATGAACACTAGAATATAAACTAAATTAGACTATAAATAGTTTATACGTCATATAACTCAACATTTTCAATGTCAAAGTCATTTTTCCCCATACAAGTAAGAAACTCAAACAAACTTTCTCCATTGGGGCGATAATGGCCACTATAATGTGGCCAGATAACCTGTATAAACAAAGAAAATAAATTGTGACCATATATAGAAAATAACACCTTAGTAACTTAGTATTCAACTTTCAAGGAAATCTTAGGAAGAATCATGTCAACTAAGTTATATGCTAAAAAGCTCAAGTTGTAGATAACTTGTGAAAACAAATAATCTGATGTGTGATGTTTAATCCTTGTCGTTTTATTCACAACAACATTTGATTTTCTAATGCATGAACTTAGTCAAGTATATAAACAACATCTACTCAAATAACAACATGAAAAGTCATGAAAATATTTTAGCACAAAATAGCTATAAGGATTCCAATCAATATAGTGATAATTTCAACTTCAAGCTTTGGTTGTTGTTTAAATGGATATGATGCTAAGTATTTTCAATTTCATATTTAAAAGAAAACAAAATCAAAAGAAATGTCCAAAATATAACAATCAAACAATAAAGAGAGGATATCATTGGAATGGAAATTTCAATTATAAAAAATTCGTTTACCTGTACTCCACTGATGTCGTGTCTCACATTCCTAAAACATTTTCTTGCCCAAAATAACTATGAAGTGAAATATCACAACATGAAAAACCATAAGAATTCCTACTAGAAACATTTCCAAAGTCGATGGCTTAGGTGTCTAAGTGATATCTAACAACGAATGAACCATATCCAAGATGTGATATGCATTGTCTCCCCATCCTTTTTGCAATCACATTTCCTATAACATGCCCATAGAAAAAAAGGTGACGGTGAGATCTTTATGCATATTTAGTTAGATCACAAGCTCAAAACTAACCAACCATTCACTTGTCAGCATGAGAGAGCATAGACAACCACAATCTTTATTAGGCAAAATTGTGAGCAGGCTACCTTGAAATTTTCTTAATTACATATGTCTACTAATGTCGACTGGATACAAACATTGAATATTTTTCTTCTTGAGAAATCCCTCAAAATCCCCTTGTTCCTTGGGCATGAAGCTTTCTAAATGAACTCCAGATTTGTTGTATAAAGAATATAATACATGCTCCCCCTTCAGTCTCTTAATATCTTCGAAAATAGTTCCAAGAACTTCTATTGCATGACCATTTTCTAATAAGCTTCCTAGCTCTGTACCTCCATTCTTGATTTGCCTTATTATATCTTGAATAAAGAATATCCCTTCAACAATTAGTTTTGCAAGAATCCTACCAAGGAACTCAGGAGCCTTGGGCGAATCAATAGTAGCATCCTCCAATAAAAATAGTACAGTCTCCAACCTAGAAACATCAAAATTACATATAGTTATAATTTATAATCGCAAATGGCCATATACTATAGCAATCCTAAAATAAATTCAAACTTGAATAAGAACAAACACAAAATTTCACACTACCCTTTAGTAGGTTGTCCTTGATTTATGAAGAAAGGCTCATACTTACATAAATGTGTAATTAGATTCCCTAGAAGATCAATTTCAACATCTTCCCTGACAAAAGAATCTAGTATCCAAAGAAAAACTATAGTTGAATGGAACAATGGTGCTTTAAGGTCATATACACAAAAAGTTGCCTCCTTCAAATCTCTCACACTCGATGGTATGCCATGCAAAATTAAGAAAAAGTCAGGGAAACTTGTCGACTTCTCTAAAAGACATAATGCAAATGCATGGAAGCTTTGTAAAGGAATGCACCTATAATATTCTTTGATTTCCATTTCAGCCTTTTTCCTAAGTTGAACCTCAATGAGTTGTGAACTCAAAGTTCTTTGAGAAGAATGTTCTTAGAGTTGAAATTCAACATTTGCAGTTTTCCCACCTCTGTCACCTAATGAGTATGAATTCTTAAACTCTCTTATGTCATTATCCAAAACATTTCTTTCCTGGACACATGATTTTTCAAATAAAGGCTTTTTTGTAGCATAAGTACTCATCAAAATTTCATCTCTCATACCAACTGGCATCAGGTTAGAACTGCAACTTGAAATCAGACCTGCACATGTTGGTCTATTAATCAGAGATGTGAATGGTGGAATATTTTCTAGAGCACTCTTATCATATGGAAGAGGTATAACCCTCCCTCCTATTCCCTTGAAAAGACCTCCCTTAGGACCAAGAGTCAAGTGGCCATCATCAGAAGCTCTGTGTGTTGAAAGGCTTGGCATAGACTGATTTTCAATTTGAGCCCTATCCACTATCTGAGCATCTTTACTGGTGAATCCACCATCACATGATCCCATATGGGGTTTTGGCCCTTTAATCCCACCCATATGTGGAATTGAACCAGTCTGTGCACCTGCAATGTAAGGTGGCATCGCAGGTACTCTCACACCATGATCAAGTGGTGTCACAAGTCTCTGACCTGAATGCCCCATATTGGTACCTTGAGAGTAGCATCCATGTCCATGTAATTCTTGCATAGCATCCCGATGCACTTCCTCTATTTTATTGGTGCCCTCAACTTTCCTCCTTTGTTTCCATCCATTCATCCTCAGATTAATCATATCCTTCAACATGAACCTCAGCCTAGAGGGAAGCCCTTGGTTATTGGACATTTTTGTCATCATATTGAAGTAAGCCTCAATATGTTCCTTGGCCTTTGAATGGTCAATCATATGACCAATAGTGTTCATCATTTTTCACAAAGATTCAACATTTTCCTCCTCTGAATGTTTAAATTCACCAATTAATTTCTTGATGCATGCATGCATAATTATTTCGGTCAGCATACTTTCTTTATAAAGCTCACCAATAAACCTTATATTTCCTAGCATTCGTTGTCATGTTGCAGCCTTCTTCTCCCATATTTCTTCTGTTGAAAGGATTTTTTCAACATGCTCTTTTACTTTCTTAGCCTTTGCCTCTTCTCTTTCATCTTTTCAAATTCTTCCTGACATCTGTTAAAAAGAACTCACTTTAAAACAACCTTCTCATTATCTTCATAAAATTATGGTATTCCTATAAGTTGAAAAAAAAAAATTGCATACATTTCACAAAAATCTAGCTCCATCAAGGCTTTGTCAAATATTTGAGATATTATACCATGAAGAAATGATGCAAATTCAATGTTCACTTCTTTTACCTATTAAAAAAGTATCTCAAATTTTTGGGGCATTAATTTATTAAGGATGGATTTAATTTTTCTTTGTTTCAATTGATCCTCATCAGAAACCTTTCCCACTTCATATCGATTCTATGATATATGAATTGTGGGTAGAGAAGGCCGTGGAGGAGGAATCAAACCCTTTGGTGAACCAGAAGCACGCTGCCACCTATCAGCATTAGAATTATTTCTCACTAGTCCAACTTGTGGAAGTGGTGCTTGCACAGAAGGCCCTCCAAGAAGGATGACATTCACACATTTATGTTCCACAGGTGTTTCTTTAAAATCCAATATTATAACCTTGGCATGATTGAAACACAGTAGAGGAACCACTAAGATCCACATCCATCTGCATATCACAACCATCAGCAAAAGCAATCACCGGCTTGGCCCATATATCATCATCCAAACTAGCCATATTTCTCCCACGATGTTCAAGTAGATAATTCCCACTCAGCTTCCTGTCAAGTCCTCTTGAAGTTCTTGCTAATGCATAAACCTCTCCTACATGACTTGCAAGTGCTTGAGAATTTCCAATTAATTCAATAGTGTCTAGACAAATTTAAAAATGTTTTGGTAGATATTTGCACTAATCCTTAATTTTCAACAAAAAATATTTGGAGTACTTTCTGTCTCTTGAAAACTTAGTAACTAAAATAGCTACTTGATTCATAGGAGTTGAAATCTCAACTACATCTTCCTAGTCATCAACTTCTTTTTGGACTTGCTTGTCAGGGTCTTTTAAAGAAGTCTTACTCTTGACAACATCAGTTACTATTTTAGATGGTTCTGTAAGGTTCACATTTTCCTCCTCCTCTTGAACCTTATAAGAATTATATAAATCCGTGTCGGAGCTGTATCATTTTCCTTACTGAAAAAGAAGAAGAAGAAGAAGAAGAATAAGAAGAAGAAGAAGAAAAGAAGAAGAAGTATTTTTTCTTCTTCTTCTTGACAACTACTACCTTGGCAACATCACCAATATTTGCAGCATTATTCTTTGCAAAAACATTGGAAGAACTTTTATTCTCCTTTTCTATTAATCTAGCTACTAAATCCTGGTTGCCTTCACTTTCAACAAGCAAAGATGACACATGAAGTTGAGCAAACATTTCACAATTATCACTCTTAGTGGCGGATACTTCACCCTTATCTTGTGTGTCAATTTCCTTCACATTGGCATTTGAACATTCCCCAAGTACTTTAGCACTATCATGGTTAACCCTACCTTTGTTTCTATATCCAGAAGATTGTTTACAGTCAACAACTTTGTTACCAAGAAGAAAACCTGGTTTTTCCTCCAAAATATCCATATCATCTTTAAGGAGCACTTCTATAGCTTCTTATTGTAATTCCCATTCAGACACCTTGCCTGTATATGTTGTTAACTGCTTAGATACAACTAAAAATTCACCCTTTTTCTCTTTGAGAAGATTTTGATCAACAACCACTGTGCCATTGTCATGTGTAGCCAGCTGAGATGCCAACCTACCCTCGTGCATTCCATTACTTTTTCTCTCCCCAGCATGCAAACTCGCTTTTTATTTTCCAATGACAGAATTGGAAAAATAATTCAGCTCTTTGTTTATGTCAGCATTAGGTGAACTTGACAACTCAGTTGGGGAATCAGAAATCACAACAATCCCATGCTCAGGATGGAGAACATTTCCAAGATCTTGCTTCTCTCCAATTACAAAATTAAAAAAATAATTGTTGCAACTCTGTCTAGCATTATCGCTTGATGATTCAGAATGTTTATTCTTCAAATTTCTAGGTTTTGAATCTGATTTAATGCCATCCTCACTACATGTTGGGTTCTTCAATGTTCCTACAAGAACATTATTGTTATCAAACTTCATGTCTTCTGCTTCTTTCTTTGCTACTCCAATATCCTTTGTAGAAAACTCTATAACTAGCCCAGAAGTTTTTGTTTTTCCTTCATATCCCTCACCAGAGCTTCCCAAAGATTAATACTATAAAAAATGATCAATTCACTCACAGATTTTGAATCTTGTAAAGGTTCCAAGGTTCCCTTGGAAATATCCCTTTCGGTGATCTCATCTACAGATGATGAAACTCCTGATATCCTTAACGAGGGAGTGTCCATGACATTAACCATGTTTCCTGATGACTTCTTTGACAATAGTATCTTTTCAAATTTTGTGGGATTGATAAATGAACCACAAAGATGGGCTACAGAATCAGGCTCTGGCAGTGAAGAGTGTAGAACTGTTTCTATAGCTAGGTTAGAATTAGCCCCTCCATCAACAACTTTAACTGTCTTCTGTAGGGCTATCACTAAAGGAGTTGTTGAGGTAGATGATGAAGTCTAACTCAAAATTAACTCCTCCACCTGCCTATTAGAACCACTAATTTTAGACTCCTCTACAAAACCTCTCCTTTTGACTCCCTTTCCATATTTGAAGAGCTTCCTACCAATGACACCTATTTTTGCATCTTCTACTTTTTTGGGCTTGTGCTCATATTTTGTCATCTTATTTGAACATTCATTTGTTGAAAGACCTGCTTGTCTTTTACATATGTTTTTCTTCTTTTCACTAGTATGATGATATAATCCAGACTCAAGTGTAGAAACTATAGAATAATTTGAAATCATACCATTAGAGATATCACATGTTGTTACAAAAGGCATGTTCACTAGTGATAGTTTAACTCCATCTGCTTTATCTATAGTAAATACTTTAGATGGAGGACTAATGTAAAATTGTAAACTACAATTATCTTCATTGTTGAAAAATGCAACTGCAAGAGAACTTGATTGATTTCCAAGAGATTCTAGCAAGGAGTTTGTCTTTCCATCTAGAACTTGAACTGGAGCTAGAGTGGTTTCTGAAGCCTGTGGGAATGGTTTCAATATATCTAGCATCTCAACGGAATGTATCATAGCCAGTTTATTTTGTCCTATTAATGGGCATGAATCATTTCATATGCCTTTTTTTTTCTTTAAAGGTTGATAAAAAGTAGATGAAATGTTACCATACGACCCAGTTGTCATCGATGAGTAGAAATTCATTGGGTGTGAACCACTTAAAGAAACAGAACCTGAAAGTGGATGTCTGTATGTAGGCAGTCCTACTAATGGAAGAATGGAATATTTAATTGATGAAACAACATTATTATCTATTTACACATCTAACTTCATACCTTTTGGACCAAACTTCAGCTCTTCATGAGTCTTAGGGTGAGTGATTTTCACATCCATATTGGTCTGTTGAGGAATATACTGAGTTATTGGTCCGTTGGGGAATATAATGTTGGGGAATTTTTTTAGGTCATATATTGTTAAGCTTTTTCACCTAAAGTACTCACACAAAACCTCTTTTTTGTCGTACCATTGAATTCCACATGCGTGTTTTTTACATTTACACATCATGATGCAACCCAGACTGATAATAGGTGTTGTATTGAAACCAAACTCTTCTACATCAAGGAGAGCATCTATGAAAACATATCTTCCTATTTTCAATTGACCATATGTTTGTAGAGTTGTCCGACCACACAAGTCATTAACCAATAATGTCTGATGAGTCTCTGCTAGTCCAAGTTCCCAAGGTAGCCCAACATTTTTTATTCATGTCCAACAATATGCTCGAGTACCACCATCATTTCCTAAAATTAATATACATGATCTGCATGGCCCTTTACTACACCACTTTCTATCACTCCAACTCCAACTTCAAAGACCAACTTTACGCTAATTCAAGCTCTTATATTAGAATTCTGCAGCAAAATCCATCAAAATAGTCAGATACGTCTTTATTACCTTCCAGCACTGCAAACATCATATCTTGAACATGAAACCTTACAACATATAAATCCCCCCAGCATTTGGTTCAGAGGAAGGCAGATGGTTTTGACCAACTTTGGTTGACTCTTTAGTTGAAACCAATTTCTATCACGTGTAAAACTCTCTTGATATGGATAAGGCATGAGTGAACTTTTGATTACCCCAACTGTACAAACAACATGTTATACAAGGTTGATTGCAATAGTTAAAAGTTAAAACTCTAGTTTGAATTTAAATAAATTCTCTCTATTGGAGTCAAATCTATGAAAGTGAAGGATATCCAAACATAGTGTTTGAGATAGACAGGAGTTTTCTTAGATAAAAAGAGGAATCCATGGCATGATGCTAGGCAATATGCCCCAATACAGACATAGTATGACAGAAAAAAGTAGATATTTATTAAACTGCTTATGATTTTATGTGATAGATTAGTTTCCCATATCCTCACAAATTGTTCAGAAGATAGCCTTGTTATTTAGAAGTAACATGTTCATGATTGAAAACAACTCTATTTTTGTATTCCCAAAGTCTACTCAATTATAAGGGTTTTCATCACAATCTATAGAGAATAATGCCCATACAATTATAAATATAAAGATTCGAAAATGGAGTAGCATATGTATGGACATATATAGTGTCAACATCCAAGTACAAGAAAAGGTAGAAGCACTAGAAGACAACTAAAACTACAAATCTCCATGACTGGCAATATCTTTCTAACTTTCTTTCTGAAACTGCATCGCAGTGGGAATTTAATTTGATAGCAATGTAAAATTCCCCAAGGGCTAATCGATGTAATTGTTTAAAATATCCTATATATGCTAGCGCCTTCAATAATATATTACTTTTGTCTAAGATAAGTAATACCATAATTTCCTCAGGAAGGATCCATTAAAATAGAACTCCTATTTGCAAGAAAGCATCTTCAACTTCATAAAATTCCTCAAACAGGCTTAGTTTTATTATCATGGAAGGATTTGGATGTTCATCAAACAACTATAAATGGTGTGCAAGAAGAGCATGTAACACACTTCAATGTTTCAAATCCTATGCTATTGTCACTAATTTTTCCAACAGGGCACATTATAAAAACAAATTAGGAATTACAAAAAGTATTCTCCCACAGGCCATGAGTAATGTCCATGGTGGGGCTCTAATATGGTAGCAAACCAAATAACTGATGGATAAGATATGATATAAAATTGTTTCCCAAGCCAAGTAAGAGTTTCCCTTGCTTTCCTTATTGGATAAGATATGATATAAAATTGTTATAGCTTTTGAATAGATGACACAATCTCTTCTAGGCCTATTGTCTAGGATTGAATATGCCTCTTGCATTTTCAAGCTCAAAGAGTTGGCATAACTAGTCATTTCCAATTTTACTAGGAATTTTGCTAGTTTCATGCCATTAGGTTCCAATTTTGAATCCCATGGGTGAGGCATGCTATCCACTAGTTTATATTTTGGTTTGCACAAAAATTCCAGAATATGAAAATGAAAGAAATAAGGGTTCATGTATTTTCACAGTTGGTTGATCCCATGGAGTTAACAAGGTAGCTCTATTCATCAAAAATAGAGAAAATCAGTGACAAATAACAATGATTTTTTATTTGGAGTCCTTTAAGTATGAGATCACAAAAGGAAGTAGTCAGATTCCAATTTCAAAGAGGACAACAATCATTGAAGGCACAACAAGTCTTAAATGTGCGGAAGAATTTTTCCTTTTGCAAGATTTTGTACAAGGTAAGAGGGATATTACACCTGACTCCAGGGCACACATAATTAGTTAGAAGTATTCAATAATTTTTGCATACATATATGAGTGTCACTCAAGCGGTAAAAAAAAATATAAATGGTGGGCAGGAAGAGCATCTGACACACTTCAATGTTTCAAATACTATGCTATTGTCACTAAATTTTCGAACGGGGCACATTATAAAAACAAATTAGGAATTAAAAAAAGTATTCTCCCACAGGCCATGAGTAATGTCCATGGTGGGGCTGTGATCTGGCAGCAAGCCAAATAACTGATGATGACCCCCCAGGTTCAAGATCTAGATGGCATACAAGTAAGGGTACTTTTAGTTATCTAACTTAAAATAAAACCAAATTTTTAGATGCAATGAAGTTTGAATCGATTAGCATGTATTGTTCTTCACATTGTTGACATTGTATTGTACCATACAGTATTGTGAGGGGTATATCCTCTTATGTCATGCATGGGAACTCATTACTTTGAGATCTATGCGTGTTATAATTAGTATGGATTCAGTCATTTCACTTAATCAAGCTCAACTTATAGTGAGTTACCCAAGTTTCAATAATCATTGCACTGCCACGGATCTTTGGCCAAGTGTCCCACGGGAAAGAAGGGAAGGACTTATGGTAACATAGTTGAAACTTAGACAGAAATGGCTCCTAAGGACTTAGACACTTACTGGCTTTCTTATATTTTTAGAATGCCATTTCATAATGCTATTTCTGGGAGGATAATCTCATTGAATCAGTTGGGGTTGCTGGGTTGGGTTAGGAAAAGTGGCTCTCATTGACATCTGGGAAGGCTCTAGCATAGATGGCCTAGGGACACATGCACATTTATACTATCCTTAAGCATTGCCCTTGCTTTCCTCATTGGAGAAGATAGGATATAAAATTTTTATAGCTTTTGAATAGATGACACAACCTCTTCTAGGCCTATTGCCCAAGATTGAATATGCCTCTTGCATTTTCAAGCTCAAAGAGTTGGCATAACTAGTCATTTCCTATTTTACTAGCCATTTTGCTAGTTTGATGCCATTAGGTTCCAATTTTGAATCCCATGGGTGAGGCATGTTTTCCACTAGTTTATATTGGGGTTTGCACAAAAATTCCAGAATATGAAAATGAAGGAAATAAGGGTTCATGTATTTTCAAAGTTGGTTGATCCCATATAGTTAAAAAGTTAGCTTTATTCATCAAAAATAGAGAAAATCAATGACAAATAACAGGGATTGATTATTCTGAATCTTTTAAGTATGAGGTCACAAAAGACAGTAGTCAAATTCAAATTTCAAAGAGGACAAAAATCATTGAAGGCACAACAAGTCTTAAATGTGCGGAAGAATGTGTCCTTTTCCAAAATTTTGTACAAGGCAGAAGGGATATTACACCTGAATCTAGGGCACACAGAATTATTTAGAAGTATTCAATAATTTTTGCATACATATATCAGTGTCACTCAAGCAGTCCAAAAAACTATAAATGGTGGGTAAGAAGAGCATCTGACACACTTCAATGTTTCAAATCCTATGCTATTATCACTAAATTTTCCAATGGGGCACATTATAAAAACAAATTAGGAATTAAAAAATGTATTCTCCCACAGGCCATTAGTAATTTCCATGGTGGGGCTGTGATCTATCAGCAAGCCAAATAACTGATGATGACCCCCTAGGTTCAGGATCTAGATGGCATACGAGTAAGGTTACTTTTAGTTACCTAGCTTATAATAAAAACTGATTTGTAGATGCAATGAAGTTTGGATCAATCAGTAGGCAGTGTGCCTCAGTGTCAACTCTATATTGTACCATACAGTATTGTGAGGGGTATATCCTCTTCTATCATCCATGGGAATTCATTACTCTGAGCTCTATGTGTGTTATAACTAGTATGGATTCAGTCATTTCACTTAATCAAGCTCAGCTTACAGTGAGTTACCTAAGTTTCAATAATAATTGCACTGCCAGGGCTCTTTGGCCAAGTGTCCCAGGGGAAAAAAGGGAAGGACTCATGGCAACACAGTTGAAACTTAGACATAAATGGCTCCTAAGGACTTAGACACTTACTGGATTTCTTTTTTTGTTAGAATTCCATTTCATAATGCCATTTCTGGGAGGATAATCTCATTGAATCAGCTAGGGTTGTTGGGTTGGGTTAGGAAAAGTGGCTCTCATGGACATCTAGGAAGGCTCCAGCATGGATGGCCCGAGACACATGCATATTTATACTAGCCTTAAGCATTTCCCTTTCTTTCCTCATTGGAGAAGATAGGATATAAAATTGTTATAGCTTTTGAATAGATGACACAACCTCTTATAGGCCTATTTTCCAAGATTGGATATGCCTCTTACATTTTCAAGCTCAAAGAGTTGGCATAACTGGTCATTTCCAATTTTACTAGGCATTTTTCTAGTTTCATGTCATTAGGTTCCAATTTTGAATCCCATGGGTGAGGCGTGCTATCCACTAGTTTATAGTAGGCTTTTCACAAAAATTCCAGATTATGAAAATGAAGGAAATAAGGGTTCATGTATTTTCACAGTTGGTTGATCCCATGGAGTTAACAAGGTAGCTCTATTCATCAAAAATTGAGAAAAACAATGACAAACAGCAGGGAGTATGAGATCACAAAAGACAGTATTCAAATTCCAATTTCAAAGAGGACACCAGTCATTAAAGGCATAACAAGTCCTAAATGTGCAGAAGAATTTTTCCTTTTGAAAAAGTTTGTACAAGGTAGGAGGGATGTTACATCTGACTCTAGGGCACACAGAATTAGTTAGAAGTATTCAATAATTTTTTCATACACATATTAGTGTCACTCAAGCAGTCCAAACAACTATAAATGGTGGGCAAGAAGAGCATCTGACACACTTCAATGTTTCAAATCCTATGCTATTGTCACTAAATTTTCCAACGAGGGACATTATAAAAACAAATTAGGAATTACAAAAAGTATTCTTCCACAAGCCATGTAATGTCCATGGTGGGGCTGTGATCTGGCAACAAGCCAAATAACTGATGATGACCCCCAGGTTTAGGATCTAGATGGCATACGAGTAAGGGTACTTTTAGCTATCTAACTTATAATAACATCTGATTTGTAGATGAAATGAAGTTTGAATAGATTAGCATGTAGTGCTCCTCACATTTTCGACTCTGTACTGTACCATACAATATTGTGAGGGGTATATCCTCTTCTGTCATTCATGGGAACACATTACTATGAGCTCTATGTGTGTTATAACTAGTCTTAGCCACCTATAATATTTTGTCAAAGAAAATAGGTGGCTAAATAGGTTTTTGAGCCTTCAAGAGAGACATTTACTTTGTAAATCTATCATTCTTGAAGCCTCCATGTGTCCTCTATCCTTTGAAGAAATCTTCACTGCTTTTTCCATTGAAAAGCCCTGCTATTTCGTGAAAGAGATTGTTTTAAAAAGGCCTCCATTTGCTCCATTTAATTCCCTCAAAATCCCAATTTTTCATCCTTATTCCATGCACAAAAACCCCAAAAAAACCCTTTAAAAGGCCTAAACAGCAGTTCTCCACTCCAATGAAGGACTAAGCCCCCAAGGGCTTATTTCTTTCAGCCCCCCTCCATGCGATCTAAAGCCCAGTGATCAAGCGCTCAAAGGCCAATAAAACCCCATCAAAACCATTGCTTCCCTTTGTGTTATCATTCCCCAACATGGTGATCTGAATTGATGAGAACCATAGATCTCCGGAGATTAATGGTCGTCGGGTGCCCCATTCATTTCATACCCCTCTGTTCTTTCCAAAGCTCTCTGCCCCACCTTTCAATCTCCACCGTCCATTGCACATGATCCGACGGTTGGAGATAAAACTGATGGCCCAATACACCTCTGCCTCAACAATAGATCACAGCCGTCCAAATCTGAAGATCTAACGGCCCACAAAAAACTTGATGGCTCACTTCCACCCTTGCATCTCACTGGCTATCACATTCATTCTGTTGGCAATTTGATGCAGAGTGTTGTCCTTGATGGCAACCCACTGAATGAAGATGAAGACATGAGACTGTTGACATGTGTTGTCCTTGATGGCAAACCACCTGATGAAGTTAGTCTTGACCTGATGGACTTGGTAAATGATGTAAATCTAATATGAAATGATGTTTGTTATCAATATGATGTTGAATGTTGTCCTTGAATGGAAACTTACTCGATGAAGTTGTGCTTGATAGAATATGCCTTGATGAACTAAATCTGATGTATCTACAGTAAGTACAGAAGGGAATGAAGAAAGGAATTCAGCATGTGCTAAATCTATGGTGAAAAGAGTATGTCTCAAGGCATACGCAGATATGTCTAGGATAAGTCGCGTATGCACGCGGGAAACAACGTGCCAAGTCGCGTATGGGAAAAAGCGCTCATAAAGTGAAAAACCAGGGGTAATCACCATGGTATTGACCCATTGTATTGGGTAATGATTCGTCCAAATGACCCCGTCCAGGAATACCATCGGAAATAATGTGGTTTTGGCTCATGGTATTGAAAAAGGGTAAACCTATATAAAGAGAAGAATTTCATTGTGCAAATCATGAGTGTGGGAGCAAGATTTCTGAGCTTGAATGAATACTTCTCTGTGAAGTATATCTGTATGGAAAGGGTAAAGGTTTGATGATAGATCTAAATCTATGATGCACCTATGAAGAAATGATGAAGAAGGGGATCTAGATCTGAAATGTACTTGTACTTGCTAGATCTGTTTATGGAATGATTAGATCTGTGATGAGGCGAACATCTGTCTGAGGTAAAGGGTAAAATCTGAAGTGATGTATCTGTTGTGAAGAATTGCAATGACATAAAAGTTCTGAAGAACCATACGCTAGTTCTTCGAAGAGGAAGCGCGTATATACGTAGCTTCGCTAAAGATAAAGCGCGTATGCGCAATGAAATTGGATCTGTAATATGTACAGAAGTATACACTGGTTTGTGTGAACGGAAGCGCGTATATACGTGACATCAGTGAAATTAAAGCGCGTATGCAAACTAGGGTTTGCTGAAGTCTGTGGTAAGAAATGTCTGATCTATTCTGCTGTGTTACTGCTATCTGTATTCTACAGTTCTGAGTTGTCTGTATCAGTTTGGTTGTATGATTGAGATTAAATGAATGGAGTGGGTCCAGTCTGAAAATATGATGAAATGTGGCCTGCAAGTGGTGTCCTAAAGGAAGCTTTGGACCCAGTGTGAAAATTGATGAAACGTGGTCCATAGAGGTGTTGAGGGTTGTGGCCTTCAGTCAGGGGGTTGTAGCTCACTTCCAGGTGAGGCTGGTAAATGAGAGCAGGGGGTCGTAGCTCCCTTCCAGGAGAGGCTGGTAAACGAGTCAGGGGGTTGGAGCTCCCTTTTAGGAGAGGCTGGTAAACGAGCGCAGGTGGGTGCCTGCGTGCTGGTAGGATTCTGCACCAGCACATATGTTGTAAGATGTTTTCTCTATAATAAAATATTGAAGGATGAGCAACTGCAGCGGTGGTTTTCTCCCATCTTGGGTTTCCACCTAAAATCCTGGTGTTCATGTGTGATGCTTTGTGTGATGGTTTATTCTGTTCTTACTGCACATGTTTACTGTTTATTAAACATCTGATGAATGAATGATGGAATGATATATGTGAAGATTAGATCTCTGTGTATACGCGAGTTGCATAAAGGGTATCCGCGTGTATACGCGAGTTTACTAAAGGAAATTAGCGTATGGGTTTTAAGGAATGAAAAATAAATATGCAGTAAATACTGATTCACCCCCCCTCTCAATATTTTTCTCAACAATTGGTATCAGAGCAGGTCCTTCTGCAGAAGCTTGATCGCTTGAAGGAGATCTGTCACAATGGGAAGTCATGAAGGAGTAATGTCTACAAAGCCATCTCTATTCAATGGAAGCAATCTGATATTCGGGAAGGTACGAACAAAAGCTTATCTACAAAATCTTGGTGCAAAAGTATGGGCAATCGTGAAAGAATGTGAACAAGAATCTAGAGAAGAAAAAGATACTTTTGTGGATACTCTAGAAGACAATAATCTTCTTGAAGAAAACACTCAACTCAAAGTAAGCCAAGAAGAAAAGAACATAATCATAGAGACTCTTGAAAATCAGCTTGAAGAAAGAGAAAAACGGATTGAGGAATTGGAGTGTGAAGTAGTAAGTCTAAGGAAAGATAATGAGGAAGTGAAATCTCTCAATCTTAGATTTGCTAAAGGTTCAGAAACCTTGGATGAGATTATCAAGGTACAACGGTCTCCTCTTATAAAAACAGGTCTTGGATATACTGGGGAATCTTCCCAGACATCAGCACCAAATTTTCTAAAAGTAGCCACAGCTGGTTCTCTACATTCAGCCACTCAGCAAGGGAACAAAGGATCTTTACAGGTAAAGCATGATCATCTCAATTCAAGGAACACTAACAGGGAGATCTTTCAAAAAGGCTACAACCAACAGGTAAATTCTAATAGAAGATTTCATGATCATAGAAATTTCTACTTCAATGGAAAATGTTTCTCATGTCACAATTTTGGTCATAAAGTTGTTCAATGTGTTGCATATAAAACCATCATGACAAGAGAAGCGAAAGGGATGAATGTTGAACCAAAGAAGAACACCTATAACAACTTTTCTCCTCTTCAAAACGAAGTTGAATGTACTTATTGCAATAACTTTGGTCATGAAGAATTTGAATGCAGGAGCAAGGTCCAGCCAAAAGAGCATGTTCCCTCAAGCTCTAAAGTGTGGAAAGAGAAAGAAATACCGGTTGAAAATTGTGGGATAGCATTATTTGCAAAAGGTGAAGAAAATCAATGGTACATTGATAGTGGGTGCTCAAGACACATGACAGGTGACAAAAGCAAACTTCTTTCATATAATGCTCTAGAAAAGGAAAATAAAGTTACATTTGGAAATGATAATCCTGCTGTAATTAAAGGAAAAGGGTCCATGTTTCTAAAAGAAAAGGTGAAGGCTAATGATGTCATGTATGTGGATGGATTAAGGCATAACCTGTTAAGTGTAAGTCAAATGTGTGATCAAGGAACAGAAGTTGTTTTTAGTTCAAAAGAATGTGTGGTTCGTGATCTTGATACAGGTAAAATTATTATAAAAGGAAAAAGAAATCCAAGCAACTTGTATATACTAAAGGGCTACAAAGATCAATGTTACCTGAGCAAATCTTTAGAAAATTGGCTATGGCATAGAAGGCTAGGGCATCTGAGCTTCTCTCAAATCAACAAAGCAAGCAGACTTCAAGCTGTTCGTGATCTTCCCAATATTAATCCACCAGAAAGTATCATATGCAAATCTTGTCAATTCGGTAAGCAGACTAGAGTACGGTTTGATGCCAAAGAAGGATCATCAAGTAAGCCTCTTGAACTCATTCATACTGACATATGTGGACCTGTGAGGAAAAAGACACCACGTGGGGAAGAATACTATATCTTATTTATTGATGATTACTCTAGAATGTGTTGGATCGGGTTCATTAAACACAAAGATGAAGCATTTGAAAAATTTATGAGCTTCAAAGCACTGGCTGAAAATGAATTGGATCTAAAAATCAAGTGTCTTAGATCTGATCGAGGAGGAGAATATACATCAAATTAATTCCTTGAATTTTGTGAACAACATGGCATAAAAAGACAATTCTCTGTAGCTAGCACTCCACAACAAAATGGCGTAGCAGAAAGAATGAATAGAACAATTCAACAAATGGCTAGAGCTATGATTGATGATTCTGGAATACCTCACACTTTCTGGGGAGAAGCAACACATACAGCAGCAAGCATTCTCAACAAAGCACATGTTCGGGTAAATAGTGATAAAACTCCATATGAACTCTGGTATGGTAAATCTCCCTCTATAAAGCATTTTAGAGTTTTTGGAAGCAAATTCTTTATCAAAAATAATGATGAAAAGCTTGGCAAGTTTGAACCTAGATCAGATAAATGAATTTTCCTTGGTTACTCATCTTCAAGCAAAGCATACAAATGTTATAATGAAAGGCTTCAAAATATTGTTGAATGTATTGATGTTGTTATTGATGAGTCTCCTGCAGCTCCTAAAGAAGAAAAACAAACAACAAAAGAAGATGATGATGACTTATGGCCTTCTACATTAAATAGAAATGATATAGACAGTGAATCCAATGAAGAACCTGAAACCGATCTATCTGAAAAAGCTCCATCTAGATATGTTCAAAAGAATCATCCTAAATCTCAAATTTTGGGAGACAAGGAATCAGGTGTACGTACAAGAAGAACTCTTGTGGGATCTTCTAGTCATATGGCACTTCTATCCACAATTGAACCACTCAATGTCAATCAAGCTAGCAGAGATGAATGTTGGAGGCAAGCCATGGATGAAGAGCTTGGTCAAATTGAAAAGAATGACACTTGGGAATTGGTACCAAGACCACATGATAAAAATGTCATTGGAACTAAATGGATTTTCAAGAACAAGTTAAATGAGAATGGGGATGTTGTAAGGAACAAAGCTAGACTGGTTTGCAAAGGGTATACTCAACAAGAAGGTATAGACTTTGAAGAAACTTTTGCTCCTGTAGCTAGACTTGAAGCCATAAGAATGTTTCTTGCTTTTTCAAGTTATTAACAAATCAAATTTTATCAAATGGATGTTAAATTTGCTTTTCTTAATGGTGATCTAGAAGAAGAAGTATATATAGAACAACCGGAAGGATTCATTTTGGGAAATGATGAAAATCTTGTTTGTAGACTTAAAAAGGCTCTATATGGTCTCAAACAAGCTCCAAGGGCATGGTATTATCGTCTCGACAAATATCTTCATCAACAAGGATTTTCAAAGGGGTCTGCTGATAGCAACTTATACACAAAAACTGAAAATGATAAACTATTGATTGTGGTTGTATATGTTGATGATATCATTTCCAGAATGTGAAGAATCTATGAGTCAGAAATTTTCTTCTGTTATGCAGCAAGAATTTGAAATGTCTTTACTTGGGGAACTAACATTATTTCTTGGCTTGCAAGTGCAACAAGCAACAGATGGCATATTATTATCACAAGAAAATATCTTAGGCAAATTCTAAAGAAGTATGGCATGGAAGAGTGCAAACCTGTAAGTACACCAATGATAACCGGATGTAATCTCAGTTCTCATGATGATTCTCCTGTGGTGAATCAACCAGAATAGAGATCTATGATAGGAAGTCTACTTTATCTCAATGGGACTAGACCAGACATTATGCATGCAGTTGGGATTTTTGGACGATTCCAAGCTAATCCAAAAGAGTCTCACCTTCGAGAGTTTGTGCAAAGAATATTCAAATATCTACAAGGAACTCAAGACTTTGGTCTATGGTATCCAAGAATCTCTTACGATCTACCACTCTTCATGCTTGCACGTGATGCAGATTGTGCCGGAAGTGTTGATGATCGGAAAAGCACTAGTGGTGGTGCATTCTATATGGGACCCCGGTTAGTATCTTGGTTTAGCAAGAAGCAAAGCTCTATTGCCTTATCTACAGCAGAAGCAGAATATGTGGCTGCCGCATCATGTTGCACTCAACTTCTCTGGATGATGCAAACCTTACGAGACTTTCTAATAAAATTTTCACCTCCTATCTCCATTATGTGTGACAATACAAGTGCTATCAGTATCTCCAAGAATCCTGTTATGCATTCCAAGACCAAGCACATTCCCATCAAATATCACTTCTTACGTGAACAAGTTCTTGAACAAAAGGTGAAATTGGAGTATGTTCCCTCCAAAGAACAAGTTGCTGATATATTTACCAAACCTCTACCCAGGGAAGCGTTCAAATATATCAGACGAGAAGGAAGTGGGAGTGTTCTCTGCCATCAAAGAACAAATACATAAATCTAGAAGATGGCATTGGATACGCGGGTTTCATGGCTCAGAGTCGTATATACGCGAGTTCCTGCAAAGAAAACCGCGTATGTCTGATTGCTGACAAATTTTTTGCTTGGAGTCAGCTCTCTTCAGCACAGCTGCAGTGCTGTTTGGTATATCTGATACTGTTTGGTATCTCTGGTGGTGTTCCAGTTCTCATAATTCTTTTTCTAATGATTTGATGAAGATGCCTTGATGATCTGTTGGTGAAAGTGTTCAGGATGTGTAAACTAAGGGGGAGCCTTAGTCACATGGAAAGGATGTTTGGATGCACAGATTCAGGGGGAGCATTAGCTTTTCTGAGTATAATGCATTGTTGGCATTATGGTGGTTCCGAAATATGTTCTCTTTCTTGAGGATTTTCTGGTGTTGGTCATAGATGATCATATTTTTGATGAAAAGGGCTTATTGAGACCCATAGTGTAAATTTGTAATATTCAGTCATGTAAGGACTTGTCATGCATGTATTCTTGGTCGGGTAGTTAGTTAAATTTGTAAACCCACTTGGTTGGGTAGGCCCGAGTTGAAATTTGTAAAGCCCACTTGGTTGGGTACTTGGTCTCATATGTAAATCCACTTGGTTGGATATTTGATGTAAGTATAGGTCCTTGGTGATAGGAAATTCATAGAGTCATGTACTCCATTGGAAATTATGTTTGAAGATTCAGCATGAACTCAGGGGGAGCTTGGTCACATCAGTATATATCAGATCTGCAGAACGCTTCTTCCACATGAGGAGAAAAGGGGGAGAGTATGTTGGTTTTTGATCCGCCCTTTGTCCTTGATGTCAAAGGGGGAGAGTGACATGGTGTTTGAATGGTGTCAAAAATGGAGAGAATGACATGGTGCCATTGTATTCTTAATGTACCTATCTGTTGTTGGAACCAAACACCATCGTGGTTGCCATCAAGTCCAAAGGGGGAGATTGTTGGCAATATGATGCAGAGTGTTGTCCTTGATGGCAACCCACTGAATGAAGATGAAGACATGAGATTGTTGACATGTCTGGTCTTTGATGGCAAACCACCTGATGAAGTTATTCTTGACCTGATGGACTTGGTAAATGATGTAAATCTAATATGAAATGATGTGTGTTAGCAATATGATGCTGAGTGTTGTCCTCGAATGGAAACCCACTTGATGAAGTTGTGTTTGATAGAATATGCCTTGATGAACTAAATGCAGTGTATCTCCTTATGAAAATACAGAAGGGGAATGGAGAAAATTCAGCACGCTGCTAAATCTATGGTGAAAAGAGTATGTCTCAAGGCATACGCGGATATATCTGGATGATCAATACTTGCACGAAACAACGTAAGTCGCGTATGGGAAAAAGCGCTCTAAATATGTAAAACCAGGGGTAATCACCATGGTATTGACCCATTGTATTGAGTAATGATTCGTCTATGTGACCCCGTCCAGGAATACCATCGAAAGTAATGTGGTTTTGGCTCATGGTATTGATAAAGGGTAAACCTATATAAGGAGAAGAATTTCATTGTGCAAAGGGTGTGCAAGAGGTCTGGGTTTGAATGAATACTTCACTAAAATTATATCTGAATGGAAAGGGTAACTGTTTGACGATAGATTTGAATCTATGATGCACCTATGAAGAAATGATGAAGAAAGGGATCTAGATACGAAATGTATGTACTTATAGATACATTTTATGGAGTGATTAGATATGTGATGAGGCGAACATCACATGCGGGGGTAAAGGTAAAAAACTGAAGTGATGTATGCAGTAAAATCGAAATTGCGATAAAAGCATAAAGTTCTGAAGAACCATACGCTAGTTCGCTGAAGAGGAAGCGCGTATATACGCGGCTTTGCTGAAGAAAAAGCATGTATGCGCAATGAAATTGGATCTTGAATATGTACAGAAGTATATGCTGGTTTGTGTGAACAAGAGCGCGTATATACATGACATCAGTGAAAAGAAAGCGCGTATGCAAACTAGGGTTTGCTGAAGTCTGTGGTAAGAAATGTCTGATCTATTCTGCTGTATTACTGCTATCTGTATTCTACAGTTCTGAGTTATCTGTATCAGTCTGGTTGTATGATTGAGCTTAAATGAATGGAGTGGGTCCAGTCTGAAAATTTGATGAAACGTGGCCTGCAAGTGGTGTCCTAAAGGAAGCTTTGGATCCAGTGTGAAAATTGATGAAACGTGGTCCATAGAGGTGCTGAGGGTTGTAGCCTTCAGTCAGGGGGTTGTAACTCCCTTCCAGGTGAGGCTGGTAAACGAGATCAGGGGGTCGTAGCTCCCTTCCAGGAGAGGCTGGTAAACGAGTCAGGGGGTTGGAGCTCCCTTCAAGGAGAGGCTGGTAAACGAGCGCAGGTGGGTGCCTGCGTGCTGGTCAAGTCTGCACCAGCACATATGTTGTAAGATGTTTTCTCTATAATAAAATATTGAAGGCTGAGCAACTGCAGCGGTGGTTTTCTCCCGACTTGGGTTTCCACCTAAAAATTCTGGTGTTCATGTGTGATGCTTTGTGTGATGGTTTATTCTGTTCTTACTGCACATGTTTACTGTTTATTAAACATCTGATGAATGAATGATGGAATGATATATGTGAAGATTAGATCTCTGTGTATACGCGAGTTGCATAAAGGGTATCCGCGTGTATACGCGAGTTTACTAAAGGAAAGTAGCGTATGGGTTTTAAGGAATGAAAAATAAATATGCAGTAAATACTGATTCACCCCCCCTCTCAGTATTTTTCTCAACAAATTCCGCACCGTTCGATTAGTGTGCCTTCATCCAACGGCTGGCATTTAGTTTCGCCAAATTTTAGTGCCCAGGGTTTAACGCCGAGAAAAAATGTGAAATGGGAAGTTTTAGTTTTCCACGTGGTGATCGCTGAGTGGAATCGAGCAGCTCACTGTTCATCACGACCGCATCCATTTGTTTTTCATCTAATTTCTCAAACGACTCCATCCACCGATATCCGTTGTCTATCTTTTCAATCCAACGGCCCATATTAAATCTCATCTCCCATTCATCAAATCCTCCAAACAGTTCCGTCGCACGATCTTGATTATAGATCACCATGGATTAATCTAATCCAATGGTCCAAAATCCACAATGCACTCAACCTTCATCAGACCATGATTTCACCTTCCGCCATGGTTTTTTAGCCAATTTTTTGCTGCATCCATGATTTCCTTCATTGCTCCACCATTTCCACGAGCCTTCGCAGCAGTCCTCCCCTCACCCCACAAGTTTTTGTAACAAGTTTATTGTGTTATGCAGGGTCTACAGGGTCGCAAATTCACTCTGTCTCACAGTCACAGACAGGTAATTTGGAGCACAAAATGCCAGTTTCAGAGCCAAAGGTAGCATAAGAGACATCCCTGAGAGGATGTAAACATGTTTTCCATTGAAGATCAATGTCACTAACCCTGATTGAAACCCTTCGGCGCCTCCATAACTTGTACATTCACACAAACAGGTTAGCAGAAGCAGCAAAGAGTATCAGAAGAAGAATTAAAGGATTAATGCCTAATATTGAAGAATTTATGTTCATAATCTAGTGTTTAAAAGGATAAGGACATAAATGAAGACCATAAGGGTGATTAAAAGGCTTGAGGAAGCCTAAAAGCATACAATCAAGCCATATCATTGATTTAATGTCAGCAAGACACATTTTCTCCAAGAAAGGACTAGCTACATGATTTCCTCCATTTTCCATCGAACACCAGAGTAATTATTACACTGACAGAGGCCTTAAAAAACTATCAGGGCTATAGTTATGGAAGCATGGAAGACCTACATACCTTCTATCCACCTTAATTATTTCACAAGGCAAGACAGAGTACTATAGCCAGAAGAGCACTTCAAAGAACATACCTGAAGTTATTGTCAATCTGACAAGGATTTCCAGACCAGCCTAAAGGGTACAAACAAGTCAATGCAAAGCCATTATGCAAAGTGGGAATTCGAATTCTTCCTCCCCTCTATCTTAATGGATCATTCAAGTTCATATCTACTACTCTACCTCCTCATTCACCTATAAGTATTCACTGAAAATTTGTTGTTGGTGGTTGGGATTTTATCGACTGTTTGAACTGTTATTGAGGGGAAGTAGTTGAGTAGTTTGTAATATAGTAGGCTAGGAAGAAATTCTGGATTGTAAAGAGCCATTGGACTCAAAGTATGTGACTGGTTTTTCACATCAATTAAACAAGCAGATTCACAGGATCCTGGTCTATATTTTTGGTGATTTTTTCCTTACTGTAACTTTCTTCTTTCATGTTTTATCATACTTTCCATTATTCTCAGATAAAGAACAACAAGCATAGATTAGGACATACTATTGGAAGTACCCTAAATCTCACTGTTAAATCTTTATCTTTATGTTTTCTGCTATTTGTGTATCTAAGAGCGAATTCAACATAATTTAACCAATATAGAAGTTGGCTTGCCCATGCTTACTGATGTATGAGTTTAGAGCTTGTTTCTTGGATGTTCTTTTTTGGTTTCAGCTAAAAGAATTGGGAAACTGGGGGATTAGAGTTAGCCCTATCCCACTAGGTTCCTTTTCCAACAATTAGCCTTTCTAAGATCCCATTGAGTTAGTGTTGTTATGGCCTAAATCTACCTCAGGATGAGAAAAGAAGAATCTAGGGTAACATCAAACCACGCTTAACCTGGTAGCTAGCCCTACCAGATCGGGAGAGGGATCTCTCCTTTTCAATCTTAGAAAAAAATGATCAATGAGGCTTGATATGACTTAAATGAAAACTGATTTTAGGCTCGGTAAAATGATGGGAAAAAGGTTTTTAATAAATGAAATTAATTTCAAGTATGTGTGGGATATAGAAGGGGCAATTGAAACTGGGGAATTAAATTAGGACACAGGGTATTTCATGGGGCAAGATAGGCAAGAAACTTAACAATTTAAATTTAATAAGGATGGGATGGAAAGATTGGTGAGGAGCTGAAAAAGGGCACAATAAATGGATCCTCTTCAAACAAAAGAGAAAACACAGAGGATGAATGATTTCCCAAGGCAGAGCATGAAAATGGATCCTACCTTTCTATTTTGAAAGCATTCAAAAGGAAATTTTTATGGATGAGAGATGGAACATAACAATTTACATATGAAACAAAGGAAAGAAATGAATGCTAAATCTCATACCACATGGATCCCACAAATCAGAGCTACATATTTTATTAATCCCTATCAAACTGTACAATGGAGCACAAAATGTTCTTCCACACTATTCCCCTACTGCTAAGTTACCGACCTTAGACTTTCAGACTTCTCAAACTTTCAGACCGTTTACAAATGATTTACAATTACAATAAATAAGCTGAACTGTGGAACCATAGATCCATGAAAAGAGGAGCTGTTCTAACAGCTCAAAAACTAAAGTACAATCATAGAAAAGAAATACAACAATATGCCCCTAAAAATGAGGGATAGCATTGCATTTGACTTCTTGGAGATTCATTGTTATACATGGATGAAAGAAAATAGGCAATCCGAAAAACAGATTCCCTACTTTGCTGCTATTGAAAAAATCTTTTTCTAATATAATATTCTCAGTCTTTGACTGTTGCTTTTCCATTCTATTATTACTCTGAAGAAACTGACTTTAATAAGATTCCATTGAAATAAAATAAAATGAATTTATGCCTTTGTGAAGGGAAAAACCGATTTTGGAATGAGTGGGGTCCATATGGTAAATCGTAATTAGAATCAACGGGCGGAAGAGGGGATACCATATAAAATGGAGTATATAAAACGTGGCATGCAATGGTATCATTGCAATCGGGATCGAGGTCGGGTAGGATGTTATTTGAAATGAAGAAACGAAAGTTCCAATGCGATTTTGCAAGGCCCGATGGTGCAATATACAATAGGGTGGGGAGACCCTTTGAAAACAAATGAAAATGATTTTTTTATTTTATACGAAAGGGAAGAATGATTTTATAAAGGGCGAAAGGCTAAAGGTGGGACCGAGAATTATACATCGCAATCGCATCGGAGATGGGGAGCGGGTTAAAGCGCTGAATATAAGATATGTGAAGCGATAAAAAATATGCGATGCGATTAGAAGATCGGAAGAGGGGCTGCGATCAATCGCATCGAAGGGAGAGGTGTGGTGATCGGGAGATCGGAGGAGGGGCTGCGATTAATCAGGTTGGGCGCAAGACTTTGCGATGCGATCGGATTGGGGGAGAGAAGGGAAGGGTTTCGATTGTGACGGAAGGGAAGGGACGGGGTTTTACAATATAAAACTTTGTTATAAAGTTTTATCATAAGGTTTCAACGGGGTATGGAGGGGAAGTGGTTAGCAATCAAATCGCATATTCAGTTAAAAGATTTAATAACGCGATTTTGTAATCAGAAGGGGGGGAGAAAGGAATTTTATTAAAGAAAAATATTAAACTTTAATAATACAAATTTTAAAGGGAAAAATTGGAAATAGGGGGTATATGAGGATATAGGGACTTTTACTTCACTTAGGCATAAATTTCAATCTAGAAGTCAGTTTTGAGAGTGTAGTATACCGTTGGAAAGATCTTTCTGGGCCCTTTCTGATGGATCTAATTGGAGGATGATTTTCATCTGAACATGCTACAGAAAACTTCTCTGAAGGCAGGGTGATGACGTTGTGGATAAAATAGCTTCTGAATTGCGACTTTGAGTTTATTGACTTCCTCATGACCTTGCTGATATTTATTGATACTTGACTCATTAATTTGACCATGGTGAGACCCTAGAAACTGATGAGACCCATCCTTTGACCTAATGACATGATTTTAGAGTGAAAGTGACTCATGACTAAAGACCATAGAAAGGAGAATCAGCAAGTTTCACATGAGGGAAAACTGATGAAAAATTACTATCATCAATGAATCCATGACCTAGCGGAATGGTGAAATTTATTTAGTATGAGACTCCTAATATGCAAATGCAAAAGAGAAATTTTGATCACTGATGGCAGTATGACTAGACTGACCCTAACAAGTGTCAAAAGCATTGAAGGCTAAAAGTCTTTCTTTGATCTTAGGCCTTACTTTGTGTTTAATCTTAAATGTTTTCTACCATTCTGAAAGTGGTTATGAGGACTGATGGATTGTCTTCCTTTAGAGTATGCTGAAAGAAGGCTAAGTTAAAAGTCCTTACCTGATCTTATTCTACCCTTTGTGTCTTTATTGACAGTTTCCTTTGAAGTATGTCAAAAGCAGGATAGGTTCAAAGTCCTTACCTGATCTTAGGCTGCCCTTTGGTTTCTTTCTTTCACCCACTCTTAATGTTACATCTCATCATCTATCTATAAAGATCCTTTGGTATAGATGAATTTCCCTATGGAAATCCTTGGATAGTTGTTATGAAAGTAATCCCCTTTTATGACTCCATAGCCCAATGGATTGATACTTCTTTTGACCTATCTTCCCATGTTGAAACATCCTTCTATTCAGTTCCTTCTTTACTTCCATAACCTTCTCAGTTAATGATCTCCAACCAAACAAACAAAATAAAAAACCCTTGTGCTTCATAGCTAGCCTAATACCTCAATTTGAGCCTTAAATATATATCATTCTTTAAATATGGAGAGATATCCCTCTCTGGATCCAGGAGGGCTAGATCCTAGGATCCCAAAGTGGTTTGATGTTGTATTATCTTTTGGTCTTGCCAATCTGGCCACAACATAGGAACCACAACATAATGGTGACTCTGCTGGGGAATCAAGACCAATTAGCCTAGATTGGTATTTAATTTCTGATGGTGGACAACAAACCTCATTTAAACATTGAGAATCTTCCACCTGGCGACTCCGCAATTCCTAATAGACCTAAAGACTCCACTGGAGGAAGAACCTAAATCATGGCCAAACATTATAGAAGGATAGAACATTCAGGTTGGGTTTGGTTTCAAGAACTCATTGTTTTTATCTACAACTCCGTCCTATCCTACTTTAAGCCTGATCAAGTGTAAAAAGATGAGATTCACATTGATTATGGGAAATATCTCAAGCCTCAGCTTTCATACCATGAGCATACCTATACACCTATGAAAAACCTAGTGAAACAAGAGCCTCATGTTGTATCTCTCACCCCTATTGAAACTTCAAGCAGTCATAGGTCTCTTGTTGCATTACCTACACCCACAAAGTTCATAGAAAGATATAAGCCTCTATTTTTTCCTCTTATCTTCCAGCCCCTTCCTGCAAGACTTACAAATAAGTTGCCTCTTTTTGATGGAGAAAATAAAAAGATCACTGTTGAGCAACACGTTCAAATATTGAGGACTTACTTGAATTATATGAAATAGAAGAAGATGATGTGCGTATTAGAATGTTTGCCTTATCATTACAAGGAATGGTTAAGAGTTGGTTTAAAGACCTTCCAGCTGCAAGCATTATCAATTTTCATCAATTCACTCAATTTTTCCTTGATAAATGGGTAGTCTTGGGAAATGTTTTCCTCATTCTAGAAGAATACCAAAACTTGAGAAGACAACTAGGAGAGACAGTACAAGACTTTTTAGCCAGGTTCAATAAGGCATACAATGCAATACCTACTAATATAAAACCACATTTAGGATGGGCCCTATTTCACTATCCTAGTTCTTTTTACCCTGAGGTGGAATTCCATATAAGACAAAGAGAGCCTTCAAGCCTGGAAGAAATGCAAAACATAGCAATTACTGTTGAATATAACATATGTTGCAAGGATGAAAGATTAAATGCAATAAATAAGGATCAAGTAGAGCAAATAAGGCTGGTCTCTACAGAAGCCAAGCTAGAAAAACTTATAGAGACAACCAACAACTTGATAAACATAAAAGAGGAATAATATGAGGTTGAAACTAGAAATGCTTATTCGAAAATACCCACACCTTTTCCTCAGATAAAACAAGCCAGATCACTGCAAGGCATAAGAAACATGCAAAGCATGTATGATAAACAAGATTTCAAATCAGAAAATGAACTTGCAGATTATTTTGAGGAAAGACTTGCTGGGAATCTAGTAGGTCTGATTGGTGACATTGCTTATGATTATGACTCTTCTAGTTTTGATCCATCTAATGATGATTTTTTCCAAATAGAAGCTAATCCCGCAGGACCGTCATCGGCAGATTTTTGGGAGGAAGATCATGTCCATCAGCTTCAAGAAAGTAATGAGCCAAGTCAGGCTATTTATGACACTGATGAAGAAGGTTATGAAATTCTAGCAGCAGGTGAAGATTCATTGAATCTTAACTCTGCTTTATATCACATCATCAGTAATAATTTCCATGAAGGTGGAAGTCAGCAGCCTTTCAGCTTAGAGCATGAGGAAGAAAGAAATGAAGAAACTCTTGAGCAAGTTGAATATCCTGAACCTTCTCCTGAAAGGGTTGAGGTAATCAAAGAAACCCCTGCTCAAGAATATGTCAGTCTTTTCACAGAGCTAAGCCCACCAGATCAGAAGATCTCAGAGCTACAAGAGGATAGAACTGCCAAATATGATGAGTCCTCCAGTTCAGAAAATGATGAAGATGAGGAAGATTTTCTTTCTCAAAAGGATCTTCTTTTTGGTCTAGTGGAAGAGGAAGTTATCCTAGTTAAAAACTACTAGTCAAATACTCACAGCCAGGTATCATTTCAAGATCCTTATGCTCATTTCCTGCACACATTTAGAGAAGGATCAAAGTTCATCAAGAGAAGCTTGTTGCAGAAAACAAGAAACATTTTAGAAGTTGCTGTTAAAAAAAAAAGAGAGTAGGAGTGGCCCTGCCTATCCAACATGCTCAAAGAGATGAGAAGAAAAGACCAGTCATGGGATCATCTGATTGACTGGATGTATTGGAAAGGAGTGTTTGTCAGCTAGACATGTAAATATCTCAAGTTAGAGTAGGGTAGGTAGGAAATCTCAATAAAGCTCAGCCTGTGAGCATTTAGTTAGTTGGTGGTTTTTTCTTTGAAGAAAAATTCAAAAAATACAAAAAAAAAAATGAAAGGAAAGGTTCAGATATGCTCAAAACCTGAACTAGCAAAGAAAATAAAAGAAGCAGCTCTAACAAGATCAAAACCAGAGCTAAAATGAAGAAAGAAGGTGACTCTAAAAAGCTCAAAATCTGAGTCATAAAAGAATGAAGGATGCTGGTGACTTTCAGATCTGAAACCTTCAAATTTTGTTTTTGATTTCTGTAAAGTTTCAGTCCATGTGCAACTTGTATTTATGCCATGGAACCATAGCAAATCAAATAGTCTAATCCTAGTTTAGCTGTGTTTCAATTTCTGTTTTAGAATGTAGAGAATGAAAATCTGTTAGACAGTTTAATCCTGGAAGATATTAGTTTAGGTAGAAAAGCTATGAGTCCAACTGTTTAATCTGGTCTCATGGAGAAATAAGGGTAGAATTAGATTAGTTTTTTCTTTCAATAAAAAATTGATGATGTGAAACGTCTGCAAGTCTAAGTGCACCTTGAAGAAAAAATTCTAGGACAGTAGGATGGGTAGGTAGTTGTTTGGGAAAATGTTTGCTGCTGATTTATTATCCATCATGTTTGTGGAAACTGATTAAGAAAGAAAGGATGGTCAAGTACCAGGCATCTGGCCTACTTCCAAAGATTATTTTTTGAGATTCTTGACACCTTCAAGAAGATGCCATCCCCATGTGGAGCCACTGTTAACGACCTATAGTATTTTGTCAAAGCAAACAGGTGGCTAAATAGGTTTCTAAGCCTTCAAGAGAGACATTTCCTTTGTAAATCTATCATTCTTGAAGCCTCCATGTGTCCTCTATCCTTTGAAGAAATCTTCACTTCTTTTTCCATTGAAAAGCCCTGCTGTTTTGTGAAAGAGATTGCTTTAAAAAGGCCTCCATTTTATCCATTTCATTCCCTCAAAATCCCCATTTTTCATCCTTATTCCATGCACAAAAACCCCAAAAAAACCCTTTAAAAGGCCTAAAAAGAGGTTCTCCGCTCCATTGAAGGACTAAGCCCCCGAGGGCTTATTTCTTTCAACCCCCATCCATGCGACCTAAAGCCCAGTGATCAAGCGCTCAAAGGACAATAAAACCCCATCAAAAGAATTGCTTCCCTTTGTTTTATCATTCCCCAACATGGTGATCTAAATTGATGAGAACCATAGATCTCTAGAGATTAACGGTCGTTGGGCACCCCATTCATTTCATACGCCTCTGTTCTTTCCAAAGCTCTCTGCCCCACCTTTCAATCTCCACCATCCATTTCACATGATTTGATGATTAGAGATAAACCTGATGGCCCAATACACCTCCGCCCCGACAATAGATCATAGTCGTCCAAATCTGAAGATCTAACGGCCCACAAAAAACTTGATGGCTCACTTCCACCCTCGCATCTCACTGGCTATCACATTCATTCTGCATCGTCTGATCAGCGCGCCTTCATCCAACGGCTGGGATTTAGTTTCGCAAAATTTTATTGCCCAGGGTTTAATGCCAAGAAAAAATGTGAAATGGGCGGTTTTATTTTTCCACGTGGCGATCGCTGAGTGGAATCGCATTTTTTTTGCGATTTCTGCTTACCACCCTCAACTTCACGTGAAAACCATTCCGGTTTTTTGCTTACTACCCTCCGCATTGAGTTTACATGCTTAATCGTAGCCGCTGATTGATGTGATCCAATGGCTCTAATATCACCTTGCCTCCACCCATTTTTCATTCACCCATGCCCCCGACCGATTCCCTCTGCAGATCTCAACCGTCGATCTGTTCTGATCGAGCGGCTCACAGTTCATCACGACTGCATGCATTTGTTTTTCATCTAATCACTCAGACGACTCCATCCACTGATATATGTCATCAATCTTTTCAATCCAACGACCCATATTAAATCTCATCTCCCATTCATCCAATCCTCCAAACAGTTCCGTCGCGCAATCTCGACCATAGATCACTGTGGATTAATCTAATCTGACCGTCCAAAATCCATGACGCACTCAACCTTCATCAGACCATGATTTCACCTTCCGCCATGGTTTTTCAACCAATTTTTCACTGCATCCATGATTTCCTTCATTGCTCCACCATTTCCACGAGCCTCCGTAGCAGTCCTCCCCTCACCCCCACAGGTTTTTGTAACGAGTTTATTGTGTTTTGTAGGGTCTACAGGGTCGCGAATTCACTCTGTATCACAGTCATAGACAGGGTAATTTGGAGCACAAAATGCCAGTTTTAGAGCCAAAGGCAGCAGAAGAGACATCCTTGAGAGGATGTAAACATGTTTTTCATTTAATATCAGTGTCACTAACCCTGATCGAAACCCTCTAGCGCCTCAATAACCTGTACATTCACACAAACAGGTCAGCAGAATCAGCAAAGAGTATCAGAAGAAGAATTAAAGGATTAATGCCTAATATTGAAGACTTTATGTTCATAATCTAGTGTTTAAAAGGATAAGGACACAGATGAAGACCATAAGGGTGATTAAAAGGCTTGAGGAAGACTAAAATCATACAATCAATCCATATCAGTGATTTAATGTCAACAGGACACATTTTCTCCAAGAAAGGACTAGCTACATGATTTCCTCCATATTCCATTGAACACCAGAGCAATTATTACACTGACAGAGGCCTTAAAAAACTGTCAGGGCAACACTTATGGAAGCATGGAAGACCTGCAGACCCTCTATCCACCTTACTTATTTTAGAAGGCAAGACAGAGTACTACAGCCAGAAGAGCACTTCAAAGAACATACCTAAAGTTATTGTCAATTTGACAAGGATTTCCAGACCAGCCTAAAGGGTACAAACAAGTCAATGCAAAGCCATTATGCAGGGTGGGCATTCAAATTCTTCCTCCCCTCTGTCTTAATGGATCATTCAAGTTCATATCTACTACTCTACCTCCTCATTCACCTATAAGTATTCACTGAAAATGTTTTATTGGTGGTTGGGATTTTATCGACTATTTGAATTGTTATTGAGGGGAAGTAGTTGAGTAGTCCGTAATATAGTAGGCTGGGAAGAAAGTCTGGATTGTAAAGAGCCACTGGACTCAAAGTATGTACCTGGTTTTTCACATCAATTAAACAAGCATATTCACAGGATCCTGGTCTATATTATTGGTGATGTTTTCCTTACTATAACTGTCTTCTTTCATGTTTTATCATACTGTCCATTATTCTCGGATAAATAACAACAAGCATAGATTAGGACATGCTGTTGGAAGTACCCTAAATCTCACTATTAAATCTTTATATTTATGTTTTATGCTATTTGTGTATCTAAGAGCAAATTCAACATAATTTAACTAGTATAGAAGTTGGCTTGCCCATGCTTACTGATGTATGAGTTTAGAGCTTGTTTCTTGGATGTTCTTGTTTGGTTTCAACTGAAAGAATTGGGAAACTGGGGGATTAGAGTTAGCCCTGTCCCACTAGGTTCCTTTTCCAACATTTAGCCTTTCTAAGGTCCAGTTGAGTTAGTGTCAAAAGCATTGAAGGTTAAAAGTCTTTCTCTGATCTTAGGCCTTACTCTGTGTTTAATCTTAAATGTTTTCTACCATTCTGAAAGTGGTTTTGAGGACTGCTGGATTGTCTTCCTTCAGAGTATGCTGAAAGAAGGATAAGTTAAAATTCTTTACCTGATCTTAAGCTACCCTTTGTGTCTTTATTGACAGTTTCCTTTGAAGTATGTCAAAAGAAGGATAGGTTCAAATTCCTTACCTGATCTTAGGCTGCCCTTTGGTTTCTTTCTTTCACCCACTCTTAATTTTCCATCTCATCATCTATCTAAAAAGATCCTTTGGTATAGATGACTTGCCCTATGGAAACCCTTGGATAGTTTTTATGCAAGTAATCCCATTTTATGACTCCATAGCCCAATGGATTGATACTTCTTTTGAACTATCTTTCCATGCTGAAACATCCTTCTATTCAGTTCTTTCTTTACTTCCATAACCTTCTCAGTTAATGATCTCCAACAAAACAAACAAAATAAAAAATCATTGTGCTTCATAGCTAGCCTAATACCTCAATTTGAGCCTTAAATATGTATCATTCTTTATATATAGAGAGAGATCCCTCTCTGGATCTAGGAAGGCTAGATCCTAGGATCCCAAAGTGGTTGGATGTTGTCTTATCTTTTGGTCTTGCCAATCTAGCCAAAACATAGGAACCACAACAACTAGTATGGATTCAATCATTTCACTTAATCAAGCTCAACTTATAGTGAGTTACCCAAGTTTCAATAATCATTGCACTGCCAGGGCTCTTTGGCCAAGTGTCCCAAGGGAAGGAAGGGAAGGACTCATGGCAATACAGTTGAAACTTAGACAGACATGGCTCCTAAGGACTTAGACACTTACTGGATTTCTTATTTTGTCAGAATGCCATTTAATAATTCCATTTCTGGGAGGATAATCTCATTGAATCAATTGGAGTTGTTGGGTTGGGTTAGGAAAAGTGGCTCTCGTGGACATCTGGGAAGGCTTCAACATGGATGGCTCGGGGACACATGCATATTTATACTAGCCTATGTATTTCCCTTGCTTTCCTCATTGGAGAAGATAGGATATAAAATTGTTATAGCTTTTGAATAGATGACACAACCTCTTCTAGGCCTATTGTCCAATATTGAATATGCCTCTTGCATTTTCAAGCTCAAAGAGTTGGCATAACTAGTCATTTCCAATTTTACTAGGCATTTTTCTAGTTCCATGCCATTAGGTTCCAATTTTGAATCCCATGGGTGAAGCGTTATATCCACTAGTTTATATTAGAGTTTGCACAAAAATTCGAGAATATGAAAATGAAGGAAATAAGGGTTCATGTATTTTCACAGTTGGTTGATCCCATGGAATTAATAAGGTATCTCTATTCATCAAAAATAGATAAAATCAGTGACAAATAACAGGGATTGTTTATTTTGAATATTTTAAGTATGAGATCATAGAAGACAGTAGTCAGATTCAAATTTCAAAGAGGACAAAAATCATTGAAGGCACAACAAGTCTTAAATGTGCGGAAGAATTTGTCCTTTTGCAAAATTTTGTAAAAGGCAAGAGGGATATTACACCTGACTCCAGGGCACACAGCATTAGTTAGAAGTATTCAATAATTTTTGCATACATATATCAGTGTCACTCAAGCAGTCCAAACAACTATAAATGGTGGGCAAGAAGAGCATCTGACACACTTCAATGTTTCAAATACTATTATATTGTCACTAAATTTTCCAATGGGGCACATTATTAAAAAAAATTGGAATTACAAAAATTATTCTCCCACAGGCCATGAGTCCATGGTGGGGCTATGATCTGGCAACAAGCCAAATAACTGATGATGACCCCCTAGGTTCAGGATCTAGATGGCATACTAGTAAGGGTAATTTTAGCTATCTAAATTATAATAAAACCTGATTTGTAGATGCAATGAAGTTTGATTCGATCAATAGGCAATGTGCCTCATTGTCGACTCTGTATTGTATCTTATAGTATTGTGAGGGGTATATCCTCTTTTGTCATGCATGGGAACTCATTAATCTGAGCTCTATGTGTGTTATATCTAGTATGGATTCAGTCATTTCACTTAATCAAGCTCAGCTTACAGTGAGTTACCCAAGTTTCAATAATCATTGCACTGTCAGGGCTCTTTGGCCAAGTGTCCCAGGGGAAAGAAGGGAAGGACTCATGGAAACACAGTTAAATAAATATCATGATGTGGAGGGCTAATAAGTCCCACATTGGCAGTTGAGTTTCATGTAACATCAATATCACCAATGACTTTATGGGCAATGGAGCAACATTCATCACATATACACATGAATGCAAAGATTTTCCACTCATCCTGTAGACCTTGAAACTTGCTAAGAGTGGACAGAATATGGGGAAGCTCAGGCACATAATAGAGAATTAACAGAGCATATTTTATGTGCCAACTTCCAAGTGACATTGAATGAAGACAACTTTAATTAAAATTTTGAACCACAGGAGACAGAGGAAAAGAAGTTTGAACCAATTTTTTTTGAAAATTTGGCTTCAATTTAAAAAGAAATTGATGTTGTTAAGTATTTCATGGTGTTTATAACAGTGATAAGTGTATTTTAAATTACAAAAGTAGTGTCTATGTCATGAAAAAATTAGTGTGTTTTTCTGCCAGTAAAAAGAGCTAGAAATGAAGTTATGTGAAAAGCTAGAAAAGGAAAGTTCATTTATGGGAGAAACCAGCAAAATGATCAAGATGAGTGCTTCATTATCATCCTCATATACATACAACTGGTTTATTAAGAAATATAAATACTCTTCTTCTTGTTAAAAAATTCCTGAAGTTTTTATTTTTTTTTAAATATATCAAAATGGGAAGTTTTCCCACTTGTAGCGAACTCCAGGAAAGATAGCATTCAATAAGAATGCAAAAGAGTACACCATAATTCCATAGCTAAATACCTTGGAAATATTGTTAGAGATGAATTTCACATATAATCCTTGAGTATACATGAGTTCACTATCTTTTTCTATCATATTTCTCTCGACCACCATGGTCACCGAGAAGACAACCGCCCATTTACCACTTGTTGGAGCAGGGTCTCCCACAACGATGAAAGCTGGTCCAATTTTGTATTATTTTTATTATATTTAGTCTAGCGCAGGGGTGATAGGGTAGATACAAGCCCCAATACGTTGTAAGTGGGTAAATAGGTGAAACTAGGAGTCCGCAAACCACGGTCTGCGGATCATGGTAAGTCTAGGCTAAATTGGTATAAATAGCAAGTCTTTTTTAGTCGATAGGTAGAAGATGAATAGAAGTGAATGCTAAGTGCGGATTTTTAGTTCTGGGTTTCGGGTATTTGGGTCAAACTCTTGTTGGCTGTGTGCATGGAGATCCTTTGTCCTACTGTGTGTGGACCTTGCTAGTTGTGTGTGCAGGTGGGATTGGGGTTATGTAAGAATCTACCGATAATATATAAGAATTATTGTTGGTACTTGGTTCTGGATCTATTTGTTATATGAATCGGCACTTTATGTTACATTTGTGATAAGGTACGAATGATCTGTGTCATTTTCTTTGTTTATTTATAAAATATGTTATCTCGTCTGCTGTGCATACTGTAATTTATATCTTTGTTGGTCGAACGCACATGGATGCAGACCTAAGATCTAGATCTGTAATACTATGTACACTGGTTATCTATTTAAACCTACGAACAAGCCCTGTTCCATAGATCTGTGCTCTGTGTGTGGCTTGGCTTACCTGTTCTCTTTCTGGATGCAGAAACTGGGTTCAAGCACCCTCCCATACTGCTTCTGGTGAGATTTTAACCTACGCAAACAGGTCACTGCCGAAAGGGCCAGTAGTATAGAGGTTTGTTGGCAAACCTTAACGTGAAAACCTGGGTCAGGACCCCTAAAGCCAACAAATGGTTCCGTTTCTAGGACTAGGAGCATTTTGAAAGATTAGGGAATGCTAAGGCCATATTGGAAACCCAAAAATAAAGATATTGATGAATGGTTTGAAAGACAAGTTCAGGAATTTGCGATAAAAGAAAATCGCAGTACAAATATAACTACGTAAGAGTGGAAGAACAAATATATTTTCATAGAGAGCTACGAAATCTTCTTTGTAACAATTGCGGTCGTACTTCAAGAGTGGTTGGCCAACTTAGTTGAATTCCAAACATGCTGGAAGGACGAGCAAGTTACGCAGTGGACCCCAGAATGACTTTCGCAGCTAGAGAAGACCGACAATACTATCACCTGGACGGTAGATCACTGGGTGGACAACATAGTAGGAGGATTTGTGACAGAATTTGCGATTGATTAGTCAGTATCCTATTCTGAAGCCGAAAGGCAATTATTTAAAGGGTTCTGTGGTAAGTTCCTAAAAACGTTACCACTACTAATAAAGATCTTGTTGTGCAAGAAAAGTATCCTATGTAGCCATACGCTGTGAATGAATTCTGACCATAACGAAGGTACTACGCGTAGCGGGAAGTACTATAGAACCAACCAAGAAGGATATCGGGCTACGTATAGCACGGTAAGGGATTTCACCACATTCAATCCTCCATCAACTCCTCCATCAAGCTCTCATTGAGGAAAAAACTCCCCACCACCCCCACCAACAGGTGACATGGCTGCACACTTGAAGCTCCCAACCTTTAAAGGTGCGGGCGATGAGGATATGGATTGGTTCTAGTTTTTTACAGAGTCAGTATGGGCTACGTAGAACATACTAAGTGATGTAGTGAGATGGGATTAGTTATCCCTTGCCTTCAAGGAAGGGGCTCTGGATTGGTATATAGGGTACATTGGGTAGGAGGCAAATGCAACTATTGATGAAATTAAGGCTTCACTAAAGCAACAATTCAAAAGACCTAAATCTTACTCGCAGATAGTAAATGAACTGAAGGATATCAGGCAAGGGCCGTTTGATTCTATATGGGAAGCAGATCAATGATTAAAAAGAGAAATCAGAGAAGGTGGATTTCAGTATGATGATAGACAACACACAAAATGGTTCATTGTTATGTTGCTACCTCACCTACGGATACCTATGGGGCAGCAATCTATCGAAACATAGGAAAAAGAATTGGACATGTTGGTGTCATGTGATCTGGCTGATTGGTAAACCAAATGACAAGGCAACATGTAAACCAGTATTTAGAGCTCTATGATCTAGCCCTCCTAGTCTCATAGAGGGATCTCTCAATGTGTTTGCAAAAATATGACTTGTTTTCTTATAAAGGGTTGATTTTAGACTAGTTATTAAGCTTGAGTTTGTTTGATTGTTTTGTGGGACATGATGACCTAGGAAGCATATATAGAAAACGAAAATCTCTAAGTCATTGGGCAATGGAGTCTAATGGAAGTTTGTAACAAGTTTGTATATGAATTAGGGTTATCAAAGGACAAATATAACTTGGCTGTTGGATCTACAAAGTTTTCAGGTGAAATGAAATGAACATCAAGATTTTAGAATGAAAAGTAGAACTAAGGGCAATTAAGAATCCTCAATTATATGTACTCTTCAACAAAGGGACTTAAAGCATCATTTGAACATGAAGAAGTAATTTACAGATAGGGCTAACCATGAATTCTAGAAACTATACTTCAACAAATAATAATTTCAAGACAAACTTTCAAAATAAAATCTAAGAGTCGAGGAATACTCTATTTCATCAAATATTTCACTTTCAAGGATAAGAAAACATTCAAGATAAACAGATAAATACATTCATAGAAGAGGGAACTCCTAAAAATCTAGGACTGCAATTATAAAGGCTTTCAAAACAATTATTTGAGCAAGTACAAAGGGCATGATCAAAACAAACCTCTTTGGCAAACTTTGGACAATGGTACTTTGAAAGGAGACTTCAAAAATAGTTTTTAAAGTGTCAAGAAGAAGTAGGGAAAACCATAAATCATCTTGAGGCCAACTGTATCGAATTACTTCTAAAATAAACAAGCTTTAAGGTTGAAAAAGCAGTTAAACTTACTCAATCAAACATTGAGCAGATGAAAAACATAAAGACAGTGAAGAGTAAATAGGTCTAAGGTGCTTCCAAGAGACATTTCTTAGCCTAAAAATTTTAATCTAATGCAAGAAAGAGATGGTGAAAACAGAATGAAAACAGGAAAAACATTAAATAGTTTAGAATACTTCACCAACAGCCAAGCTCAAGGATCCAATGATAGAGCTTTCTTCATCCACAAACAGGTCAAAACATCCATAGGTTCCAGTACATCAATTTCTCTTTAATCTCAGCAAAACTATGTATTACTTCAAAATGTTATCAAATGCCCCTATACAATGAGTTCAAATGCAGTATTTATGCTGCAAATGAGGAGGTGGAAACATCTAGGGTTTAGAATGTCATTAATGACACAGTAAATGCACTCCTATCCTTAAAAACCATGCAAGGCATAAGGTAGGATTGTTTAACAACTATTCCTCTGTGTATTAAATCTGTCTTTATTTCCTGAGGATGAAAACAACTGAAAAGATTGACTTTGAGGCTCCTTTCTTCCCTTTACAATAACTATCTAACAGTTTATAATGTCTTCTTTTGTGTAATAACTGCCAATTTTCCCTTTGAGGTATAAAGTAAGTGAAAGGTGTCCATTGTGAGTTATTAGGTGAATAAATGCTCCTTTGATGTATTTGAGGCTACCTTTAAGCCTAAGTCTTCTTAATTTATCATAAAACTATGTTTTAAATATTTTTAAATTAACCTTCTTTGTTGTCCTTTAACACTTCATCTGATTTCTTTTTACCTTTTAATCTTCTATTGCTTGGGCCTGTAATTGTCCTTTTGTTGACTGTATTCACCTTTAAACTGCATTTAAATTTTGAGACTGTGGGATTAAACTTTCTAATCTTTGGTCTTTGTGCGCGATCCTTCATCTTCAATCTTCTCTGTCTTTGTTGCTTTATACTTTTCCTGTTGAATTGGACTAGTTTTTAATCCCCTTTCTTTGGTTCTTGGTCTTTAATCCTTTGTTTCTTCCACTGTGATTTTCCTTTTGCTGTCGTGGACAGAGGACCTTAATGCCCGGGGGTTTGATTTGAATATCAAATATTCATGCAATATTTGATTAAAAGACCCAGTTTTACGCCTTGTAAATCTCTTCTCTTCATTTAACAATATTCCTCGGATGATGATCTTCGACCTTGTCCCCTCACAGACAGTGGGAAGATTTTTTACCCTTAAACTGCCATTAAACCTGCATAGGACAAAAATATTAATAAAACCTGCGAGTGTTGGATAAATTGCTTTATAGAGGTTGGGTGGAAGCGGAAGGAGAAGTGAGGAGAAAATAAATGCGCAGAAGGGTTTTATGGAAAAAACCGCGAAGAATGGGTTTTTAAAACAGTCTTGGCACGAAATTTGAGCAAAAGTGATTTTGGAAAACCACTGGCAGTTTTCGCATGACCCTCAGGCTGTAAGTGGTTTTTCCCGAAGGGAACACGATCCAATTATAATGCGTTGTGTGGCCTTTGCAATACTACCTATTTCGCGCGGCTTCGGAATGTTAAACCACATATGCAAAAATCACGCAATATTGATCGTAGACCATCGGGTCTGGGGGGGAAGATCCAACGGCTACGAGGGAGTGCAATGGAGAGAAGTGCACAGCAGGGAGAACTTAGTGGAGGACAAGTGGTAAGAGGTGATTGGAGGAGGGCTTTGCATAATGGATAGTGGGTCCGGAAGAGTTGGGTTGTCGGGATGAACGAGGACCGTTGGATCATGTAGATCAACGGTGGAGATCGGTGCAGAGGGTGGATGGATAAACCAAAAAGGTAAGGGGCGAGGGTTAATAATCACCGTCAGATCAAAGAGATCTACAAATTGGATCTCATCGGGGTATCGTTATCGTAGAGGGCAAGTTTGCAAAGGAACGAGAGTTCTATATGGAAAATCCAATGCGATGGGGGCTTAGGAATAAGCACAGGGGCATGGTCCCATGGGAGGACAAGTGACCAGGGACTAGGGTAAGGGTGCTTATCGCATCGGTGGTGGAACAAAGGAAAGGGGAGGAGAGGCGAGGAAAAGGTCGATGCGATGGAGGGGCTAGGAATAAGCTCAGGGGCATGGTCCCATGGGAGGATAAGTGACAAGGGGCCAGGGTAGGGGCGCTTATCGCATCAGCAGAGGGGAAAAAGTGATGTGATTAAATGATAGCGCTGATGCGGTATAAAAATTGCGATGAGCGCAAGCGCTCGGTTGTGGGGCTTGGTCTAATGGCGGAGAGAGGCTGGGGGCTAAACCGAAAAGGTTAAAGCCTGTTTATTAATAAAAGGGCGCTTTTTAGACCAAAAAAGGGTCTTCATGGGTTTTTATAAGTTCCGATAGGTAGAATAAGGGGTTTTAAACCATAATAAAGGATTTTTTATGAGTTTAAAAGGGGTTTTGAAGGTTTTTTGAGGAACATGAGGGTAAAAAGAGAAGGAAAAAAGAGTTTTTTCAAGGAATCGTTTTGTTTGGGAACAACATTGTTTTAAGGAACAACAACTGCTAAGGAACAATAGGCTAACCTTTTAGGAGACAAAGATGAAGATTTTAGTGGACTGATGGATTTGAAATGATGAAGGAAGTGAGATTCCTAGAATTCATAATGTTCTTGCAATTTTGTTCTAGGAATCTGGGTTTGTTACATTTAGTCATTTTTTGGATAAAGTAAAAATTATGGATGACTAGCAGTGGCTCCATTTAGGGAGGACATGATCCAGATCTTGGGGGGAGGTCCCCAAGATCTAAAAATTTGAAATAAATCTGATAATATCTGCAAAATTAGAATGCCAGAAAAAAGAGAGAACACAAAGAAAATAAAACGACAAAGAAACTTATTTTATTAAAACATAGAATAACTGTAGAAGCTACATTGTGGCGGAAAATATGTCCTTTTACAAAATGAGGCTTGTTATTTATAGCCTTTTTTGAGTTACAATACCATGTGTAGATACCATAGGCCAATACCATGGGTAGATACCACTTACAATACCATGGGTAAATCCCATGTGTGGATGAATACCATGGGTGGATACATACCATGGGTCACTTACAATACCATGGGCAAATAAATATCATGGGTAGATGAATACCATGGGTTGATGCCATTTACAATACCATGGGTAAATTCCATGGGTGGATGGATAACATGGGTAGATGAATACCATGCGTTGATGCCATTTTCCATTTAGATCATTCTTCCCTCCTTAAGAAGAAATGGTTCCCATTGCGTGAAGTTCCCTCCTGAGAAACCCTTGTTGAATATGAAGAGCCACTGAAGAGAAGGGTTTTGTGTAGTTAACCCATAACCGTGATGAACAAAGATCCGAGGATAGAGATACCCTATAATGCTTGTGACCAACTGTGATATTGACAGTGTGTGGCCCAGCAAATGGACTTCAATGAAGTGTGGGTTTGTGGATGAACCAAAACCATGAAAAACGAAGATCCGAGGATAGAGATACCCTGTAATGCTTGTGACCTACTGTGTGACTAACAGTGTGTGGCCTAGCAAATGGACTTTGATGAAAATGATTTTGTGCGGTTGACCCATAACCGTGATGCTGATTGTTGATGAAGTAGCAGGTGCCTACATAGCTTGGGGTGGGAGGGCACGTCTCCAAATTACCCAAGCCGAATGTTGCTATGCTGAAACTGATGAATGTGAAGCAGGTGCCTACTAAGGCGAGGTGGGAGGGCATGTCTCCAAAGGGAACCCGCTCTGAATGTTGCTTTAGATTTAAAATGAGCATAAATCAGTCAATATAACTCAGAATATTTATTATGACCTATTTTTGGAAATGGAATGATCATTCTGCATCTTCTGATGTGTTTGAAACCACTATCTAGAGACTTTACATTCTTATATTCGCGCTGGAACTGTCTCGCCATCAAAAAATCTCTAAAAAAAATAGTTGATTTTAAATCAACGATAACTCCCACATCCGAACTCCGATTCGATCGATTTTTTTTTTGAACTTAGGTGATTTTTCAAGAGGAGCTCAGATCTATATCCATTATTCTGAAATTTTTCATTGAAAATTACGAAAAATGACAAGAGAGCCACCGTCTATGAATTGTCGTCAGAAAAATTGCTTCAACATTGCTGATTTTGAATCAGCAATATCTCCCTCATCCAAACTCCAATTTGGCCGTTTTTCTTTTAATTTGAGTATTTTTCGCAAGGAATCCAGATTTTGTCTTTGTTTTTGTAAATTTTGCACCAAAATTTTCATATCTGATTTGAAAACTCGCCGCTAAAAAAAAATCATGGATTTTGCTGAAGATTGCTGCAAAACATTGAAACTGAAATATGTTTCAAACCCTCATTCCCATGGATGCATAACCTGAATCTGATACCATTGATCCGGATCTTGGGGGGAGGCCCCCAATTTCTAAAAATTTGAAATAAATCTGACAATATCTGCAAAATTAGAATGCCAGAAAAAAGAGAGAACACGAAGAAAATAAAACCACAAAGAAGCTTGTTTTATTAAAACAAAGAATAACTGTAGAAGCTACATTGTGGTAGACAATCTGTCCTTTTACAAAGTGAGGCTTGTTATTTATGTCCTTTTTTGAGTTACAATACCATGTGTAGATACCATAGGCCAATAGCATGGGTAGATACCACTTACAATACCATGGGTAAATCCCATGTGTGGATGAATACCATGGGTGGATACATACCATGGGTCACTTACAATACCATGGGTGAATAAATATCATGGGTAGATGAATACCATGGGTTGATGTCATTTACAATACCATCGGTAAATTCCATGGGTGGATGGATAACATGGGTAGATGAATACCATGGGTTGATGCCATTTTCGATTCACTTCAGGACAGTTGTCCCTTTAGGTGCCCAGAACTTCAGTTATAGATCTTTGGCTTATAGTGGACCAGTGCCTTATCCTTTGGGCATATTTCTTCTTTTCTTGCTAATATTTATCTGAAAATGACAACCTTTATCAATCTGCAACATGAAATTTCTTCAAATAGCATCTCTACCTACCCAATCTTACTTTGTCCTAGCATTTTTTCTTCTTTCTTTGAGTGCATTTGAACTAGCAAACTCTTTGACATTTTATTTTTGAAAATAGAAATAAACTATCTAATCCTATCCTTATCTCTTCCAAGAGTTCAGATTAAACTATTGAACTCTGTATTCTCTACCTAGCTACTACCTGTCAAGATTAAGCTGTTTGACAGATTTTATTTCTATTTCTAAAACAGGAAATTTAAACACAATAAAATTAGGATTAGACTGTCTGATTTGCTATGATGTCTATGGTTGTATGTACAAGCCGCACATAGACTTTATTTGCAGAAAAATAAAACAAAATGATGAAGGCTTAAGAGCTGAAATTTATAAATATCCTTCTAGTCTTTTTCCAGCTCTAGTTTTGATCTGTTTAAAGCTATCTTTTTCCTTTTCTTGGTTCAGATTTTGACCTTTTTAGAACCATTTCCTTTCTATCCTAATCTATTTATACTGATAAGTCAAGTCTGGAAAAATCTTATCAATCTGTGCTTCTACTAACTTATTAACATAAATTTAAAGTATGTTCAACCATGATTAGACTAGATGACTGAACAATATATCACTTTCAAATTAGCAGTGACATTTAGATTTTCTCACTTTTATAAAATTTTCTTTTTGGGTATGGGGCTATACCCTTTTTTGAATCTGCCCTCTTTTCTTTTTCTGTTGTTTTTGTGTTTTTCTTTTTTCAAATTTAAAAACAATGTTATATACAGTGGAGAATAAAAGCTCTGAAATTTAGTACTCTTGGCAGAAATAGTGTTTGAGCATCTTGCCATTGATAGGACCTCCAAGAAAATCTTCTCCATTCATATTTTGCAGAAAGAATGCATTATGACCCCTGATAGAATGAATAATGTAGGGCCCTCTCCACAAATTTTCAAATTTGCCATGTTTTCCCTTTTCTTCTCTTCTAAAATCCCACTTTAGAACTACATTTCCAATCTGGAAATCATTTTCTTTAGTCCTCTTGTCAAATAATTTCTTGATACTTTCTTGGACTGTTTGTGTTCTGCTGTACACTTCCTCTCTGGTCTGCTGCAAATGAATGGTCTGATTTATCCTTCTTAGCATATCATTTTACTTAGATTGTACTTCTTGGAGGAGTTTCATGACTGGAATTCCTAGTGAGGTTGGGAAGATTGCATCCATGCCATAAACCAAATGATAGGGGGACATGTTTATTGAATTTTTGGTGGTTAATCTATTAGCCCACAAAGCATGCACAATCTTACTATGCCATGATTTATGATTATGCTCAAATAGTTTTTTGATAATATTGAAAAGGATTTTGTTAGAGGATTCAGCAAATCCATTTCCTTTGGGATAGTAGGTAGTGGAATGACCCAACATGATACGATATTTATAGCAAAATTCAACCATTTTCTTGGATTTGAAGGCAACAACATTGTCTGTGATAATTTTTCTTGGACAACCAAATCTGAAGAGTATGTTGGTTTCAAGGAACTTGATAATGACAAAGTCAGTAGCATTCCTAGAGGGTATGGCTTCTATCCACTTGGTAAAATAATCAATGGCAATGAGGATCCATTTATGTTGGGCTGACGATGATGGGTGAATTTACCCAATGAATTCCAAGCCCCATTGTTGAAAGGGAGCCTCAACACTGATGGGATGTAAGGGTAAGGGTAGGACTTTTCTTTTGCCATAAAAAATTTGACACTTATGGAAAGACATGACAAGTTTCTGAGTATCTGGGAAAAGGGTGGGCCAATAGTAAGCAGATCTGAGGATTTTATTTGCTGTAGTCTTCCAGTACAGATGCCCACCACATTCTCCTTCATGCATCTCATGCATGATTTTTCCTGCATCACTCTCAAGTAGACACCTAAGCAATATTCCACCAACATTTTTCCAATATAAAACCCCATCTAATATGCAAAAATTTAAAGCCTTATGTTTCAAAAATCTAGCTTTAGTTTTGGACAAAGAAGGAGGAGAATTTAGATAAAGCAACACACATATGATATCAGCATACCAAGGTGAATTCACAAATGTTTCTTCAATGAATGGAGCTGTGAATTCCTCTATTTCTTCTAAGACATCAACCATATTCATATCAAGTGCTTGGAATTTTGATTCAGCCATGAGTTTTGCTAATCCCTGCCCTTTGATTAGTTTGGTAGGCCTGATTTCTAAGTCATATTCTAGAATAATAGCAATCCATTTTCCCCTTTTACCATCAGGGTCTTGACTTAGAATATCCTTGACAACTGTGTGTGGGACAAAAGCAATGATGTGAGAATGCAAAATGTAGAATCTAAAGTCTTTCAATGCTTTTACCAAGGCTAAGGCTTGTTTCTCCATGATGTTATAATTGAGTGGAGCATCTCTTAAAGCCCTACTAAAAAAGGATATTGGTTGTTCATGCCCCATGAAATTCTTTTGCAGCAATATTGTAGCTATTGTATGTTCAGATGCAAAGGAAAATATATAAAAATCCTTGGTGAAATCAGAACTAATAAGAACTGGTGTTTGAGTTAAAGCTTGTTTCACTAGTTCAAATGATTGTTTAGCCTGTATTGTCCATTTAACACCTACCTCTTTCTTAATCATGTTTGTGATATTTCTCAATAGCTCAACAAGGTTGGGTATGAATCTCCTTAAAAATTTTATCTTTCCAATGAAAGATTGTAATTCTTTAAGGTTTCTAGGATGGTTGATATTCAAGATGCCATCAATCCTTTTAGGGTCTATTTTGATTCCCTCTTCAGAAATAATGTAGCCAAGAATTTTTTCTTCTTGGAGACCAAAGAGTGTATTTTTGGGATTCAAAGACAAGCCATATCTCCTACATTTCTCAAAAAAATTTCTCAAATGAATCAAGTGTTCTTCATCAGTTTTAGAGAAAACAGTAATGTCATCAAGATAAATGATTATAAAATAGCCTATGTCTTCTGAGAAGGCTATGTCCATGGCCCTTTGGAAGGTGGCCCCTGCATTCATCAAACCAAATGGCATTTTGACATACATGAATGTACCCCAAGGTGTAGTAAAAGCAATTTGGTCACTTGGGAGTACTAAAACCTGATTGTAACCTGAGAACCCATCCAGCAGTGAAATTCTTTTAGACCCAACCACCCTTTGAAATATATGATCCATTTTTAGCAAGGGATAGTTATATTTAAGGGAGGCTCTATTTAGATTTCTGAAATCAATGAAAAGCCTAATTTCCCCGGTCTTCTTCCTAACAGATACTAAGTTGGAAACCCATTTTGAATACCTAACAGGGACTATGATCCCAACATCATACATTTTCTTAATCTCTTTCTCAACTAAAGGCAATAAAACAGGGTTTATCCTTCTGAGTTTTTGTTTGAAAGGTTTCTGATTTTCCTTAAGATGAATTTTGTGTTGAATGACGCTAGTATCATATGATTTTAGATCCTTGTATCCCCATGCAAATACATCTTTAAATTCTTTGAACAGGTCTATGTATTGCTGTTTAAAATGAGCTGGGAGAGTGCTGGACAATTTGATCATTTTGGGTTCTTCTGGGCTGCCTATGTTATGCTATTTTATTTCTATTTATATAGGCTCCATCCTTGGTTCTTCGGCTACATAATTGAAATCAATAAGTTGTTCTAATGGTGTAAGACCTCTTGGTATTGTATCATCTTCACATTGTAAAACTTCAAGGTCTTTTTGATCTGCATTGTCAATTATTTATGCTATAAATGGATGTTCAAAATGGTTTATATCAGTAGAAAAAGACAGCGTTGTTTCAGGGTTTTGTTCTTTACTAAAGCAGTCTTCCTCATGGCTTGAGATAGGTGTTGGTATGGTAAATTCATTCTTTGATTGCAGAAAATCATCTATGTGTTTGTCTCCTTCAAACACTTTCCAATAATCCTCATTGTCAGGTATTGTAGGTCTGTTATTTACCTTTATATCAGATTGTTCATTTGTCTGTGGTATTTGGAAATTACTAGCAGCAAAGAAAGTTCATTTTCTAGATGATTTTGAGCTCTTGCGATGAAAATAAGTTCATATTTTTCAAAGGTTTTTAGGAGATCAAGGGTAGCATTTCTATATTCTTTGAGTTTTCATTTTTTTGCTGAATACTCCCCTTTAATTTTCCTGATAATTAGCTCGGAGTCCCCTTGGACTGATATTCTTTTGGCTCCTAAATATTTGAGCAAGTGCAGGCCAATAAGAAGGGCTTCATACTCAACAATATTGTTTGTGCATGGAAAATCTAGCTTGGAGGAGAATCCTTTGTTTATGTTTTGTATCCATACACCAGCCCCTGCACTTAGCTTACTACAAGAGCCATCAAAGTTTATTTTCCAAGGTATTTCAATTTCCTTTTCATTTTCTTTCTGCTGTTCAAGGCTATTAAAATTTGGACTGTTCTTTTCTTGAATTTATGGCAGATTTGATTGTTCTAGTAGACTAAATTCTCCTTTGTTTTCCTTTTCTTGTTGGATGATTTCATCTTCATTATATAATATAAATGAATCCAAATCTGAATGGATGGAGTAGATAGCAGAATTTTTTGGTCTATCTATGTTTATCACCATGTATTTCATGTGAGATTCCATGTATAGTCTTCTAGTTTGGTTAAATACTGGAATGGTGGCATAAGACATGTCCATTTGAAGGCTACCCTGAATTTTTGCTCCCTAGGATCTAGATAAAAGCATGCCATACTTAGGGGGGATGTCAGCTACCACTATGTCCATTAAAAGACTCTTAGTAGGAATTTGAGATAAGTTAACACACAAATATTTAATTAAGCCTAAGCATTTAACCCTGCTAGAATCAAAAGAATACAGGTCTTTTTATGGTTTAGTAATTTCTAAGCCTAGGATTTCCATTACTGCTTTGGGCATAAGATTTTGAGAAGCACCTGAGTCTAGGATGGCATTATGCAAGATTTTCTCATGTATATTCAAGCTGACATAGAAGGGAGGGACAATGCCTTCTTGGTATTTCCCTTCAACTTCAGGACCAAACAATAATTCTGGTTTATCATCTGCCAAGTTTAAAGTGTCAGTGTCACTGCCCATATTCAAAGCTTTCAAAACTTGTTTTTTATATACATCCTAAGTTACTAGTTCAGCTAAGTGTATTGTGATTCTAATCTTGGCAATTCTGCCTTCAAGACTAAAAGGAACTATTGTTCTTGACATATTTACATCTGTTTTTTTATTTACAATTCTTTCAGCAATTCTGATTTGCTGATTTTTATTTGAACTATTATTTGGGACAAATTTGTTAGGGCCACTGGCAGAAGTACTAGGGAAGCTTTGTTCAACACTTTGCTGAATTTTTTTATCTTTATTTTGGTCAGTTTTCTTGGCTAAAGTGTTAGTGCTACTTGTTGTTTTCTTAGGATGATTTTTTGATGTTTTCTTAACATCAGTACTAGTGGTTTTGTCACTGGAACTCTCTGGGCTACCTTTGCTTCTAAGATTGTATTGTTTGTGTACCTCCATGATAGCATTTTCAAACCCCAATCTGTAATCTTAGGAATCCTCATTGTTGTATTCAGTTTGTTCTGAAGAGAAGAATCCTTATTCTTCTTCAGTGAGAAAAACATATGTCTCACTGTTAGATCCTATCAAGTTTACATGATATTCTTCCAACCTTTCAACTTCCCTTTCTTCTTCTTGATCAACATAGTTTTGTTGAAAGGGAGGCCTAATATGTTGGTCATTATCTCTTTGCCTATCTTGATTAGGGTCTCTTCTAAGATTTTGGTTTCTATTTCTGTTTTGGTTTTCTCTAGGAGGCACTCTATCATTCAAATTTATCTTTTCAAGCATCCTCTCTATTACCTTCACTAAGTTATCAATTTTAGTATCTGATGATGAGGTTGAAGCCATTGTATCATATTTATATGTAACTCTTTTTTCTGATCTCAACCTAGCTCTTTTTTCAATCATATTTGCCTCCACACTCATGGCTCCCCTCTGCATGTATTCTAAAGTTGAGGTGTCTCTTTCCCTAAGTTGGTAGGCCATTTCAGGGTGAAATCCTTCTGGGAATTTAGCCAAGGCTAAGCCTAGTGGAGGTTTCATGTCTGGAGGAAGTTCATTATACAAACTATTTAATCTAGTGCAGTAATCATGGACACTTTCCTCAACATTTATTTTGAGGTTAGTATATTCTGAAAGGATTTGGAGAGGGTTTTTTCTAATTTCCCATTTGTTTATGAATGTTTTATATAAAGAAGGGAGATCATTTATGTTGTGAGGAGCTAAGTTTTTAAACCATTTCTTGACTTTTCCTCCTAAGCTTTGAGAAAAAATTCTCATCTTAATGGTCTCTTCTTCTATTTCCATGTAATCAAAAGCATCATTCATTTTGTCTACATGCTACGGGGCAGTAGTAGGTTCATTTGCAATGAAATGAGGAATTTTGGACTGGTAATCATTTGGTAAAGGAGCCATAGGATATGGTAACACTAGTGGAGCATACCATGCTGCCATGATTGGAAATAATGGAGGATTTACAAGAGGTGGATTAACAAGAGGGAAAGTGGGCTGAAATGGAGTGTTTTGAATAGTGGATGTGTGGATAGGAGTGGAAGAAACACTTGGGCCAACAAACTAATGATGAGCAGATTTATTGTGGAAGGAGTTGAAATGATGGAGAAGCTGAGAATTAGGTGGAGTAGAAGGTGAGGCTTCTCTACTAAAGCTCTGTTGAAAATATATGGTTTCAAAATAAGCTTGGTTTAAATCACTCTGATACTTATTTCTAAAGAGGTTTTTTGTGTGAGGTAAGTCAAAGTGAAGATCTTTCAAGACTGTGAAGTTTTCAGGGACAAATCTTGTTCTTGGAATGGCCCTATTAGTAGTTGGTTTTCCAAGTCTAGAAGTATGCCACAAAATCCTCTCTGGATTATCAAATATGGTAGGGGGATTATGATATGGATGGGATCTAGTGTTAATCCTATGTGAAGCCAAATTTCAGTTTTCCAAAATTTAGAGAGGAAGAGGTTTTGCAGGACTGTTTTCCAAAAGTTTTCCCCTCACAATGATCTGTATAATAGAGGACTAGGTTTCTAAACTTCCTCAATACTGTTTAACACAGTTTCAAAGAAATCTGGAATACTAATAAGGTAATAGGCCTACTGGGGTTAGTGGAATTTCCAGATGAAAATTTTTAGTTTTTCTGAAGGTAAAATGTTTTATGGTCCACCACCAATGGTTTATTTGAAAACCAATCTGAAATGTTTTTGGGTTTTTTCTTAGTTTTATGTGGTTCTCTGGTTATGAGAATGTCCTATACCTGATTCAAAACTTAGCTAAGGTGGTGAAACAAACAGAGTCTACTCTATGGCTTACTTGCTGATTTCTTCAAGGATTGATAAGGGTCTCTTAGAATCCTAAGGGTTACTTAGATTGCCACTGATTCAGAAATATCCTATCATGATTACCATTATGATGGTCATTCTTAAAGAAGCTATGTTTCACTTAAATGAATACTGAGTTTCTTGTTTGGGGACCTTTACTCAAAAGTCCCACCGTGATCGCCAGAATGTTGGTGTATTGTGATTTGGCCAATTGGTAAACCAAATGACAAGGCAACATGTAAACCAGTCTTTAGAGCTCTAGGATCTAGCCCTCCTAGTCTCAGAGATGGATCTCTCAATGCTTTTGCAAAAATATGACTTGTTTGCTTTTAAAGGGTTGATTTTAGGCTAGTTATTAAGCTTGAGTTTGTTTGATTGTTTTGTGGAACATGATGACCTAGGCAGCATAGATAGAAAAGGGAAATCTCTAAGTCATTGGGAAATGGAGTCTAATGGAAGTTTGTAACAAGTTTGTAGATGAATTAGGGGTATCAAAGGGAAAATCTAACTTGGCTGTTGGATCTACAAAGTTTCCAGGTGAAATGAAATGAACATCAAGATTTTAGAATGAAAAGTAGAACTAAGGAAATTAAGAATCCTCAATTATATGTACTCTTCAACAAAGGGAATTAAAGAATCATTTGAACATGAAGAAGTAATTTACAGACAGGGCTAACCATGAATTCTAGAAACTATACTTCAACAAATAATAATTTCAAGACAAACTTTCAAAATGAAATCTAAGAGTCGAGGAATTCTCTATTTCATCAAAGATTTCACTTTCAAGGATAAGAAAACATTCAAGATAAATAGATAACTACATTCATAGAAGAGGGAACTCCTAAACATCTAGGACTGCAATTATAAAGGCTTTCAAAACAATTATTTGAGCAAGTACAAAGGGCATGATCAAAACAGGCCTCTTTGGCAAACTTTGGACAATGGTACTTTGAAAGGAGACTTCAGAAATAGTTTTTAAAGTGTCAACAAGAAGCAGGGAAAACCATAAATCATCTTGAGGCCAACTGTATTGAATTACTTCTGAAATAAACAAGCTTTAGGGTTGAAAAAGTAGTTAAACTTACTCAATCAAACATTCAGCAAATGAAAAACATAAAGACAGTGAAGAGTAAACAGGTCTAAGGTGCTTCCAAGAGACATTTCTTAGCCTAAAAATTTTACTCTACTGCAAGCAAGAGATGGTGAAAACAAAATGAAAACAGGAAAAACATTAAACTGTTTAGAATACTTCACCAATAGCCAAGTTCGGGGATCCAATGACAGAGCTTTCTTCATCCACAAACAGGCCAAAACATGCACAGGTTCTAGTACATCAATTTCTCTTTAATCTCAGCAGAAATATGTATTACTTCAAAAAGTTATCAAATGCCCCTATACAATGAGTTCAAATGCAATATTTATGCTACAAATGAGGAGGTGGAAACATCTAGGGTTCAGAATGTCATAAATGACACAGTAAATGCACTCCTATCCTTAAAAACCATGTAACGCATAAGGTATGATTGTTTAAAAACTATTCCTCTGTGTATTAAATATGTCTTTATTTCCTGAGGATGAAAACAACTAAAAAGATTGACTTGAGGCTCCTTTTTGCCCTTTTACAATAACTATCTGACAGTTTATAATGTCTTCTTCTGTGTAATAACTGCCAATTTTCCCTTTGAGGTATAAAGTAAGTGAAAGGTGTCCATTGTGAGTTATTAGGTGAATAACTACTCCTTTGATGTATTCGAGGCTACCTTTAAGCCTAAGTATTCTTAATTTATCATAAAACTGTGTTTTAAGGCTTTTTAAATTAACCTTCTTTGTTATCCTTTAACACTTCATCTGATTTATTTTTACCTTTTAATCTTCTATTGCTTGGGCCTGTTGGGGTTCCCATGTTTTGGCAGATTTGGCAATACCAAAAGATGAGACAACATCAAACCACTTTGGGGCCCTAGGATCTAGCCCTCGTGGACCCGGAGAGGGATCTCTCCAAATAGAGCAAGAATGATATATATTTGAAAGCTCAAGATGAGATATTAGGCTAGGTATGAAGCACAAAAGGGAGGTTTTAAATGATTTGGTTGGTTGGTTGCTGGATTGGTCATGAGATCATAGACTGAGAAAGCAATGGAAGGAAAGGAGCAAAGCAGCAGGATGTTTCAGCAAAGAGGATAGGCCAAGACAATGCCATCCATTGGGCTATGGAGCCATGAAAGGAAATTACTTGCATCCACTAGCCAAGGCTTTCAGAGGGCAAGTTATCTACACTAAAGGATCTTTTAGGCAGATGGTGGAATGGAACGTTAAGGAGAGAAAGTGGAAGAAGGAAAGACAACCAATTTTCTGTCTATAGATCAGGTCAGAGGTCATTTAACTCCAGACCTTCTTGGACATACTCAAAGGAAGCTCTCGAAGGGGGACAAAGGGACTGCTTATAGATCGGACCAGAGGTCATTTAACTCCAGGTCTGCTTTAGCAACTCCAGAGGAAAAACAGAGATAAGTTAAACAGAAGGGATCTTAGAAAGGCCAGCTGGTCGTGCAAGGATGCTAGTGGACAGGGCTAACACTCATCCCCAGTGTTCCCAAACCTTCCAGCTTAAACCCAGCAAGAACATATAAGAACTGATTCAACCAATTCATACATCAGAGAGTAGGCAATAACATCCACTACACTGGTTAAATCAACTGAAATCAACTCTTAGATATCACATAAGGCAGAAACATTAAAGGTAGGGAGAGCAGGAAACATAGGGAACCTAACAAGGGTGAATCCTATGTTATACTTCTGTTGCCTGCCAGAAGAACATGAAATAGTATGAAAATGTGATATACAGAGTTAGAAAAACATCACCAATAGTAATAGACCAGGATCCTGTGAAATGTGCTTTGATTGATTGATGAAAAACAAGTCATGTACACTGAGCTCAATGGCTAATATAGTCCAGACTTTCTCCTCCCAGCCTATTACATACAACTACTCTGCTACTCCCTCCCACGACTGTTCTAACAGTCAAGAATGAATCCCTCTAACAGCAACTGCCACAACAAGGCAACAACAACCTTTACAATGTGTTCTTCTGGATTCTTATAGGAGAAACAGAGCAGAAGATGGTAGGTGAAGAATTAAATGAAGAATTAATGCTCAGAAGAGGAGGAAGGCTGCAACCCATTCTGCTTTAAATCTGTGCAATTACTTCTGGTACTCTGGCTGCAGAACTACTGCCATTCTCTGTTGACTGGACAAACTGGTGAAATAATGATGCTAGGGTATCCATACTGTGTAGAAAATGCTTCTTGATGATGTAGGACTGCTGAAAGGGCATAGATCTTCATTTGAGGCACAATGTAGACTGAAAAATGATGTGTACCGTGTCCTTTCATGGGAGAACGCTGTACTGATACGGAAAACCTGATAATATTATCCCTCTATGCATAGGACCGTCCAAGAGATCCACGGGGTCTTCCAAATCTGTACCTTTGCCTTCTAAAAATCTCTGCAGAAGCTTATGAGTATTCCATTTCCTGCCTTGAGCTCTCTGCTGACCTTGTCTATGAATTTCGAGCTTCAATGGTGCCAGAGGGTTGGTGGAGTTTTAAAATCTGTCCTTTGATGAATTAATGGTGCAAGCAACCCTCCAGATGCTTCCTGTAACATTAAGCTCTGAATATAACCTCTGCACCTGGTCTTCATTGATCCCTCTATCACTGTGACAGAGATCGCGTATCATGGTGGTCATTTACTGTTGAAAACCCTGCAACAACACGATATCTGTGAAGAAATCCATGGACGAGGGTGGCAGGAGATGTGGATGGATGAAACGGACGTGCAGGCGGGGACATGGCGAAAAAACGCAGTGAAGCGATGAAATATGGGAGGCGGATGCGCAATGAAGACATTTTTCATGGGAAAACCACGTAAAAATGACTTCGGAAACAAATATATGCAGTGAGACATGCAGGTGTACGACAAGTACACGTGGAGGTGATGTGGCGAGGCGGTGTGACGAGGAACGGTCAACGGAAGACAAACGAACCTGGGCCGTCCATCGGGGTGGAGATCGACAGTTGAGAACGGCAGACGGTGGGCCAACGGGTACGATGGGCGGAGGTTAGACAGTGTTCAGGTTCGATGAATGAGCGTCGTTGGATGAGGGCTCCAAGATCTGACGGCCGAGGTGAATTCCACTACCTGACTTTCCTCCAGGAGATAATGCGCGAAATGGGCGGTTTTCGAAATAGTACACTCGGACACGCGGTAGAACATGAGTGGAATCGCTGGGTCTTCTGGGGAAAACCGCTCAACGCCCAACGGTGGTGCGGAAAATACCGTCGGGTTTTGGAAAACAGCGCGTGGAGTGGGGACCACCATTTCGGGTGCGCTCCGTGCCGTTGGATCCGGGACGGATCAACGGTGGAAAATGCGCCCGAAGCGCTCTGGCTATGAACCGTCGATCTGTGGATTTAAATGGATGGTGGAGACCAAGGTGTACGGCCATGAGATTTTGGAGCGACCCCCCCGTAATGAATAACAGTCGTTCGATCGGGCTTTCCCACATCCTAAGGAGTCAACTACGGCGGCTCCATGGTTTGACTCTACGGACAGAGAAAAACCCCTGCAGGGAAAAAAACCTTGGTCACGGCGCTAGGCTATATGGAGCGGAAAGGCGTGGGGCTAGCGGAGAAGGGGGCTTAGGCCTATTATAAGGTCGGAAGTGGGTTTTTATGTCATTTTAATGTATTTTGAGGCCTAAGGAGGGTAACGATAGAGCAATGAAGGGTAGGAAAGGCCGAAATAGGAGCAGGGAAAGGATTTCAAGGGGGATTTTGGGGGGTTTAGAGGGTTGATAGGGGGAAATAGAGGGGAGCAGAGACACTTTGACAGAAGGAGAAAAAAGGGAAAAGGGACATTTTGCAGGGGTACAAGGGGTAAATGAAGGCTTTGAGCTAGGGAAACAACAGAGGGGATTTGTATAAGGCAAAGCACATAGAGACCTCAAGGATGATGTGTCTTCAAGGGAGATGCATTCCTTGAAGGTCTCCAAAATGACATAGCCCCCTAGCTTGATTGTCAAGAATTTCATAGGGGGGGGCTAACAGGGCCTGTAATTGTCCTTTTTCTAACTGTATTCACCTTTAAACTGCATTTAACTTTTGAGACTGTGAGATTAAACTTTCTAATATTTGGTCTTTGTGTGCAATCCTTCATCTTCAATCTTCTCTGTCTTTATTGCTTTATACTTTTCCTGCTGACTTGGACTAGTTTTTAATCCCCTTTCTTTGGTTCTTGGTCTTTAATCCTTTGTTTCTTCCATTTTTCTTTTCCTTTCGCTGTTGTGGATAGAGGACCTTAATGCGTGGAGGTTTGATTTTAATATCAAATATTCATGCAATATTTGATTAAAATACCCAGTTTTACGCCTTGGAAATCTCTTTTCTTCATTTAATAGTCTTCCCCGGATGATGATCTTTGACCTTGTCCCCTCACAGACAGTGGGAAGAGTTTTTACCCTTAAACTACCATTAAACCTGCACAGGACAAAAATATTTAATAAAACCTGCGAGTGTTGGATAAACTGCTTTACAGAGGTCAGGCGGAAGCAAAAGGAGTAGTGAGGAAAAAATGAATGCACATAAGGGTTTTATGGAGAAAAATGTGAAGAATGGATTTTTAAAACAGTCTTGGCGCGAAATTTGAGCAAAAGTGGTTTTGGAAAACCACTGGCAGTTTTCGCATGACCCTCGAGCGGTAAGTGGTTTTGCCCAGAGGGAATGCGATCCAATTATAATGCGCCACGTGGCCTTTGCAATACCTCCTATTTCGCATGGCTTCAGAATGTTAAACCACGGATGCGAAAATCACGCGATATTGATCATAGAATGTTGGATCTAGGGGGAAAGATCCAACGGCTACAAGGGAGCGTGATGGAGAGAAGTTCACGGCGAAGAGAACTTAGTGGAGGACAAGTGGTAAGAGGTGATTGGAGGAGGGCTTTGCGTAATGGATAGTGGGTCCAGAAGAGTTGGGTTTTTGAGATGATCAAGGACCGTTGGATCATGTAGATCAATGGTGGAGATCGGTGTGGAGGGTGGATGGATAAACCAAAAAGGTAAGGGGCGAGGGTTAATAATCACCGTTAGATCAAAGAGATCTACGACTTGGATCTCATCGAGGTATCGTTATTGGAGAGGGCAAGTTTGAAAAGGAACGAGAGTTCTATATGGAAAATCCGATGTGATGGAGGCTTAGGAATAAGTGCAGGGGCATGGTCCCATGGGAGGAAAAGTGACTAGGGGCCAGGGTAAGGGCGCTTATCGCATCAGCAGTGGAACAAATGAAAGGGGAGGAGAGGCGAGGAAAAGGCCGATGTGATGGAGGGGCTAGGAATAAGTGCAGGGGCATGGTCCCATGGGAGGATAAGTGATCGGGGGCTAGGGTAGGGGCGCTTATCGCATCAGCGGAGGGGAAAAAGCGATGCGATAAAATGATAGCGCCGATGCAGTATAAAAATTGCGATGAGCGCAAGCGCCCAGTTGCAGGGCTTGGTCTTATGGCGGAGAGAGGCTGGGGGCTAAAGCTTGTTTGTTATTAAAAGGGCACTTTTTAGACCAAAAAAGGGTCTTCATGGGTTTTTCTAAGTTCTGATAGGTAGAATAAGGGGTTTTAACCCATAATAAAGGATTTTTTATGAGTTTAAAATGGGTTTTGAAGGTTTTTTGAGGAACATGAGGGTAAAAAGAGAAGGAAAAAGGAGTTTTTTCATGGAATAGTTTTTTTTGGGAACAACAGACTTTTGAAGGGAACAACACTGTTTTAAGGAACAACAACTACTAAGGAACAACAGGCTAACCTTTTAGGAGAAAAATATGAATATTTTAGTGGACTGATGGATTTGAAATGATGAAGGTAGTGAGATTCCTAGAATTCATAATTTTCTTGCAATTTTGTTCTAGGAATATGCGTTTGTTACATTTAGTCATTTTTTGGATAAAGTCAAAATTATGGATGAATAACAGGAGGTGGCTATGAAACTTGAATCTGGCCTAAGAGATGACACTCAGTTGGGAGTACACCAGATTCAAGGTCAACTAGAAGCAATGCATCTCGAGATTCAGAACCTGCGCAAGGAACGCGAACCGACGGTCATCCCGGACAGATGGTGCATTCGGTGCCAAGTAAATGGTAATAACAAGGATAAATACCTACTACTGACTACATATACGCCGACTGGAGCACCTATTCCCTTACGACCTAGGGAGGCTACGGGTTCAAGTGGAGCGTAGTAGTGGTGTCGGTTCTGCAGATCGGTTGGCCATAATGAACAAAATTGCCGCACATATGAGATACTGATGGAGTGAGGGAGCCTATTCTAGGTTTAGTCTGACCTAACGTTGCCCAGATCCCCCATAGGGGTAAGGGGATCCCTAGGTATAGGTAGGGGAGGATGCCGAGGAGGAAGTTCTAGTCGAGGGTGGGGCCAACTCATCTATTACAACTATGGGGAAATCGGTCATTTTGCAAGAGACTACGTCAATTTAACTAGACAGACCTACCGGTACTGTTTAAAGTTGGGTCACTCGATCGAAGATTGCCCGGTTCTAATAGCTAAGGTTCAAGAAAAACAACAGACTACCACAAAAAATGTGCACTGGGTAAAGGTAGAGCCGCGAGAGACAGGGTCCCCTAGTAAGGAACGAACGCAAGCAACTGTTGGCTCAGCAACACAAGTAAGGGCATATCTCCTGCAGGAAATTAGCTTTGTGCCTGGAAGGGAGGACGATTGTGGCCCATTACTCACACCTAATGAGGAACAGGGGAAACAGATAAAACCATTCCTACAAGTATGTTATATGTAGCTGCTACACCACCAGCAGACCACAGAGAATATTCAAACTCTACTCAAGGGGTGCGATGACCAGGCCTACCTAGCTACGCAGGTACGAAAATTGCATAAAAAAAAATGCACAAGTCGGGAGATGCGATTGACTGTGCAGATTGGGGCTTTTAAGATGGATCAAGTCATTCTTGACTTATGATATGAGGTGAACATAATCCCCAAGCAGACTTGGTAGCAAATGGGCGAACCTACACTCGAGTGGACCACCACCCAGTTGTGCATGGCTAATCAGCAGATGATAACACCTTTGGGGAAATTACCACAGGTTATTGTAAACATCGCTGGAATCAAGGTACGGGATGATTTTGAAGTTATCCACATTGTGGGAGATACGGATCCCTACCCAACACTCCTAGGCCTATATTGGGCCATTATTGTAGGTGGTATAATTAATCTGAAGGATCGCAGTATGAAATTTGAAAAAATGGGAACACAGGTAACAATCCCACTCGACCCAATGGAAGGAGCATGAAATATAGACAAAGTGTGGAAATACCAGCTAACTACGAAGGATGGAATGACTGGTATAATCTGGTGGGAAGGGGACTCCAAAAGAGGGTCAGAATTCTAGTCACCACACTTACAGGACGCACCTACATTGTGTTGTATGACAAAGGACCTCCGAAGCATATCATCCGTAGTAAGAATTCCACCCCAATTCCACGGGTTTGGTTCCCTTCAAGATTTTTTACAAGCATTCGAAGGAGAGGTTCCGCGAGAGCGGCGGTTGGAAGCCCTTGAATAGGTACTACGCAGTGCGCCGACACAATGGTGGTAGCTGCATAAGGAAACCATCCACGAATGGGAAAAATGTTGGGATATGATGGTCCTGCGATTTGAAGCACCAACAGATGTACAAGACAAGACCTCCTTGGAGTCTGAAGGCCCCCATGAAGACAGGATCGCAAGGTACGTAGATAAGGGACTTCAGCGAATCCCTTACAGGGATATATCAAAGGAGGAATTTGTAAGGCCAGTGGGGCTTCACAATGGGGACTTAGAAACATACCCCACCACAACTCAGTCGGAGGCCAAAAAAAATCCTACTATCCGACTAAAGGAACATATCAATGCGACCATTGGGTACACTCAGTATGTTCGAAAACTGGTTTGGCAGTATGTATCGTGGACGACCAAGATACGGGGCTTCCTTTGGCAAAAGCTAGGCCAGACTTCCATAAGTCAACCCTCCCTAGTTCAGCAGCCCCTACGAAACAAGATTGTGTTGGGGGGGCAGGGACAGAACATGGCGGACACGACCACTACATAGAAGGTATGAAAAGAAACTATTGGAACAAGGGACAATGATAACAAGGAAAATGTACCATTAGTAGGCACAACCAAATGGCAATTAATGAAGATATTACTACAGATTTTTTACCGTTCATCCGATGGCATGCCCCAAGAAGGAACACCATTACTGTTAGTTACCCACGGGAGTTGTCTGCAGGAACGGACCAATAGCTCTGTTGGTCTGTATCATGCATATAAATTTCCTACCTATTCTGTATATTGTATAATCCTTTATACTATCTTAATCGTACTCTCCCACCTTGCTCCCCGCCTCCTGATAGTAGGTGTTTGTCGTATACCAATCAGTAAACCTACCAAAACTATGGAAATACCACCCAGGCAATTGACAAAGTACTGGAGTGCTGGATTCCTGGATGGAAAAGCACCAGGGAGGCCACCACGCCAAACGTAGAACCACTCACCCAGGAGATCCCACCGACTAGCCCCCCCACATTCGCGAAAGGCACTAAAACCGAAGCTGCAACGAGGTCATAGCTTGTGCTCATTCCAGATGAAGGTAATACTCTTGATAGCCATGGCATAAAGCAGTTGAGAGTAGATGAAATAGGGACTCGAAAGAAGCCATGCGCTCCACACAAGGACCATGACACCGCTCTCACTCTCACTAGTAGTGACCTTGCAAAAATTACATGCACCATCACCTTGACCATTGGGGAAACCTAGTGCGCAATAGGGCACCAACAGCCGGTCACGCTCACCACTATTCAGACCAACATTCAGGATCTGCAGCTACGCACCACTGAAATTCAAGACAACCTAACTCAGGAAGATCCTCCCGTGGCAACTACCAGTTCCTCTCTCATGCCAGTAGAAGACCGAGTTTGTTTTGTACCTAGCAATGCCTTTTTAGGTATCCAATTCCCCATCGGCACAAGCATACAGTTGGACCTCGCTGTGCTCCCCTGCGAAGCCCTCCAAATATTTCACACCACGGTCTCCCAAGAAATCCAACATCGAGACCAGCGGACGGACCAGCGACTCAGCCTCCTTGAATGGACAATGGAACAACAACACATTGCCCTCACTCCCGCTATCACACAACAAACGGAGCTCGCAACAGTGATTCACCAACTCTGTGTATAACTACCAGAGGAATTCCCAACTACGATGTCAGCACAGGATAAGGTGGCAGGCCTAGTAGCGACATTCAGGGCTACCCAAAAAACTTACAGGACCTCAAAACAGTGTTAGCATAGAAAATTACCATATTGCAGAATTATTTACAACCTAACGCAACCTCGGAGGTCTGCGAGCAATGCACCACCATTTTCACCAATGCTATGAATACCATTACGACACAGATCGTCCAGGAAACTCACTTGATCGAGTCCACCACGCAGCTCTGGACCATGGTATAACATGCTCCACAACTTCAGCAATTCAACCAGGACTTGAAACAGAAGGAAGAGGCAGTGGCCCGCATCGAAGCTACACTACCCACACTGGTGCCAACGCAAAGTTTGGTAAGCATCAGGTTTAGTACAATACTCAAAGAATAAATCAAAGAACTTCACTGACAAAGAGACACCATCAGTCAACAACTAAAACCATGGGTTGGTTCGGCCTTCCGTCTTTCACAGGATGTGGAGGTAGCAGTAACACACCTCCAACAACTAAGGGAAAATCTCACCTCAGCCGTGGAAGGACCAATGTTGAAAAATCTTGTCGCACTCACCCAAGGCGCTTCCCGCCAGAGTCTCGAAATCCTTCCCCCCCCTAATTGCAGATATTAATGACTTGCACACACAGGTGGAGGCTCTACCATTACAGTGACTCGGGACAAGTCATAAGATTGTGTTGGGGGATTGTTGGAGCAGGGTCTCCCACACTGATGAATGCTGGTCCAATTTTGTATTATTTTTATTATATTTAGTCTAGTGCAGGGGTGATAGGGCAGATACAAGCCCCAATACATTGTAAGCGGGTAAATAGGTAAAAATAGGAGTCCGCAAACCACGGTTTGCGGATCATGGTAAGTCTAGGCTAAATTGGTATAAATAGATAGTATTTTTGAGTCGATAGGTAGAAGATGAATAGAAGTGAATTCTAAGTTCAAATTGTTAGTTCTGGGTTTTGGGTATTTTGGTTGGACTCCTGCTGGCTATGTGCGCAAAGATCCTTTGTCCTGCTGTGTGTGGACCCTGCTGGCTGTCTGCGAAGGTGGGATTGGGGTTATGTAAGAAGCTGCCGATAATATATAAGAAGTATTGCTAGTACTTGGTTCTGAATCTATTTGTTATATGAATCAGCGATTTATGTTAAATATGTGATAAGGTATAAATGATCTGTGTTATTTGCTGTGTTTATTTATAATATATGATATCTGGTCTATTGTGCGTATTATAATTTATATCTTTGTTGGTCGAACACACATGGATGCAGACCTAAGATCTAGATCTGTCATACTGTGTACACTGGTTATCTATTTAAGCCTGTGAACTAGCCCTGTTCCATAGATATGTGTGTTGTGTGTGGCTTGGCTTACCTGCTCTCTTTCTGGGTGCGGAAACCTAGTTCCAGCACCCTCCCATACTGCTTCGGGTGAGACTTTGACCTGCGCAAGAAGGTCACTGCCGAAAGGGCCAATAGTATGGGTTTTGTTGGAAAGCTGATGCAGCCGAAGGCTACCACACCCACAATATGCATATAATCCAATAATCTAGCGCAGAAGCTTCTTATTTAATCTTCAAAACAAGATTTCCTCACTTTTTAACCCATGGTTATAAAACCCAACAATAATAAATTCACATGCGGAAGCTGTCCCTTTTCATTATATTGTGGTTATAAACCATAATTAAAAAACCCATTCATTTAAATTTCAAATATACAAAATAGACTTTGGTTAAAATACCCAAGCGCTAGCATAATATCATATCTTCTTATGATTTTCAACTCTATGGTTTAAACCCCAAATAAACCATATAAATATTTACGGGCCCACAAATTTATTTCACTCTCTTACTTAGGGTTAACTAAAATTCCACCATACATATATTAATATGGCCCACACTTTCAATCAAACATACCTTTACACTATTCAGCATATGCTTTCTTTACCTCCGCGTAGAATCTCTAACACCAAACAATAGCACCAAGCTTTCTACGCATTTGACTTTGGATACAATCCAAAAATGTCAACATGCAAATATTTTTTAAAGCCACAGCTTTACCAACGCACTTGCATCGATGATCATATATGGACCCACACTTTACCAAATGAACATATGCTAGTGATCTCTCCATACCCGTCCATCCATCGAACGATCATTGCATTATGTCTCCCAATCCGATGACTATCGCATAACAAAGTTTCACAACCTTTAATGTTTGAAACTCATGCGAAATAAGAAATTTTTAATTGTCACGTGTCAGCTTCTAAATGCTATTGCGTTCTTTTAAAGGTTTACCACTTACCACTCTAAAGCTGCACAAAAACCCATTTTTTGGTTTTTAAAACCGTCTTCGTTGTTCCATATCTGCTATTGATTCATGGTTCCATGCTCCATTAACTAAGGTTCCTCTCGCTTATGCTTTCCAAACTTCTGGTTCCAAACTTCTGATCTTTGTTTCTGCTATTCCTTCTCTCCAGTTCCATGATAGAATATGGGGTTTCAAAACAACATGTCAATGTGATGTAAACAATCAGAAATTTCTTCTCTATTATATTAAATATCAATTGGAATTAAAACTTTGTTTCAATCCTGATCCAAATTCACTGTTCAATTGGATGTATTTCCGATACATATGGTCCAATGTATCCAAATGCTGAATTGAAAATTCAATTTCTCTTCTGTGTCATCGATCCTTTCAGTGACCGATAACTAAATTCAACACCCATCATCTCATACGTCTTCTCAAATTTGTATACAAATCTTTTATGCACTTCGGCTCAATTCATAATTCTAACCCTATCTCGGTATTTCCATCAAACTTTTCAATGGTATGTAGAACCACCATTTCAAACCCTTATTGCAGAGTTTTATCACACACTTGTTCATAAACTCTGAGCATTTATCACACATAATCTATAATTCAATCAATCAATGCACACATAATCATCCACTTCAGAATCGATTTTACTGAATCAATAAATGTATAATCACTCATTTCGGAATCGAATTTCTCTACTTTTATATATATCCAAATAATTTACAAAGACTTATACTCTCTGCCTGATATTCTAATCAATGGCCTTTCACCCACTCTCTGGCCTTTTGGCTTCACAATCCAAACCTACCTATCTAAATCCTCAGTCTCTCCCTTTAATTCCTTGAGGCTTATATTTTATACAAAATATTATGAACCAATTTAGGTTCAAATCCTCCATTATCTCAACAAACCCTGAATATCTTCTAATTCCTCATTTGCCTCAACTAATCCCTAAGGATTCTCTCTTATCCACAAAATCATGAACCCAATTCTAATTTTAGGATTTATAATTAATTTTTAAATCTCTCACTCCCTATGGAATCTCAACTATCCTACTTCTCTCATGTTCTCCAATCATTTGGGAACATTTACAAATTTCTTTCAATAATCAATATCTCTCATTAAAATCACTCAAACTCTAAAATTATTTAAATTTGTCACATAAAAATCCAATCTCCTTTAAAAACAAAAGATCCCAATGTCTAATAAAATACACAGAATTTTCTGAGCCTAATTCTCCTGCATCAGACTCCCAAGGTTAAAAATAATCATGATCTCCTGATCATGTTCTTTTAATCTTTGTCTTCCTGGATCCCATACCTTGTTCTATAATTTGTCATCTATTTTTGTTGTTGTTTGTTGCTTTTCTCTAGGTCTCCACACTTTATTCTACTTTGCTCCACTAGTTGTACTTTCACAGTCTGTTACTGTCTTCCTTTTGCTGCTACTACTTCTTTTCTTTCTTTTTGATGTCTTCCTCACTTTCATCATTATCCTTCTTATCAGTTCTATTTCTCTGTCAAATAAATCTTCTGATTGTTGATTTCTTTCATCTCTTGATTGCTGAATTTTCTTTCTTACTGCCGCCCTATCATCCTTACCCTCTTGTTTACTATTGTCTTCTTTCTCTTGCATCTTCACATTATGGATTTCCCAATATTGAAATTGAGATTTCTCTTCCTGTATTGAATCCTGATTCTTCAGCATAATTTCCAGCAATTTAATTTCTTTATTCCATGGATTAAATATTTCCACAGAATTTTCTTCCTCTTTCTTTACTTGGTTGTTCATCTGTGCCAAATTTTCTCCAGCATCTGCAACAAAACCTGCATTCACAAAAAAATTATTAAAATAAAAACCATAAGGCCTCAGTGCCTCTTTTTCCTCTGGCAACATTTTAGTATGTTTCTCTGAAATTTCCTCCTTTATCAACACATCAATATGCTGATTCAAACTTTCCAAATAATTCTCTAAAATATTCTCGAGATTTTCAACAAGTCTCTCTTCCATACCATCTACTTTCATGATATTTCTTTGTTCTTTTCCGCTGTAGTGAACTCTGTCTTCTGCAATCTCTTTGTCATACTCTGAGTTTTCCAACAAATATTCCAGCAATGCAATTTCTTTTTGGCATTTCTGAAGTATTTCCTCATCACTTATTGTCCCTGCATTTATACACAAATTTTTATTTTGTAAATCACAAAGCTCAACAGTCTCAACTGTTGCTTCACATATCAGTTCTTCAGTCTGAATCTCATCTCCTTCTTTCAAAAGAAACTCTTCTTGTGTTGTAACAACTTCAAATATAAATGCATCATTTCTTTCCTCATTCAAGAGACATTCCTCATCATTACTTTCTACTTCAGAGTATTTATCTTCTGAAAGATATTATTCCATACTTTTGACAGCTTCAAAATATTTCTCATCCTCTTCTGCAAAACCTGTAATCTCATCAACACTATTAGACTAAAAAATACAAGGCTTTACATCATCCTGATGATCTGAACTTGCCCAATAGTTCAAGAAATCATCAATAATTTTTCCTTCAGCAAGGTAAACTTCTTGTTGTCTTGAATTCTCACAACAATTCATAAGATCTTTCACAAATTTCTAGTCTTCAGCTTCACTCGGAATTTCTCTCTGTTCTGCTTCACAAATGGAAACTTCCATTTTCAACTCAGCTTCTTTGAGTTCTTCACATCCCAATTGTACACTCATCATCTACTCAAGCTTTCTCAGCTCTTCTGCTAACTGTATATTCACTTGTTTCTCTCTCTTATGTTTTAGCCTCTGCCACTGTACCTTCTTCTTCATGGTCCAACCATGTCTCTGGTTTTCTTCTATTAGCTTTTTTAACACATCAAAATATTTTATTATCACAGCCAACTCCTTGTCAACCTCCTCTTGGCTTATCCGGTTCTTGTGGATTGTTTTAGCATTCTTCATCTTCATCTTGTAGCTTTCCTCTAAACCTTGCACATGACTTTCCATAGTCATCTTCTCTTACTATGAGCTATACTAAAGCCTCTGCAATAACAAGTCCTCCTTGTTACAACTTACCTCACCAATCCTTTTTTCTGGATTTGGTCTTTTGGCAAGCACTGGTTCTCTTTCTTCTGGAACCTCTTGAGCATTCCTCTCTACTCCTTCCGTTAGTCATCCATAATTTTGACAAACCCAGATTTCTAGAACAAAATTGCAAGAACATTATGAGTTCTAGAAATATCACTGCCTTCAGCATTCTAAGTCCATCAGTCCCCTGAAATATTCATCTATGTCTACTAAAAAGTTACCCTATTGTTTCAGAAAGGAAACTTGTTTCAAGCTATGTTCACCATTTTTCCCCTTTATATATCCCTCATTTTCCTCTGAAAAATCTCCCCTTTTTCTCTCATTCATCCTCCATTCCCTTTGAAAAAACCCATTTTTTTCCCTTCATTTCATCAGAATCACATTTAAACCCATAAAAAACCCTTTTTTATGGCTTAAAGCTATCTTTTTCACCTTATCGGAACTTTGAAAAAGGCTTAAAAAACCCACTTTTCGGCCTGTTTCCAACCTTTTTTCATATGGGTTTTAAGCCCCCTTGGCTTAAGCCCCCTTCCCCTTTTTTCATCAAAAAATCAAGGCCAGAAACCTCGCGCTAAAAGCCTTAATCCCTTATCGCATATCGACGTTTTTAAGTTTTATCCCTTTGCATTTTTGTTCCGCCGATTCGTAATATGCTAATACGCTCATTGCATCGGACATTCTTATTGCAATTTCATATCGACACTATCACATTTTCATCACATCGCTCCCTTTTTCCACCGATGCGATTGGCCCTTTTTTCCCTACCTCCTGGTCACTTGCTCCTCCACGTGACCATGCCCTAGCACATGCCGTTAGCCCCCATCGCATCGAATTTTGACTATCGCATTGGCTCTCTGTTTTTCTATCGGCGCTATCATTTCTCCATCACATCGGCTTTCCTCGTCAGCCATCACAATTTCAAAAAACCTTGTGTTCATAGACCCTTTTCCCCGCTGAAGCAATTCCTTTGGGCATAAAACACTTCTCCCTTTTCCGCGCCAAGCTCAGTTTGAACCCTGGTTTTCATGGTGTTGTGCCATGGAACCATCCTCTACTGCATACACATTCTTTGCAATCGCTCCTCTGCCTCTGCTAGAAGCCTTCTAAAGCAGTTTAAACCCAAAAATGCAGGTTTATTTCACTGTTTATTGTTTGGCTACAGGTTCTTATGGTGGTTAAATATTGAAACCGTCCCACAACAAAATTGTTGCAGAAGCCAAGGATGACGATCCTTAGGGCCTAATTCAATACAGAAAGGGATGAAGGGTTAAAGTTCCAAGTTTTTTCCAGTGTGTCATGAACACTGGTCATTCAGTAAAACCCTCCAGCACATAAGGAAAGTACTTGTCAACAAACAATAGAAGTTAATGAAGAACAGTGAAGAGAATTAAAGATTAAACAGGGTTAAAGCGCGAAGATTGAAGATCAAAGACCTTAATCCACTATTTATGGATAAAACAGCATAAGGACAAGTGATCAAGGATAAATCAGTCGGCAAGGACAGATCAACAAGGAAGAAGGCCTCGTGCACGTCAAAGTAAAGCAGTTACTTCATTGAAATATATGAGGCCACTTATAGCTTGCTTTTCACCTACAAAGACACTTTTACAGTTATCACATTGACAAAACATACTTTTGTTGTCAGAACAGTTATTTTAAGAGATGGGAAAGCCTTAAAAGTCAATATTTTCTCCCATCTGTCTCTCAGAATTTAAGACAGAGCTATTAGAACAGAAGAGTAGCTGAACATCTTCCTACCTTATGCCTTGCATGGTTTTCAAGGCTAGGAATGCATTTAATTTGTCATTAATAACGTTTTGAACCCTAAAAAGAGTTCCACCTCCTCATTCTTCTATAAATACTCTATGAGGAGCTCTTTGTTAGGGGTTGGTTGCTGGCATTCGAACTCTTTGTAATTATACATAGTCCGGCTGAAGTTTAAGAAGAAATTGAAGTTCTGGAAGATTGATGATGTTCTAACATGTTTTGTTAATGAGAAGGCTCTATCACTGGATCCCTGAGCATGGTTGTTGGTGATGTATTCTGATCTGTTATTGTTATTTGTTGTTTTCTATTTTGTTCCATTATGCTTTTCTTACAGTAGAGTAAATGTTTTAGGCTAAGAAATGTCTCCCAGAAGCACCTTAGACCTGTTTACTCTTCACTGTCTTCATGTTTTCATCTGCTGAAGGTTTTATTAAGTAGTTTGACTACTTTTCAATCCTCATGCTTGTTTATTTCTTAAATAGTTCAATACAGTGGCCTCAAGAATGATTTATGGTTCTCCCTGCTTGCTTGCTGCCTCTTAAAAACTGTTTTTGAAGTCTCCCTTTAAAGTACCATTGTCCAAAGTCTACCAAAGATGTTTGTTTTGATCATACCCTTTGTACTTGCTCAAATAATTTTTTTGAATGTATTTATAATTGCAGTCCTGGATGTTTAGGAGTTCCCTCTTCTATGAATGTAGGTACTTGTGAATATTGAATGTTTTCTTATCCTTGAAACTGAAAACTTTGATGAAATAGGGTGTTCCCCGACTCCTAGATTTCATTTGAATAGTCTATCTTGGAATTATTGTTTGCTGTAGTATGGTTTCTAGAATTTATGGTTAGCCCTGTCTATGAAATTCTTATTTATGTTTAAATGATGTTTTAAGCTCTTTTGTTGAGAGGTACATATAATTAAGGATTCTTAACTACCCTTAGTTCTATCTCTCCTTCTAAATCCTTAATGTTCATTTCATTTCATCCACCAAACCCAAGATCCACTGGGTAATTTAGATTTGCCCTTTGATATCCCATATCCATTTGATTGAGCTTGTTATGACTTCTTCTTGACTCCATTTCCCAATGGCTTTAATGTTTCCCATTTCTATCTATTTTTCCTAGATCATTCATGTCCAACCAACCAAACACAAAACAATCAAACAAACTCATGCTTAATAACTAGCCTAAAATCAACCCTTTAAAGCACAAAAGCAATATCCCACAAACATATTGAGAGATCCCTCTCTGATACTAGGAGGGCTAGATCCTAGAGCTCTAAATTTTGGATTATATGTTGCCTTAACATTTGGTTTTCCAATCGGCCAAATCACAGGATACCAACATTCTAGCGATCACGGTGGGACCTCTAAGTTCATAGTTTCCTCGCAAGTCTTATAGACTCATTAGTCATTCAACAACATATAAACTTAGAAAATCCCAAAAACATTCAAATTGGCTGTCATAATAAATATTGGTGGTGGACCATAAAACATTTTACCTCCAAAAGAGCTAAAATTTTTTCACTTGGCGACTCCACTAGCCTCCAGTAGGCCTATTGCTTTACCAGTCCTTGTAGACTCCCTTGGGAATGCATTGAGCAAACCCAATCCTACTGTTGGTGGACAAAAAAGTTCAAATCTTCCACCTGGCAACTCCACAACACTCTACAGACCTAATGACTCCATTGATAGAAGAATTTGAGAAATTTGCAAAAATTCAGTCAAGTTTCGTAACAGAGTTTCATTATGAGCTGGCAGAGCTTGAATTTGAGGACCTTCAAAGGTTATCCTTCTCAGCTCAAAATTCAATGCTAAAACTGAGATCAAGAAAATTTTCGTAGACTTGGTGATTGAAAGATATGAAACTGAAATTGAAATGTTGAATTCACAACATCATTCATACCAATTCAGGGACCCCAGAGCGTTTTTGAAAAGTCTCCCTCCCCCAAATCAAGAAGAATTTTCACTGCCTTTTGATGTGCAGGAAAAGGATGATTGTGCTTTCAAGAGCTACACTGAAGATGCAGTGATTAAAGCTGTTAAGGATGCAGATAGCCTACCAGTCATGGAAGGTCTAAAAGAAGAAAGTTGCCATCATGTTTTTGTTGATCCTATGGTAGAGTATATGGAGGCCCTGATTGGCTCAAGTTCCCAAGCATTGATCCTTTGCAAGAGCCAGATACATCAGGAGTGGTCCCCACTAGTGGTGGCCTTGGTTTTGAAGACCCACATTCAAAGTACCCTGTGGTTATCTATGACAAGCAGTTATATTTTCTACCCTTTTCTATTACTGCTCAACTGGCTGCACTGGCACTATTGTATCATATAAAATAGCAGAGATTTCCAAGTTAGATTAGGGTAGGTAGGAATGTCAATAAAGCTTAGTCTGTGAGCATTTATTTAGTTTTTTTTTTTTTTTCTTTGAAAAAAAAATACAAAAACAATAGAAAAAGAGAAAAGAGGGCAAATATAAAAGAAGAAAGGTACAGCCCCATACCCAAAAAAGAGAATTTTTTGAAAGTGAGCAAATCTAAGTGCCATTGCTGATTAAAAAATGATATATTGTTCAGTCATCTAGCCTAATCATGGCTGAATATTCTTTAAATTTATGTTGATAAGTTAGTAGGAGTACAGATTGATAAGATTTTTTCAGACTTGGCTTATCAATAAGAATAGATTAGGATAGAAAGAAATGGCTCTAATCAGACCAAAATTTGAGCCAAAGAGAAGAAAAATAACTGGTTCAAACATGCTTAAAATCTGAACCAAGGAAGAATAGAAAAAGAAGACAACTCAACAAGATCAAAATCAGAGCTGAAAAAGAAGGGAAGGATGCTTAAATTTTCAAATCTTAAGCCTTCACCATTTTGTTTTAAATTTCTGCAAATAAATTCTATGTGCAGCTTGTACATACAACCATAGACACTACAACAAATCAGACTGTTCAATCCTAGTTTGTCTGTGTTTAAATTTCTGTTTTAGAATGTAGAGAATGCAGATCTGTCAAGCAGCTTAATCTTGACAGATATGTCAAGCAGCTTAATCTTGACAGATAGTAGATTAGGTAGAGAAGTTTTTGAGTCCAACTCTTTAATTTGGACTCTTGGAAGAAATAAGGGTAGCCTTAGATATTTTTATCTTTCTATTTTCAAAAATAATATGTAAAAGAGATGCCAATCCAAGTGCACTCAAGAGAAGAAAAATTATAGGACAGGTAGTTTTAGTTAGGTAGAGGTGTTGTCTTAAAGAGTTTTCATGCTGCAAGTCATTGAAGAATTGTCAAAATGCAAAGAAAATCAGCAAGAAAACCAAGAAATTCTGCCCAATGGATGAGGCACTGGTCCACTAAAAGCCAGATATTTATAAACTGAGATTTTGGACACCTAAAAGAACAGTTGTCCTCCCCAAATGGAGCCACTGTTAGTCATCCATAATTTTGACTTTATCCAAAGATGACTAAATTTGACAAACCCAAATTTCTAGAACAAAATTGCAAGAACATTATGAGTTCTAGAAATCTCACTGCCTTCACCATTCTAAGTCCATCAGTCCACTGAAATCTTCATCTATGTCTCCTAAAACGTTACCCTGTTGTTTCAAAAAGAAAACTTGTTTCAAGCTATGTTCACCATTTTTCCCCTTTACATATCCCTCATTTTCCTCTTAAAAATCTCCCCTTTTTCTCTCATTCATCCTCCATTCCCTTTGCAAAAACCCATTTTTTTTCCCTTCATTTCATCAAAATCCCCTTTAAACCCATAAAAACCCCTTTTTTATGGTTTAAAGCTATCTTTTTCACCTTAACGGAACTTTGAAAAAGGCTTAAAAATCCCACCTTTTGGCCTGTTTCCAACCTTTTTTCGTATGGGATTTAAGCCCCCTTCCCCTTTTTTCATCAAAAAATCGAGGCCACAAACCTCGCACTAAAAGCCTTAATCCCTTATCGCATATTGTCGTTTTTAAGTTTAATCCCTTTGCCTTTTGTTCTACCGATTTGCGATATGCCGATACGCTCATCGCATCAGGCATTCTTATCGCAATCGCATATCGGCACTATCAAATTTTCATCACATCGCTCCCTTTTTCCACCGATGTGATTAGCCCTTTTTCCCTAGCTCTTGGTCACTTGGTCCTCCACATGACCATGCCCCAGCACCTGTCGTAAGCCCCCATCGCATCGGCTTTTGACTATCGCATCGGCTCTCTATTTTTCTATCGGCGCTATCATTTCTCCATCGCATCAGCTTTCCTCGTCGGCCATCACAATTTCAAAAAACCTTGTGTTCATAGACCCTTTTCCCCGCCAATGCGATTCCTTTGGGCATAAACCACTTGTCCCTTTTCCGTGCCAAGCTCAGTTTGAAACCTGGTTTTCACGATGTTGCACCATGGAACCATCCTCCGCTGCATACACATTCTCTGTAATTGCTCCTCCGCCTCCCCTAGAAGCTTTCTGAAGTAGTTTAAACCCAAAAACGCAGGTTTTATTTAATTTTTTATTGTTTGGTTGCAGGTTTTTATGGTGTTTAAATATTGAAGTTGTCCCACAGCAAATTGTTGTAGAAGCCGAGGATGACGATCCTCTGGCCTAATTCAATACAGAAAGGGACGAAGGGTTAAAGTTCCAAGTTTTTTCTAGTGTGTCATTAACATTGGTCATTTAGTAAAACCCTCCAGCGCACAAGGAAAGTACCTCTTAGCAAACAATAAAAGTTAATGAAGAATAGTGAAGAGAATTAAAGATTAAACAAGGTTAAAGTGCGAAGATTGAAGATCAAAGACCTTAATCCATTGTTGATGGATAAAATAGCGTAAGGACAAGTGATCAAGGATAAATCAGTTGGAAAGGATAGATCAACAAGGCAGAAGGCCTCATGCACATCATAGCAAAGTAGTTACTTCATCGAAATATCTGAGGCCACCTATAGCTTGATTTTCATTTACAAAGACACTTTGACAGTTATCACACTAACAGAACATCTTTTGGCTGTCAGAACAGTTATTTTAAGAGATGGGAGAGCCTTAAAAGTCAATCTTTTCTCCCATCTACCTCTCAGAAGTTAATATAGAGTTATTAGAACAAAAGAGTAGCTAAACATCTTCCTACCTTATGCTTTGCATGGTTTTCAAGGCTAGGAATGCATTTACTCTGTAATTAATAACGTTTTGAACCCTAAAAAGAGTTCCACCTCCTCATTCTTCTATAAATACTCTATGAGGAGCTCTTTGTTAGGGGTTGGTTGCTGGCATTCAAACTCTTTGTAATTATACATAGTCTGGCTGAAGTTTAAGAAGAAATTGAAGTTCTGGAAGATTGATGATGTTCTAACATGTTTTGTTAATGAGAAGGCTCTATCACTAGATCCCTGAGCATGGTTGTTGGTGATGTATTCTGATCTGCTATTATTATTTCCTATTTTCCATTTTGTTCCATTATGCTTTGCTTATAATAGAGTAAAATTTTTAGGCTAAGAAATGTCTCCCAAAAGCACCTTAGACCTGTTTACTCTTCATTGTCTTCATGTTTTCATCTGCTGAAGGTTTTATTAAGTAGTTTGACTGCTTTTCAACCCTCATGCTTGTTTATTTCTTAAATAGTTCAATACAGTGGCCTCAAGAATGATTTATGGTTCTCCCTGCTTTCTTTCTGCCTCTTAAAAACTGTTTTTGAAGTCTCCTTTTAAAGTACCATTGTCCATAGTCTGCCAAAGAGGTCTGTTTTGATCATACCATTTGTACTTGCTCAAATAATTGTTTTGAAGGTCTTTATAATTTCAGTCCTAGATGTTTAGGAGATCCCTCTTCTATGAATGTAGTTACTTGTGAATCTTGAATGTTTTCTTATCCTTGAAACTGAAATCTTTGATGAAATAGGGCATTCCCCGACTCCTAGATTTCATTTGAATAGTTTGTCTTGGAATTATTGTTTGCTGAAGTATGGTTTCTAGAATTTATGGTTAGCCCTGTCTATGATATGCTTCTTCATGTTTAAATGATTTTTTAAGCCCCTTTGTTGAGAGGTACATATAATTAAGGATTCTTAACTGCCCTTAGTTCTATTTCTCCTTCTAAATCATTAATGTTCATTTCATTTCATCCACCAAACCCAAGATCCACTGGCCAAGTTAGATTTTCCCTTTGATATCCCATATCCATTTGATTGAGCTTGTTATGACTTCTTCTTGACTCCATTGCCCAATGGCTTTGATGTTTCCCCTTTCTATCTATTTTTCCTAGATTATTCATGTCCAACCAACCAAACACAAAACAATCAAACAAAATCATGCTTAATAACTAGCCTAAAATCAACACTTTTAAGCACAAAATCTATATCCCAAAAACATATTGAGAGATCCCTCTCTGAGACTAGGAGGGCTAGATCCTAGAGCTCTAAAGTTTGGATTATATGTTGCCTTGTCATTTGGTTTTCCAATCGGCCAAATCACAGGATACCAACACCTTCTAGGCTTCAACTCATATGCACCTTTTAAGAACACAATTTTCCTTTTTATCCAACCTCTGTTGGAATTCCTCAAGGTTATGTTCCACACTTTACTAAGAAACTCTTACTAGATTCCTTTATCACTGCTCTTAAAGTTGTGATTTTCTTTTGCTGAGATTTTCTTCAACTGCCTGCAACCTGAATTTTGAAAACATAATATTCAAATCAGAGTTAAAATAACAGTTATCAACTCACCTTCAAGATATCTTTGTGATCTTGTTTCACTTCTCACCTGCACTGTATCTCTATGTGCGGCAATCTATCAGATTCAAAATCTGATCTCTTTTTATTTTCTCCATCACACATGTATTCATTCTAATTCCAATTTAATTAAAACAAACTTGAACCTTAAAAAGATTTGTTTCCTTCTCTGATACCAAATTGATGCAGTCGAAGGCTACCACACCCACAATATGCATATAATCCAATAATCTGGTGCGGAAGCTTCGTATTTAATCTTCAAAAGAAGATTTCCTCACTTTTTAACCCATGGTTATAAAACCCAACAATAATAACTTCGTATGCAGAAGCTGTCCCTTTTCATGATATTGTGATTATAAACCATAATTAAAAAACCCGTTTAGTGATGAGGTAAATCCCCTCTGTGGATAGATGTGATCCCTACTAGCCCAGATCGGGTCTAGCAAAAATTAGGTCACGCAGTGATGTAGGTTCCTAGTTACAAAATGACAAAAACATAACGAATTTCCTACCTCAAGTCCTACGCAATGTTCGTTGAAGAAAGGATAAAACTTCCCATTCCTCGCTTGGCAGATCATGATCCTTACGCTTGATGCGTCTGAACACTTTCACACATGCAAAGGATATAATGATACACAACGTAAAATCTAAGCATGTAACCATACATCAGTCAGAGAGGATGTAATTCATTGCATCAAAGAAATAGACACTTGAATAGAACCATAATCAAAGTTGCTTATCAGTAAAATAATAAATGAAAGATACAACCCAAAGCTCTGACACTTGATCTTCCTTCGGCAGGGCTGACAGCGGAGCACGTCTCAACGAAGCTTGTCGAAAACAGGACAAAGCTCTCTCTCTCTTTAGCTTGGCTCTCAAAGGCTGTCTGGCTATAGTCTCCCTTCTATAAGTTCAGCTCTAGCTTTCTAAGGGTGAAGGAAAGCTTATATAGATGGTTGAAGGGGAGTTAGGATCCCTACAATCATGGGATTGGCCCTATCTCTAAGGAATATTCCATGATAGGTGGAAAAACACCTACCATACATGGAGATTTGGAGCCAAACCACCCAACTCCTTTTGGTGACTCGTTCAGGAGTTTTTTGGAATCAAACTTCTGCCATTTATTTTTTTTAAACATCCCTTATTAAGCTTGGTGCAAGTGAGACATAGGGACAGAGCGCCAGCTGGCGCACCCTCTATGGTGGATTTCCCCCATTGGCGCAAGGGCTGAACTGGTTAGTCGCACCAAGGAAAAAAGATCAGTTTTTAGGGTTTTGCAGAGAAAAATTTCTTCAAGGGAATAATTGTCCTTGTCAAGGGGAATTCCATGAAAGTGGTTTCAGGTTATGTCACTACTCACAAGTCACGAAAAAAACCCCCCCAATGTGTGGGACAGGGGATTGCAGGGACAATGACAAAATTTTGTGTAACACCGTTCATTTAAATTTTGAATATACGAAATAGACTTTGGTTAAAATACCCAAGCGCTAGCATAATATCATATCTGCTTATGATTTTAAACTCTATAGTTTAAACCCCAAATAAACCATATAAATATTTACGGGCCCACAAATTTATTTCACTCTCTTACTTAGGGTTAACTAAAATTCCACCATACATATATTAATATGGCCCACACTGTCAATCAAACATACCTTTACACTATTAAGCATATGCTTTCTTTACCTCCGCGTAGAATCTCTAACACCAAACAATAGCACCAAGCTTTCTACGCATTTGACTTTGGATACAATCCAGAAATGTCAACATGCAAATATTTTTTAAAGCCACAGCTTTACCAACGCACTTGCATCAATGATCATATATGGACCCACACTTTACCAAAGGAACATATGCTAGTGATCTCTCCATACTCGTCCATCCATCGAATGGTCATCACATTACGTCTCCAAATCCGACGACTATCGCATAAAAAATATTCACAACCTTTAATGTTTCAAACTCATGCGAAATAAGCAGGTTTTAATTGTCACGTGTAATATTCCAAATCTAGAAATTTCTGCTCCATCGGGAATATCTTAAGATATTCCAATTCCTTCTTCAGTGAACTATCACAAGTCCATTTCAAAGATTGAATGTTGGGGAATTTACAAGATATGTATCCTTCTAAATAAGGGATAGATCCTGAGGCTAGCTGGCCCTTCACAGACTCTGTCTATGGATATGCAATATTCCACCTCGGGAATTTCTGCTACAGGGTCCTTGAGGATGTTGTATAAGGAATTTGTTGCATAAATAAGGCAAACCAGTGCTGGGATGCCCTATAAAAATTATAATACAATTCCCCTGCAGAAAATGAGCTCAAAGAAATAACTCTAAATGGGTTATTCATATCTCCCCAATCTAGGTCTCTAAAACAATGCTCAATGAGAGAGCTTACAGCAACATATGAACATGAACATGAACTATAAAACTTTGAAATACATCATAAGAGGAAAATTCTACATCCATCATTATATTATGATATATCAGCAGAAATATACAAGAAGTAGTTGAGGGACAAGCCACTCAATCTCCTAGATCCAACCTCCAATGAAATAACAATGAAATACAATAGTAGCTGCAACTCCACAAAATGCCAGAGTTTCTGCAACTGCACAGTGTATATGAAGGCATAACTGTTGATCATAAATGAAATACATATGTGGCTCAAGGAGTACAAGAAATAAGCCCAACAACAAGAAATGGGCTGAAATACAAGATTTCTAGCCAATCTATGAAAGATTGCTAGAAATGCTGGAACATACAGAAATGTGACAACCAAGTTGTCACTGAAACTGATAAAAAATATGAATGAGGCTATGGCTGATTTGAAATGTAGATTCCCTCCTTTTATCATGCCTCTAATACAAAGTGTTGATCACTTTGTCTCATAAACATCCTCCTCTGAAGCTCCAGAAACCCCTCTCTCACTGCCTCCTCCAAAATAATGCAGTTTCCTCCATGGACTGCGCAGTGGGAGATGATGGAAGTGTGGCCTCATGCCACTGATCTGAAATCAATCTTGGGAATCCTCCTTTCAGCTCCTCAGATGAATAGATCACTCCTCCACTGAAGAAAATTGGACAAGAGAGACTCCATGAGTTCCTCTCTAGCTGCACCCAGCTACACAACGTCCTCTCTGCTGTAGAGTTAACGTTGTAGGAGATGAATGAAGCTATGGCCAATGCCAGATTGAAAAAATGTATCTCAATCCTCATCCTTCCTTGAGGAAGAGGTAGGGATTCCCGACTGGGAACACCCTAGTGCCCGAGGGCACCATCACCCTACTAAACAGCTCGGGGATGCAAGCCTTTGCAGACCCAAGTCTACAATTCTAAACCATAACATATGCAAAATGGGCTGCCATAAATGGAACTATTTTCCACCATGGTCCTACCAATTAGGGTTTCCACCCTTGCATGAATGTATTCCCTCCAAAACTATGCAGCTTCTCTAGGAAGCTTCTCCTTTATAGGCAGCATTGTTGACTTTAGTCAATGGTGACTAATCAAGTGAGATGGGTTCCATTCACACCCTTGGTGTTTATTTTAGTTGCTTTATTCACTCCCCTTTCACATTAGGAGTTTTATTTATTCATATAAAAGGGCTAAGGTGTCTCCTTACCCATTTTATTAAATAAAAATAAAATGTGCAACTATAATATTCCATTTTAGCTTGAGGCTAAAATTGGGAATATTACAGTCCTCCCCTCCCACATGTTTCTTGCCCTCAAGCAACTACATAGAGAGAAAAAAATTGTCTCCCCCTTCTTCTCTTGTGGCCTCCTCATCAATGGTCCCACCACTACTCCAATATGTTGCAATGAAACTGTCCTCCAATTCTCTCTCCCAAGTGTGCAAGCTGTCAACAATGATCCTCATGGAAAGATAAAAGGTGTAGTGGAATCCTTCTTGCTGTGCTAAGGCCACCTTAAGGTAGGAGTGATGATATGCATGGGAAAAATTTTCTCCCACTGATGATATTCTCATCCAAGCAATCATCCAAATAAAATCTCACCCCTGATTTCTGCAATGTGTTGGGGCTGAATGGAGAGTGTGCTTGTGCTTCTTGTGATGGCCCTCTCTCCATATGCTGCTCCTATGGGGCTACCTTTTTATTTGGGCCGGATTAGTATGGCCTCCAAGAATGGCCCAAGCTACCCCATCAAGAAATCCAGCCATGAAATGCCTCCTCAAATCCTCCAAGTGGTTTCTCCCACAAGAAGAGACAAGTAGTAATGTGGCAATCATGGTTTTCCCATGGTATCTCTTGCAAGATAAAACTTATGAAATGGAGAGAATCATGCTCCCAATGGGTTTTTCATAAAAAACTCTCCAAATAATTCTCCTCATGAGTGTACAAACATCTGAAATACAATGGAGAAACATGCAATAAAAACAAGTTGTCATAGGACAACCGGAGAGTGGTTCATAGTTCCACTCATGGAACTACGCAGTGCCTCCTTGGCCTACCTCAAAATCACAATTAACAAGTGCTTTTCTAGCCACTTTTTTTCTGCCACAACATCTCCTCATAAGATGAAATCATGAAAATACAAATTGGTTCCAATGGTGCACACCAAGAAGCATGTGGCTTCCCCCACAACCATCACAAAATTAGCCACAATCAAGGCTACAAGTAGTTGCAAGTACATCCTCATGAAAAATGCAAGAAGGAACAAGCCTCCTTGATACATCATGCTCCTCAATCAATGAAAATAATTACAATGCAAAACATGACATTATACCTCCTCCATCATGCACTAGAGCTCTTGAGCTGAAATGGCTCAACATGAATGCTCTCTCTATCCTCCAATGAGTAAGGGAATGGTTGTGCCAACCTCTCCAAAAGCATCTGGGCTCTGCATCTATCCATATGCTTATGTATATCATGCTGAATGCCCTCCCAAATGAACTCCTCTAGCAAGGCAAAGTATGCATCCAAGTGCATAGCTAGGAAGTCCTCAAATGCTGCATGCAAATAGTTTCTCCTTGAGACTAGAAACTCTAGCCAAGAAGAGTCTGCCATGATGATAGATGATCATATCATCCACTAAGTATCTGCCATATCCATCAAGGCCATCCAAATTCATGCATGCACCAAGATCATGGGGAATAATCAACCAAATTTGAGTCCTCCATCCTGGATCAATTCTCCACATAGACAACGCTGGTATTCTGCAATAGGGTGCTCCATCACGCTGCTGACTGCTACCTTGACATCCCCTCATGCCAAAGTCATCCTCCAAGATGTTTCCATGGCCATCATGCAGGCACTCATGCTCAAATAGAAATGACTCTTTGAAAATGAGCCTCCCATGAGAGACTATCACCTCCAAAGAACCTCTCGATCCTGGGCAAGTAAGCATGAGTGGCCTCCATCTACTCCAATGCATGAAAGAGTTATCCCCCAAAGGAAGTACCCTCTCTCTCACCAAAACTATAGAGCAGTCATCCGGCATCATGAAGATGCTATCCTCCATCCATGCAACAACTCCATCTACGCAGTGAAACTGATGAGAATGGGTGGTGCTGAAAATGAGAGAGTGTATCCCTCCTCCATGTGCTCATCCCCAAACTCTCTGCGCTGTAGTTGACTCCTCTAATGTCTCCACCCCTCTGGAATCCAATGAGTGGTGAACCAAATGGCATGATGCCTCTCATCATCTCTAGATCATGTGGCCTCCCAAGTGGAAAGCCTCCAAAAGTGAGACATCAAGATAGGAAGTGGACTGTGTACATGAGAGGAATGAAAGGTCCTCTCTCTCTCTACTGTGCAGTGCAGTCCTTCTCCTATGTGAAGAGAATATTTGAAATAGATAAGGGTGAGTGTCCATCATCCCTTCATGTTGATCCTTCTACTCTTCTTCTTCTTCTTCCAATGGTGCAGCGCTGTAGGTTTGTCTATGCACCTCCTCTCTACCAATATGTGAGTGTATCTCCTCCCAATGAGAGGCCTTGGCCTTCCTTAGAGAGAAATTTCTTCACATCCTCACAAATGGAAGAGTGACCTTCATACAATGGGGGCCTTGCCTCTAGCAAGCCATTCTCCTGATTTACTCCCCCTCTAGAAATATGGAATGATATTTGTTTCATGGTTCCCCTCCATGCATGCAAAGTGTTTGTAGTTTTGTCACACCATGTTTTACATTGGTTCTCATCAATATCCTTTGAAAAACTCTTTGTGACTACACATATGATATCTCATTTGCATGAGAACATGAAATAGAACTCTAAAATCAATCATCATGAAGCATACCTTTGAGTTGCAGTGCTGCTCCTCCAAAGGTCTCAAATTTTTCCCCCATCCTTCTTGTAGTGGCTATGGGAAATGTATTGTGCTGTGGATCTGCATGTGTGGCTAAATTCTCACACCCTTCATGAGATAGCTAGGGCTTGATAATTCACAAACCCTTTCAGAAAATTTCTCCAAAATTTTTCCTTTCAGCAGATCTTCAATAGTGTGCTCAATGGTCTAAAAAAGAAGAAGGGATACCTCCTCTCCATCATTCCTTTCCTTGTTTCCTATGTCAATATCCTCTCCTTGGAGAGAAGCTCCTCTTGCTGATGGAAATGGATCTTGGGCACAGGTTGAGCCAATATCATGCTCTGATACCACTGTAATATTCCAAATCTGGAAATTTCTGCTCCATCGGGAATATCTTAAGATATTCCAATTCCTTCTTCAGTGAGCTATCACAAGTCCATTTCAGAGATTTACTGTTGGTGAATTTGCAGGATATGACTCCTTCTAAAGAAGGGAGAGATCTTGAGGCTAGCTGGCCCTTCATAGACTCTATCTATGGATATGCAATATTCCACCTCGAGAATTCCTGCTACAGGGTCCTTGAGGACGTTGTATAAGGAAGCTGCTACATAAATAAGGAAAACCAGCACTGGGATGCCCTAGAAAAATTCTAATAAAATTCCCCTGCAGAAAATTAGCTCAAAGAAATAACTCTAGATGGGTTATTCAAATCTCCCCAATCTAGGTCTCTAAAACAATGCTCAATGAGAGAGCTTACAACAACATATGAACATGAACATGAACTCTGCAACTCTGAAATACATCATAAGAGGGAAATGATACAGCCATCATTATATTGTGATATATCTACAGAAATATACAAGAAGTAGTTGAGGGACAAGCCACTAAATCTCCTAGATCCAACCTCCAATGAAATAACAATGAAATACAATAGTAGCTGCAACTCCACAAAATGTCGGAGTAGTTGCAACTGCGCAGTGTATATGAAGGCATAGTTGTTGAACATAAATGAAATACATATGTGGCTGAAGGAATACAAGAAATAAGCCCAGCAACAAGAAATGGGCTAAAATACAAGATTTCCAGCCAATCTATGAAAGATTGCTAGAAATGCCGAAACATACAAAAATGTGACAACCAAGTTGTCACTGAAAATGATACAAAATATGAATGAGGCTATGGCTGATCTTAAATGTAGATGCCCTCATTTTATCATGCCTCTAATACAAAGTTATGATCACTTTGTCTCAGAAACATCCTCCTCTAAAGCTCCTGAAACCCCTCTCTCACTGCCTCCTCCAAAATAACGCAGTTTCCTCCATGGACTGTGCAGTGGGAGATGATGGAAGTGTGGCCTCATGCAACTGATCTAAAATAAAGCCCAAGAATCATCCTTTCAGCTCCTCATATGAATATATCACTCCTCCACTGAAGAAAACTGGACAAGAGAGACTCCATGAGTTCCTCTCTAGCTGCACCCAGCTACACAACGTCCTCTTTGCTGCAGAGCTAACGCTGTAGGAGATGAATGAAGCTATGACCAATGCTGAATTGAAGAAATGTAGCTCAATCCTCATTCTTCCTTGAGGAAGAGGTAGGGATTCTTGACTGGGAACACCCTAGTGCCCGAGGGCACCATCACCCTGCTAAACAGCCTGGGGATGCAAGCCTTTGCAGACCCAAGTCTACAATTCTAAACCATAACATATGAAAAATGGGCTGCCATAAATGGAACTCTTCTCCACCATGGTCCCACAAATTAGGGTTTCCACCCTTGCATGAATGTCTTCCCTCCAAAACTGCGCAACTTCTCTAGGAAGCTTCTCCTTTATAGGCAACGCTGTTGACTTTAGTCAATGGTGACTAATCAAGTGAGATAGGTTCCATTCACACCCTTGGTTTTTATTTCAGCTACTTTATTCACTCCCCTTTCTCATTAGGAGTGTTATTTCTTCATCTAAAAGGGCTAAGGTGTCTCCTTGCCCATTTTATTAAATAAAAATAAAATGTGCAACTATAATATTCCATTTTAGCTTGAGGCTAAAATTGGGAATATTACATCACGTGTCGGCTTCTAAAAGCTATCACATTCTTTTAAAGGTTTACAACTTACCACTCTAAAGCTGTGCGAAAACCCATTTGCTGGTTTTTAAAACTATCTTCGTTGTTCCATCCTTGCTATTGATTCATGGTTCCACACTCCGTTAACCAAGGTTCCTCTCGCTTATGCTTTCCAAACTTCTAGTTCCAAACTTCTGATCTTTGTTTCTGCTATTCCTTCTCTCCAGTTCCATGTTGGAATACAGGGTTTCAAAACAACATGTCAATGTGATGTAAAAAATCAGAAATTTCTTCTCTATTATATTAATTATCAGTTGAAATTAAACCTTTGTTCCAGTCCTGATCCGAATTCATTGTTCGATTGTGTTAGAGTGGGTATCTTCAACCCTCCGTCAGAGATCAAATTTCTCTTGTTGCATTTCATTTTAGGTGTCTCATTCAATTCAGTCAGCTAAATTCCATTAGGAGCATGGATCATCTGACGGAAAGGCCTTGTCACTCATATCCCTCGTGTCTTGTACCTGCTGGCCTAGTTTTGTTCATCAAAATCATTTACAGTCATTTTTGGTCTCCTGGTTGGCAAACAGTCATTTTAGGGTTTTTGTCTCATTAGGTCTAGGGTTTTATTAATCTGGTCTCAAAATGTCTAATAATGGCTAGCAGGCACATGAGGAAGCTTCAAATAAGGTATCAGTGCAAAAAATTTCATCATCATAATGCTTGATAATGATTTCTCTTCAAAACTCTGTTTTGAAGAAAAATTGTCTATTTTATCCTTATGTAATAAATGCAATGTAATTTTAAGTTTTTCAGTTGTAATAATGCTCCATTCGAAGCCCTGGTCGCCTTTTCCAAAACTCCATGCCATTCATTCCTTGCAAAACAGGCAAGAAGCTCATCATTCAGTCCAAGAATCAAAAGCAAGCAAAACAGAGTTCATTTAAAAAGTGTCAAAGTTTTATAAACATTACAAAGTGGGTTTTTCAAATGAAAAATTAAAATCTTTGGTATATATAAGATATTTCCAAATTCAAAACTCCATTTGTGTGCCAAGAGATAGCATTGAGCAAAGGAGGAATCGTGGAGGGCGAAACAAGTGATTTGGGGGCAGATTGTTTAGAAGTTGTAGAGCGTGACGCACTGGGCAGTTGTTGTGATGCATCAGAGGTGCGCGGCACATTGAGCCAGCTGACTGTGTGTAAACTTGAACCAACGCGGTGCATCAGAGGGGCGCGGCGCATTGGGTTGGCTGTGCGGCGCATTGGGCCGAAACACAAGAATTTTGCCATTCTTCTCAAACATCAAATTTACTCGGTTGCTCCTTGTTCGAAGTAAGTCAAAGCCACTCCTCTATTGCTCATAACTCATGCTTGGTGTTCTTTGAGATTGATTATGAGAATTTAACTGCCAAAACTCAAACCCTCTTATCTTGTTGAGAATTCCTCCCTTAGGGTTTTGAAGTTGGAGTTTTAAAATTGGTTTTGGTGCCAAACTTTTCCATTCCTCACCTTGTTTATTCCTCCCTCTCACTGTTATCTTATCATTACATTCCATCCCCTATCCCCTTACATCCCTAAAGCCACTCATACCCATCTCATTCCCATTATCCCTATCCCATTTGCAAAATTTCCCCAAATCCCAAGTTTATCCCAAAAATCAAGTGGCTGTCCCTTGTCCCTAAATTTATCAAATCAGAAGCTTTCAAAAGGAAAATATCACTTGATTAAACCCCATTATCCCCACTACCCTATTCCTTCAAAGTCCCTCCCATACTACCATACATTTGGCACTAAAAGAAAAGCTCCAAAAATCTCATTTTCATCTATCTAATTCAGTATAGACCTTGCATCAACCTTGAACACCATGGAGACAAACACTGATACATCATATGACCGAGATAGTGATTCCACCACTGAGATACATGCACCTAGAAGGCCTCATAAAAGTGGTAGACATGTGAGAGAAGAGCCCACCTCATTGGCTGAATTGCAGGCTTGCCCACTTGCCATGGAATTTTTTCGAGAGCAGTCATGCTATCAGTTCTGTGAAATGATTGCTAGGATCCATTATCATCAGGAGTTGGCTCATTTTTTTGTATTGCATTTACATGATGGTCAGGTAACTCTTGCCAGTGTAACTTTCACTTTGACACCAGAAATAATCTCTCAAGCAACCGGAATACCAAATGTGGGAGAACAGTGGAACAAAAGACAGCAGGTGGAAAGAGTGCATTATGAACCATATATCAGGCCTAGCTTTGTGAGACAACTCAACAGAGTGTTCCCATTTTGGTTTCTAAAGGATTCCTATGCGCCTCTGATGAAACTCATTATCAGATATTTTAGTTGTGAGGGTCAGTTTTCACAACTCTATGCATATCATATCAGGTTATTGACGCATCTAACCAGGGTGAGGATGATTAACCTCCCTTATTTCATGTTCTGGAAAATTGAGAGAATGACCACTCTCGTGCAAAGGAAAAATCCCGAGCAGCAATACAATAGTATTTATCACTATGCACTCATCAAGATTGTGGTTGTGCATCAGCTCGGCTTGGAGGGTATTTCATGGGAGGATTTCATTTCCAATGATTTCTTCACAGCTCCTCAGGTTCCTTCGGAGGTTGTTCATGATGCAGGTGAACCTTCATATCAGCATGGAGGTTAGGAGACAGAGACTACTGTGTTGACATATGTCACTTATCAGAGAGGCACTAGAGGATTATTCACAGCAGCCTGTCGAGTATTATCTCCACCTGGGGTGGAAGGGGTCTCGCTTCCATCATCAGCAGCACAGATACAACTACAGGATAGAGGTAAGAGGTCTATGCAGGATGAGGGGCCTTCAGGAGGCCCAGATATAGGTTTCATATTGATTGATGAGGATTTGAGCTCTCCAAGCTCAAAGTTGAGAGAGACTATTCAAGAGAAGAAGGTAGAGATAGACACATTGACCGTCAAGTTGCAAAGAGCCCAATGGATCATAAATTACCTGGAGCAGTGAAACAAACAGTTGGAAGATCAGCAGACAATCATGGAGTTGCAAAATATTTGTGAGAACCGGAAAGCTGCCCAAAGAAGCCAAACCGAGATGACATCCATTAAGCGAGAGATTGAGGCTGATAGAGAGACTTGGCTTGAGAGGGTCAATATTAATCTGGAGAAGCTGTTGAAGAAGGCCAACAAGGAAAATAACATGCTCAGGCACATGAAGACTCATTATTGGGCGAGGAATCATGTTTGCAAGGCGAGAATCAAGATCCTGAAGGCAAAGTTAAAGAGGGCGTTAAAGCATCGCAAAAGGCATGATAGACTCGAAATTTTGGCCGAAGCTTAATTGGCTCAGAGTAGTGCTTGATGGTGGACATTTAGCCCAAATTTCAAGAAATTTGGGAAAATTTTTGTCAATTTTGATTTTTTTGGCCTTAACACAGATTTTCCTGCTCAACGCGTCGCGCCACTTGGCGCGCGCTTATAATTGGCAGCTCCTCTTGGGTAAAACTTGATATTTCTGTATTTTTCATCAAAATTTATGCATGCCTACCCATTAAATAAGGATTTTGACAATTTTTGGGTTGCCTGAAGGGTCAAAAGCACCTTAAAAATGACTTTTCTGCCACTTTTTTGACACACAGGAAGAAGTGCTGGGAGATTTGATTTTTGGAGGGGTAAATAGAAACCAAATTCATAAATTCCACTTGGGTTGGAAATTAGACAGGCAGGGATTTCCAATGAGCTATCCTACGCTCAATTTGGACTCCGGGAAGGCCCTCAAAATCAGCTCCAAAGTGGCGCGACGCATTGGGGATTTTGGCCTAGTTTTCAGTCAGTAGCTCAGTTTTTCGCCTAGTCTTGGTCAGTTTGACTTTTTCTTCTCCAAAGGTGAAAATATTGATGTAACTTGATGTAATTTCATGGATTTGGTGTAATTTTGGCACATTTTTACTCATGTAAGTAGATTCATTCACCAAAAAGTGAATTGTAACTGAATGAATCAGTTTCCTGTCTCATAGAGGCAAGTTGTTCCATTGCCTTTTTTCCAGTTCTTAGTTTAGACCTTGTTGAAAAAACTCCTAAACTAGTGAGCTCTAACCCTAGAGGCATGGGAATGAGTTAGGCTTGTCTATATCCTGTATTTTCTCATTCATTTTTAGGGTTGGACACTTGGGATTTCTTAGAGCTTCATTGTACATTTCATCTCTGCATTTTGGCAAAGGAATAGACCAGGGTTTGCAGCACTCCTTGGGATCCATGTTGCTCTATGTTTTGATGGTGTGTTTTTCTCTGTGATTGTAAGTTTACCAATGTTTCATGTGTATCATTTCCCTTCTCCTTTCTTCTTAAGTTAAACAAACAAGTATTAAAGATGGAATTCATTAGATTTGCAGTGCTCTACCTTGAGTTTTGTTTAATTTTCCATGTTTTCAACTGTCCGAAGAGGATTCCTCAAAGCCTCTTGCCCTCTTCAACCCCTCACTAGTCTGAGCTATCCATTGCATTCAAATTCAAAGCATCAAAACAATTTCCTTTCTTGCCCCATTCAGCTCTCTGCAAAACTGATCATTACCCAGACCCAAAATCTGCCCTTCCCTTTGATTCCAACAAAAACCCTTAAAATCAAATCAAACCCTTTTACATATATACCTAGTCTAAAATCAGCCTTTATTTCAAGTCATCTCAAGCCTCAGTAATTATTCTTGCTGAGATTGACCCGAAGAGAGCCCTCTCCTGATCTGGTAGGGCTAGCTACCAGATTAAGCGTGGTTTGATGTTACCCTAGACCCTGCCTTCCTTCAGCCTGAGGTAGATTTAGGCAATAACATAGTGGCGACCATACTGGGGACTTAAAACGGTTTTCTTGTTAGTGTTATTTTTTTTATAAGCTATAGACGGAGCCTGAATTTATGCCAGGTAGCCTTCGAAACGCTCTTGATTTGCATTAACGAAAGTAGATAAATGTTGCTTCAGTCAATTTCCGGTCTAGTTTGTAAACGTAACACTTGAATTGTAAATTTCCCCCAGTACATCTAATCATTCTAGACTTTGGATGATGAGTTTAGAATTTGATAGGCTGAACAAGTTGGTTTTGTCCCTTTGATTTTCAAAAATAATTCAACACACTGGCTTCCAGACGACATACCAGAGCAAATCCGGATCTCGATCCACCTCCTGTGTATGAAAATCCCAATATTATTTTGAGAATCCTTTGTTGAGAAAGTCTTGTGATTCCTCTGTTTCAATCTCATTCATGTCCCACTGTTTTTGAGTACCTTGAAGATCTTGAGTTTGACGAACAATTTGAGTTGTCATTGTTTGAGACGAAGTCTAAAAGTGCTATTGGTTCTACTCTCATAAATCCAGAGTTTATCAAGTACCTTGAAATTGAACAGGCTAATAGATCAATTGACAGTTACATTTTGAACATTCAGAATTCCATTGTGGAAACAAATATTCCTGAGTTCATAGAGTCTGCATCCGCAACTCTTGGGCCATCAACAGTTATATCTGGTTCACAAGTTCCTACCGAGCCTCCTTTCATTCCTACCATTCCCGTGCAACCATCTCTTTCTGATCAACAATCTGCAGTAGTATCGCCTCCATCCACACCACATACAACTCGTACATACACTGCTCTGACTCCTCCTATATCCCCAAGACCGGTTGTGAATCCTCCCAGAGCAATGGCTACCCGATTTGCACCTCTTGTGTTGCCTCAAAACTTAGATGACATGCCCGTAGATTATCAAAGAAAAATTCAATTGTTTGATGGCACTCTTCAAAGTGTCACTGCTCAGCAACATGTGGATAGGATGGAAGATTTCTTTGACCTTCATGATATTGATGCGGAAAATGTGACAATGAGATTGTTTGTACAAACCTTTGGAGGAGAAGTCAGAAAGTGGTTCAGAGCCTTGCCCCCTAGAAGTATTGCTACATTGTCTAATATTCAGAGACAATTCTTAGATCGATGGGAAGTGCAGAAAGATCCTCTTTCAATCCTTTCCGAATATGATAATATCAAGCGAAATGTTAGTGAGTCTGTCCAAGACTATTGTATTAGATTCAATACCGTTTATAATGCAATTCCTACTGATATAAAGCCACCTAGGGGATTTGCTTTGATTAAGTTTCTGAATGGATTTGATCTTGACATGGCTTATCAATTGAGAGAAAGAAGTCCAGCTACATTAGAAGATATGCAGAAAATTGCAGTCAGTGTTGAAGCTAATTTGAATGCCAAGAGAGCTAGAATGAGAGCTGAAAAGAAAGTAGCAATAAAGGAAGAGGTTTCCACATCAGATCAAATGCTTCAGAAGATGGAAAAGATGTTTGAAAGATTAACACTTGATAAGCCTGAACCGCAGATCAGAAATCCTAAATTCCGTGGCCAGCAGCAACCGCAATTTAGAATCAAGAAAAGAGAGCAGCGAGCACAAGAACCGACAGCACAACAGCAAGTGAAGACACCCTTACAGTATAATTTTTTTGGTCCGGAATCAGATGATGAAGAGAATGTAATAGGAGAAGAGAATCATTTCTTTACACCTGATGATGTGCCAATTTACATCACCGAAGATGAGGAGAATGCAAAAAACTCAGCTGTACAAAAAGACGAGGATTTCATCTTGGCAAATGACACAGGTCTTGAAGAAGAGTCTGATGAGTATCAGAGGGGATATATGAATGCCTTGACCGCCCAGCAGTGACAATATTCACTCAGAAACAGAGATTTCCCTATTAACCCAATTCAAAAGAGAAAGGAAGTTTCAGCACCAAAGAATGATTCACCTGTTGCGCAGAAGAAGGGAAAAGAGATATCTGATCCCACTACTAGCAAATCCCCATCAGCAAATGAAAGATCCAATCAACCAATTTTATTAAAGGAGAAAATTTAAAAGAAGGATTTTCCAGCTAAAGAGGTAGAGAAAATTTCAGTTTTTAACTTAGAAAATGAAATTTCTAAGTTAAAAGTATCTATTCCTTTGAGTGAGTTGATGAAGAATAGCATCTATAAGGGTCAGGTGTCAAAAATTTTGAATTTAGATCCATTGTCTGATATGGTGAATGTGGAAGATGATCAACCTGAGTTGATTTTTGGTCTAGAATTGGATGGTGAGTCTCCAGATAGTGATGTGCCTCCTTTTTATATAAGCCTTAGATTGCATGATTTTGTGTTACATAATGCTATGTTTGATTCCGGAGCATCTCATAATCTCATGCTGAGGGAAATCATGGAGAAATTGGGATTGGATATCACTAGAAAGTATCATGATATTTACTCTTTTGATTCCAGTAGAGTAAGATGCATCGGGCTTATCAAAGATTTGGTGGTCAGTTTAGATCAGATTCCTACTAAAAATGTTTTGATGGATGTGGTTGTGGCGGATATTCCTCCTAGATTTGGCATGCTTCTTTCTAGATCTTGGGGAGCGAAACTAAAGGGTACATTGCAGCTTGATTTCTCCTATTCTACTATTCCTGTGTTTGTTCAGATGAGGAAATTATATCGGGAGCAAAAGATGAAGTATATGATCACCAGCAAGGAGAAATCGGTAAATCATCCAATCAATTATGTACATACAGATTTAGAATCATTTGTTTTGTATTCAGATAGTTTCAATGATGTAAATACCAATTAGTTGAAGTAGAAGACATTCCAGAAATCACCGAGAATTTCTGAGAGGTCTTAAAGAAAGAGAGACAAAAGCTTGAAAGTTCTGCTGAGCAATCAGCCTTCCGACAGCAGCAAAAAATTGATGGACAGCAAGCAGAAATAACAGAGAAAATAGAATTTCAGCACTTGGAAGAAGATGAAGATGGTTTGTGGACCATGGATTTTGATGGTGCAGTAGGAAGTGATGGCATTGGAATTGGCATTTGGGTACGCAGCCCTTTTTCCTCCCCAAAAAAGGTACTGAGTAAAGTAAGGGTATGTTCTTATAAATTGGCTTTTGATTGTTCAAATAATGAGGCTGAATACGAAGCTTTAATTTCTCGTCGAAAAATTCTTAGAAAGTTAAATGCTAAGAGGATTGTAGTGTATGGCGACTTCGAGTTGGTTATCAAGCAAGTGAAAGGTGAATACCAAGCTAAGCATCCTCGAATGCGGGCTTATTGAAATTCAGTTCTTGATATATTAAGATTGTTTTCAAACTATACTTTGACTTGTGTCCCTCGTATTCAGAATGGTATTGCAGATGCACTTGCAAAGACAGCAAGTAATTTGAAAATTCCAATGAACTCAAGTAAAAAATTTTAAATTCATGTGAAGCATCGTCCGAATGTCCCGGACAATCAAAGGTATTGGCAAGTATTTCAAGATGACGAAGAGATTGACGAATTTCTGCAAAATGAAGGCAAATTCAAAGACACTTCTATTGACATGGAGCATGATGATGGTGGGGTTGATGTGCAAGTAAATCAGATGGAAGTATGGCAGCTGAAGGATAATGTCATTCCTAAAGGTATAATACCTTTAGAGGAGCTTTTTGATCAAGATGACGTAGCTCTAAAACCAACCTTGCGGCCAACCGAAAAGGGAGTTGAAGATGTGAACATTGGATCAGCTGAAAATCCAAATATGGTGAAATTGTCCAAAGCATTGCCACCACAGGTAAAAGAAAATTATATCCGTTTGTTGTCATCTTTTGCTGATGTATTTGCTTGGGACTATTTAGATTTGAAGACATATGATACAAACATAATTCAGCACACCATTCCGATCAAGCCAAATCAAAAGCCCTTCAGGAAAAAGTTGAGAATAATAAATCCGAAGTTTCTGCCCTCAATTGAGAAGGAAGTGAATCGATTGTATAAGGCTGGTATCATTGTTCCTATAAGGTTTTTAGATTGGATATCTAATTTGGTGCCCGTCCGCAAGAAAATAGGTGAAATTCGTTTGTGCATCGATTTTAGGAATCTGAATAAGGTTTCTTTGAAAGATAATTATCCATTTCCCAAAATGGATCACATACTTCAGCGAGTAGTTGGAGCATCTCGTATGTCACTACTTGATGGTTATTCTGGTTATAACCAAATTCTGGTCCATGAGGATGATAGAGACAAAACAGCGTTCACCACTCCGTGGGTAACTTTCCACTATGCTAAAATGCCCTTCGGTTTGAAGAATGTTGGTGCGACCTTTCAGTGAGCAATGGATATGACATTTGCAAATGAGAAGGATGATTTTTTAGTTGTGTATCTTGATGATTTGACAGTCTTTTCAAATTCAGATGAAGAGCACCTTTACCATTTGAATATTTTTTTTCAGCGGTGTAGAAAGTATGGTGTGTCACTCAATCCGAAGAAGAGTTTGTTTGCCATGGATGAGGGAAAACTTCTTGATCATATTATCTCAAAACATGGCATCCGCATTGACCCAGCTCGAGTAGAAACTATTCAGAAAATTGATCTTCCTTGAAACAAAAAGGAGATCCAATCATTTAATGGTAAGATGAATTTCTTACGCCGTTTTGTGCCTAATCTAGCAGAACATCTAAGGGAGATTACAAACATGCTTAAGAAAGATAGCGTAGTGAAGTGGACTGAGGAGGCTATAAAATCTTTCAATTTAGTGAAGTTGGCTCTTTCTTCAGCTCCGGTTTTGATTAGCCCGGATTATACTCATGATTTTATTTTGTTTTCATTTGCTTCGGAGCATACTATGGCAGCAGTATTGATGCAGAAAAGAGATCAACATGAAAAACCAATTGCTTTTTTCAGCTGAACCATAAGAGATGCAGCCTTAAAGTATAACATTATTGAAAATCAAGCTCTTTCTTTAGTGAAAGCATTGAAATACTTTCGAGTATATATTCTGCATTCTCATATTCTTGCTTATGTCCCTAATGTTGTTGTTAAGGATGTTTTAGTGCAAACAGATCCGGAGGGGGGACGAGGAAAATGGATCGCTGCCTTGTTGGAGTATGATGTGGAGATAAAGCCTACAAAGCTTATCAAAGGACAAGGGTTGGCTAAGCTAATGGCTGAGTAAAATTTACATGCCTTGGACATTAATCTCATTCCTGTTATGTCCGAGGAAAACGAAGAAAGTTCACTAATTCAGGTATAAGAAATCTTTGTTCATTCTCCTTGGTATTCAGATATTGTATATGTGCTCCAAAATTTGTCACCACCGTCAGGCACGGCTAAAAACAAAAGTAGAACTCTGAAATTGAAGACTGCTAAGTTTTGTATTTTGAAAAATGCACTCTATTGGAAAGATCCCGGTGGTGTTTTACTAAATTTTTTGGTGGAAGAAGAAGCAAAGCAGATTATGGAGGATTTTCATAAGGGAGATTGCGGAGGTCACCTTTTATGGAAAACGATGGCAAACAAAATTTTGAGAGCGGAGTATTATTGGCCAAATCTTTTTGTTGATGTGTATAAGACTGTTAAAGGCTATCATGAATGTCAGATTTTTGAAGGGAGGAAGAAATTGCAGCCTTTTCCGCTTAAGCCCATTGAAGTAAGTGCTCCTTTTCAGCAATGGGGTTTGGATTTCATTGGCGAAATGCATCCTGCTTCTTCAGCGCAGCATAAGTGGATCCTCAAAGTGATAGATTATTTCATGAAATGGATTGAAGAAATTCCCACAAGGCAAGCCATAGATGCAGTAATAATTTCGCTTCTTGAGAATAATATTTTGTCTCGCTTTGGTTGCCCGAATAAGTTAATTACTGATAATGTAGCAGCTTTCAAATCAAAAAGAATGGTTGAGTTTTGTAACAAGTATCACATCACTTTGGGACACTCAACTGCTTATCATCCACAAGGAAACGGACTGGCTGAGTCTTCGAACAAATCTTTAGTCAACATTATTAAAAAGTTGCTGGAAATAAACAAGAAAAGTTGGCATAAGAAGTTGGTCAATGCACTTTGGGCAGACCGAGTGAGTCAGAAAAAATCCATTGGTATGTCTCATAGTTCCAGTGGTCAAACTTCTACAGGAAGCTGGTAGTGAAGATGATCATATGCAAAGGAGAATAAATCAAATGATCCATTTGTAGCAGACTAGAGAAGAAGTTTTCCAAAACACGTTCAATATGCAGGAGAGAATTAAGAAAATATATGACAGAAAAGAAAAAGCAGACAAGTTTCAATTAGAAGAAGTGGTGCTGAAATGGGATGCAAGAAACGAGGAAAAAGGTAAGCATGGTAAGTTCGAAAATCTCTGGAAAGGACCCTTTAAAATTGCTGCATATCGAGGTCAGAATGCTTTTCCTCTGAAAGAGATGAACGGGGACGATTGTCCAGGAGGGCTAATGGTCGGTTGCTCAAGCGGTATCATTTCTGAAATGTTTTCTGCTGTTTTACATTCTCACTGTACATACCAGTTTATTTAGTTTCATTGCAAGTGAGTGTTGTGATCTTTTCTTCAGTTTGGGGCCCGAGGTGAAGGCTATAACTCTGAATATTGATTTTAGCTTTGGTTTGAGTTTGTCAAGTCAGGTCTTTCAGTCATTTTTGGTTTCAAAATTGAGTCGTTTTGAGTAAATTTTCAGTCAATAAAATTGATTCAAGAGTCTTGTGTTGGTTTGTCGAAGTTATGGACTCCATAGCCTAATGGACGAAGGCACTGCCTACTCTCCCAGAATCTGTAGTTCTTGGCACCTCCAAGGAGCTACCATCCCCATTGGAGCCAATTTTAGAGTCGGTATCTTCATCCCTCCGTCAGAGATCAAATTTCTCTTATTCCATTTCATTTTAGGTGTCTCATTCAGTTCAGTCAGCTGCATTCCATTAGGAGCATGAATCATTTTACGGAAAGGTCTTGTCACTCATATCCCTCATGTCTTGTACCTGCTGGCCTAGTTCTGTTCATCAAAATCATTTACAGTCATTTTCGGTCTCCTAGTTGGAAAATAGTCATTTTAGGTTTTTTAGTCTCATTAGGTCTAGGGTTTTATTAATCTAGTCTCAAAATGTCTAATAATGGCCAGCAGGCACATGAGGAAGCTTCAAATAAGGTATCAGTGCAAAAAATTTCATCATCATAATGCTTGATAATGATTTCTCTTCAAAACTCTGTTTTGAAGAAAATTGTCTATTTTATCCTTATGTAATAAATGCAATGTAATTTTTAAGTTTTTCAGTTGTAATAATGCTCCATTCGTAGCCCTAGTCGCCTTTGCCAAAACTCCATGCCATTCATTCTCTGCAAAACAGGCAAGAAGCTCATCATTCAGTCCAAGAAACAAAAGCAAGCAAAACAGAGTTCATTTAAAAAGTGTCAAAGTTTTACAAACATTAAAAAGTGGGTATTTCAAATGAAAAATTAAAATATTTGGTATATATAAGATATTTCCAAATTCAAAAATCCATTTTTGTGCCAAGAGATAGCATTGAGCAAAGGAGGAATCGTGGAGGGCGAAACAAGTGATTTGGGGGCAGATTGTTTAGAAGTTGCAGAGCGCGGTGCACTGGGTAGTTGTCGCTACGCATCAGAGGTGCACGACGCATTGAGCCAGCTAACTGTGTGTAAATTTTAACCAGCGCGACTTGTCAGAGGGGCACGATGCACTAGGTTGGCTGTGCGGCGCATTGGGCCGAAACACAAGAATTTTTCCATTCTTCTCAAACATCAAATTTACTCGATTGCTCCTTGTTCGAAGTAAGTCAAAGCCACTCCTCTATTGCTCATAACTCGTGCTTGGTGTTGTTTGAGATTGATTATGAGAATTTAAATGCCAAAACTCAAACCCTCTTATCTTGTTGAGAATTGCTCCCTTATGGTTTTGAAGTTGGAGTTCTAAAATTGGTTTTGGTGCCAAACTTTTCCATTCCTCACCTTGTTTATTCCTCCCTCTCACTGTAATCTTATCATTATAGTCCATCCCCTATCCCCTTACATCCCTAAAGCCACTCATACCCATCTCATTCCCATTATCCCTATCCCATTTGCAAAATCTCCCCAAATCCCAAATTTATCCCAAAAATCAAGTGGCTGTCCCTTGTCCCTAAATTTATCAAATTAGAAGCTTTCAAAAGGAAAATATCACTTGATTAAACCCCATTATCCCCACTTCCCTATTCCTCCACAGTCCTTCCCATACTACCATACATTTGGCACTAAAACAAAAGGACCAAAAATCTCATTTTCATCTATCTAATTCAATATAGACCTTGCATCAACCTTGAACACCATGGAGACAGAAACTGATACATCATATGACTGAGATAGTGATTCCACCACTGAGCTACATGCACCTAGAAGGCCTCATAAAAGTGGTAGAAATGTGAGAGAAGAGCCCACCTCATTGGCTAAATTGCAGGCTTTCCCACTTGCCATGGCATGTTTTCGAGAGCAGTCATGCTATCAGTTCTGTGAAATGATTGCTAGGATCCATTATCATCAGGATTTGGTTCATTTATTTGTATTGCATTTACATGATGGTCAGGTAACTCTTGCCGGTGTAACTTTCACTTTGACACCGGAAACAATCTCTCAAGCAACCGGAATACCAAATGTGGGAGAACAGTGGAACAAAAGATAGAAGGTGGATAGAGTGCATTATGAACCATATATCAGGCCTAGCTTTGTGAGACAACTCAGTAGAGTGTTCCCATTCTAGTTCCTAAAGGATTCCTATGCGCCTCTGATGAAACTCATTATCAGATATTTAAGTTGTGAGGGTCAGTTTTCATGACTCTATGCCTATCATATCAGGTTATTGATGCATTTCACCAGGGTGAGGATGATTAACCTCCCTTATTTCATGTGCTGGAACATTGAGAGAATGACCACTCTCGTGTAGAGGAAAACTCCTGAGCAGCAGTACAACAGTATTTATCACTATGCACTCGTCAAGATCATGGTTGTGCATCAGCTCGGCTTGCAGGGTATTTCATGGGAGGATTTCATTTCCAATGATTTCTTCACAGCTCCTCAGGTTCCTCCGGAGGTTGTTCATGATGTAGGTGAACCTTCATATCAGCATGGAGGTCAGGATACAGAGACTACTGTGCCGACATATGTCACTTATCAGAGAGGCACTAGAGGATCATTCGCAGCAGCCCAGCGGGTATTATATCCACCTGGGGTGGAAGGGGTCTTGCTTCCGTCATTATCAGCACAGGTACAGGTACCGGACATAGGTAAGAGGCCTATGCAGGATGAGGGGCCTTCAGGAGGCCCAAATATAGGTTTCATACTGATTGATGAGGATTTGAGCTCTCTAAGCTCAAAGTTGAGAGAGACTATTCAGGAGCAGAAGGTAGAGATAGACACATTGACCATCAAGTTGCAAAGAGCCCAATGGATCATAAATTACCTGAAGCAGTGAAACAAACAGTTGGAAGATCAACATACAATCATGGAGTTGCAAAACATCCGTGAGAACCGGCAAGCTTCCCAAAGAAGCCAAACCGAGATGACATCCATTGAGCGAGAGATTGAGGCTGATAGAGAGACTTGGCTTGAGAGGGTCAATATTCATCTAGAGAAGCTTTTGGAGAAGGCCAAAAAGAAAAATAACATGCTCAGGCACATGAAGAATCATTATTAGGCGAGGAATCATGTTTGCAAGGCGAGAATCAAGATCCTCAAGGCAAAGTTAAAGAGGGCGTTAAAGCATCGCAAAAGGCATGATAGACTCCAAATTTTGGCCGAAGCTTCTTTGGCTCAGCATAGCGCTTGATGGTGGACATTCAGCCCAAATTTCAAGAAATTTGGGAAACTTTTTGTCAATTTTGATTTTTTTGGCCTTCACACAGATGTTCCTGCCCGACGCGTCGCGCCACTTGGTGCGCGCTTATAATTGGTAGATCCTCTTGGGTAAAACTTGATATTTATAAAATTTTCATCAAAATTTATGCATGCCTACCCATTACCTAAGGATTTTGACAAGTTTTTGGTTGCCTGAAGGGTCAAAAACACCTTAAAAATGGCCTTTCTGCCACTTTTAGGACACACAGGAAGCAGTCTTGGGAGATTTGTTTTTTGGAGGATCAAATGGAAACCAAATTCAGACATTCCACTTGGGTTAGAAAGTAGACAGGTAGGGCTTTCCAACAAGCTATTCTACGCTCAATTTGGACTCCAGGAAGGCCCTCAACATTGGCTCCAAAGTGGCGCGATGCATAGAGATTTTAGGCGCGACGCATTGGGGATTTTGGCCTAGTTTTCACTCAGTAACTCAGTTTTTCACCTAGTCTTGGCCAGTTTGACTTTTTCTTCTCCAAATGTGAAACTCTTGATGTAACTTGATGTAATTTCATGGCTTTGATGTAATTTTGGCACATTTTTACTCATGTAAGTATATTCATTCACCAAAAAGTGAATTGTAACTGAATGAATAAGTTTCTTGTCTATAGAAGCAAACTGTTCCACTGCCTATTTTCCAGTTCTTAGTTTAGATTTTGTTGAAAAACCTCATAAAGTAGTGAGCTCGAACCCTAGAGGCACGGAAATGAGTTAGGCTTGTCTATATCTTGTATTTTCTCATTCATTTTCAGGGTTGGACACTTGGGATTGCTAAGAGCTTCATTGTACATTTCATCTCTGCATTTTGGCAAAGGAATAGACCAGGGTTTGCAGCACTCCTTGGGATCCATGTGGCTCTATGTTTTTATGGTGTGTTTTTCTCTGTGATTATAAGTTTACTGATGTTTCATGTGTATCATTTCCCTTCTCCTTTCTTCTTAAGTTAAACAAACAAGTATTAAAGGTGGAATTCATTATATTTGCAGTGCTCTACCTTAAGTTTTGTTTAATTTTCCATGTTTTCAACTATCCGAAGAGGATTCCTCAAAGCCTATTTCCCTCTTCAACCCCTCACCGGTCTGAGCTATCCATTGCATTCAAATTCGAAGCATCAAAACAATTTCCTTTCTTGCCCCATTCAGCTCTCTGCAAAACTGATCATTACCCGGACCCAAAATCTACCCTTCCCTTTAATTCCAACAAAAACCATTAAAATCAAATCAAACCCTTTTACATATATACCTAGCCTAAAATCAGCCTTTATTTCAAGTCATCTCAAGCCTCACTGATTATTCATGCTGAGATTGACCCGGAGAGAGCCCTCTCCTAATCTGGTAGGGCTAGCTACCAGATTAAGCGTGGTTTGATGTTACCCTAGACTCTGCCTTCCTTCAGCCTGAGGTAGATTTAAGCAATAACATAGTGGTGACCATACTGGGGACTTAAAATGGTTTTCTTGTTAGTGTTATTTGTTTTATAAGCTATAGACGGAGCCTGAAGTTATGCCAGGTAGCCTTCGAAACACTCTTTCTTTGCATTAGCGAAAGTAGATAAACGTTGCTCCAGTCAATGTCCAGTCTAGTTTGTAAATGTAACACTTGAATTGTAAACTGCCCCTAGTACATCTAATCATTCTATACTTTGGATAATGAGTTTAGAATTTTATAGGCTGAACAAGTTGGTTTTTTCCCTTTGATTTTCGAAAATAATTCAACACACTGGCTTCCAGATGACATAATAGAGAAAATCCGGATCCCAATCCACCTCCTGTGTATGAAAATCCCAATCTTATTTCGAGAATCCTTCATCGAGAAAGTCTTTTGATTCCTCTATTTAAATCTCATTCATGTCCCGCTGTTTTTTAGTACCTTGAAGATCTTGATTTTGACGAACAATTTGAGTTGTCGTTGTTTGAGACGAAGTCTAAAAGTGCTATTGGTTCTACTATCATAAATCTAGAGTTTATCAAGTACCTTGAAATTGAACAGGATAATAGATCCATTGACAGTTACATTTTGAACATTCAGAATTCCATTGTGGCAACAAATATTCCTGATTTCATAGAGTCTGCATCCGCAACTCTTGGGCCATCAGCAGTTACATCTGGTTCACAAGTTCCTACCGAGCCTCCTTTCATTCCTACCATTCCCGTGCAACGATCTCTTTCTGATCAACAATCTACAGTATTATCTCCTCCATCCACACCACATACACCTCGTACATCAACTGCTCCAACTCCTCCTATATCCCCATGACCTGTTGTGAATCCGCCCAGAGCAATGGCTGCCCGATTTGCACCTCTCGTGTTGCCTAAAAACTTAGATGACATGCCCGCATATTATCAAAGAAAAATTCCATTGTTTTATGGCACTCTTCAAAGTGTCATTGCTCAGCAACATGTGGATAGGATGGTAGATTTCTTTGACCTTCATGAGATTGATGCCGAAAATGTGACAATGAGATTGTTTGTACAAACCTTTGGAGGAGAAGTTAGAAAGTGGTTCAGAGCCTTTCCGCCTAGAATTATTCCTACATTGGCTAATCTTCAGAGACAATTCTTGGATCGATGGGAAGTGCAGAAATATCCTCTTTCAATCCATTCCGAATATGAAAATATCAAGTGAAATGTTGGTGATCCTGTCCAAGACTATTGTATTAGATTCAATACCATTTATAATGCAATTCCTACTGATATAAAGCCACCGAGGGGATCTACTTTGATTAAGTTTCCGGATGGATTTGATCATGACATGGCTTATCAATTGAGAGAAAGAAGTTCGGCTACATTAGAAGATATGCGGAAAATTGCAGTCAGTGTTGAAGCTAATTTGAATGCCAGGAGAGCTAAAATGAGAGCTAAAAAGAAAGTAGCAATAAAGGAAGAGGTTTCCACATCATATCAAATACTTTGGAAGATGGAAAAGATGTTTGAAATATTAACACTTGATAAGCCTGAACCGCAGATGAGAAATCCTAACTTTCGTGGCCAACAACAACCGCAATTTAGAATCAAGCAAAGAGAGCAGCGAGCACAAGAACCGACAGTACAACAGCAAGTGAAGACACCCTTACAACAGAATTTTGTTGGTTCGGAATCAGATGATGAAGAGAATGTAATAGGAGAAGAGAATCATTTATTTACACCTGATGATATGCCAATTTACATCACCGAAGATGAGGAGTATGCAGAAAACTCAGTTGTACAAAAAGATGAGAATTTCATCTTGGCAAATGACACAGCTCTTGAAGAAGAGTCTGATGAGTATCAGAGGGGATATATGAATGCCTTGACCCCCCAGAAACGACAATATTCACTCAGAAACAGAGATGTCCCTATTAATCCAATTCAAAAGAGAAAGGAAGATTCAACACCAAAGAATGATTCACCTGTTGCGCAGAAGAAGGGAAAAGAGATAGCTGATCCCACTACTAGAAAATCCCCATCAGCAAATGAAAGATCCAATAAGCCAATTGTATCGAAGGAGAAAACTAAAAATAAGGATGTTCCAGCTAAAGAGGTAGAGAAAATTTCAGTTTTTAACTTAGAAAATGAAATTTCTAAGTTAAAAGTATCTATTCCTTTGACTGAGTTGATGAAGAACAGCAGCTATAAGGGTCAGGTGTCAAAAATTTTGAATTTAGATCCATTGTCTGATATGGTGAATGTGCAACATGATCAACCTGAGTTGATTTTTGGTCCAACATTGGATGGTGAGTCTCCAGATAGTGATGTGCCTCCTTTTTATATCAACCTTAGACTGCATGATTTTGTGTTACATAATGCTATGTTTGATTCCGGAGCATCTCATAATCTCATGCTGAGGGAAATCATGGAGAAATTGGGATTGGATATCACTAGAAATTATCATGATCTTTACTCTTTTGATTCTATTAGAGTAAGATGCATCGGGCTTATCAAAGATTTGGTGGTCAGTTTGGATCCGATTCCTACTAAAAATGTTTTGATGGATGTGGTTGTGGCAGATATTCCTCCTAGATTTGGCATGCTTCTTTCCAGATCTTGGGGAGAAAAACTAAAGGGGACATTGCAGCTTGATTTCTCCTATGCTACTATTCCTGTGTTTGGTCAGATGAGGAAATTATATCGGGAGCAAAAGATGAAGTATATGATCACCAGCAAGGAGAAACCGGTAAATCATCCAATCAATTATGTACATACAGATTTAGAATCATTTGTTTTGTATTCAGATAGTTTGAATGATGTAAATACCAATTAGTTGAAGTAGAATACATTCTGGAAATCATCGAGAATTTCAGAGAGGTCTTAAAGAAAGAGAGACAAAATCTTGAAAGTTCCGCTGAGCAATCAGCCTTCCGACAGCAGCAAAAAATTGATGGACAGCAAGCAGAAATAACAGAGAAAACAGAATTTCAGCACTTGGAAGAAGATGAAGATGGTTTGTGGACCATGGATTTTGATGGTGAAGTAGGAAGTGATGGTGCTGGAATTGGCATTTGGGTACGTAGCCCTTTCTCCGGCCCAAACAAGGTACCGAGTAATGTAAGGGTATGTTCTTATAAATTGGCTTTTGATTGTTCAAATAATGAGGCTGAACACAAAGCTTTAATTGCCAGTCTGAAAAATTCTTAGAAAGTTAAATGCTAAGAGGATTGCAGTGTATGGCGACTCCGAGTTGGTTATCAAGCAAGTGAAAGGTGAATACCAAGCTAAGCATCCTCGAATGCGGGCTTACCGAAATGCAGTTCTTGATATCTTGAGATTTTTTTCAGACTATACTTTGACTTGTGTTCCTCGTATTCAGAATGGTATTGCAGATGCACTTGCAAAGGCAGCAAGTAATTTGAAAATTCTGATGAACTCAAGTAACAAATTTGAAATTCATGTGAAGCATCATCCGACTGTCCCGGACAATCAAAGGTATTAGCAAGTATTTCAAGATGACGAAGAGATTGACGAATTTATGCAAAATGAAGGCAAATTCAAAGACACTTCTATTGACATGGAGCATGATGATGGTGGGGCTGATGTGCAAGTAAATCAGATGGAATTATTGCAGCTGAAGGATAATGTCATTGCTAAAGGTCTAATAACTTTAGAGGAGATTTTCGATCAAGATGACGTAGCTCGAAAACCAACCTTGCGGCCAACCGAAAAGGGAGTTGAAGATGTGAACATTGGATCAGCTAAAATCCAAAAATGGTGAAATTGTCCAAAGCATTGCCACCACAGGTAAAAGAAAATTATATCAGTTTGTTGTCATATTTTTCTGATTTATTTTCTTGGGACTATTCAGATTTGAAGACATATGATACAAACATAATTCAGCACACCATTCCGATCAAGCCAAATCAAAAGCCCTTTAGGCAGAAGTTGAGAAGAATAAATCTGAAGTTGCTGCCCTCAATTGAGAAGGAAGTGAATCGATTGTACAAGGCTAGTATCATTGTTCCTATAAGGTTTTCAGATTGGATTTCTAATTTGGTGCTCGTCCGTGAGAAAACAGGTGAGATTCGTTTGTGCATCAATTTTAGGAATCTGAATAAGTTTTCTTTGAAGGATAATTATCCATTGCCCAAAATGGATCAAATACTTCAGCGAGTAGTTGTAGCATCTCGTATGTCGCTACTCGATGGTTATTCTAGTTATAACCAAATTCTGGTCCATGAGGATGATAGAGACAAAACAACATTCACCACTCCATGGGGAACTTTCCATTATACTAAAATGCCTTTCGGTTTGAAGAATGCTGGTGCGACCTTTCAGCGAGAAATGGATATGGCATTTGCAAATGAGAAGGATATTTTTTTAGTTGTGTATCTTGATGATTTGACAGTCTTTTCAAATTTATATGAAGAACACCTTTACCATTTGAAGATTGTTTTTCAGCGGTGTAGAAAGTATGGTGTGTCACTCAATCCGAAGAAGATTTTGTTTGCCATGGATGAGGGAAAACTTCTTGGTCATATTATCTCAAAAGATGGCATCCACATTGACCCAGCTCGAGTAGAAGCTATTCAGAAAATTGATCTTCCCCGAAACAAAAAGGAGATCCAATCATTTAATGGTAAGATGAATTTATTATGTTGTTTTGTGCCTAATATAGCAGAACATCTAAGGGAGATTACAAACATGCTTAAGAAATATAGCGTAGTGAAGTGGACTTAGGAGGCTGTAAAGTCTTTCAATTTAGTGAAGTTGGCTCTTTCTTCAGCTCCAGTTTTGATCAGCCTGGATTATATGCAAGATTTTATTTTGTTTTCATTTGCTTCGGAGCATACTATGGCAGCAGTATTGATGCAGAAAAGAGATCAGCATGAAAAACCAATTGCTTTTTTCAGCCAAACCATAAGAGATGCAGCCTTAAAGTATAACATTATTGAAAAGCAAGCTCTTGCTTTAGTGAAAGCATTGAAAGACTTTTGAGTATATATTTTGGATTCTCATATTCTTGCTTATGTCCCTAATGCTGCTGTTAAGGATGTTTTAGTTCAAACAGATCTGGAGGGGAGACGAGGAAAATGGATCGCTGCCTTGTTGGAGTATGATATGGAGATAAAACATACAAAGCTTATCAAAGGACAAGTGCTGGCTAAGCTAATGGCTGAGTCAAATTTAAATGCCTTGGACATTAATCTCATTGCTTCTATGTCTGAGGAAAATGAAGAAAGTTCGCTAATTCAGGTATCAGAAATCTTTGTTCATTCTCTTTGGTATTCAGATATTGTATATGTGCTCCAAAATTTGTCACCACCGTCAGGCACGGCTAAAAACAAAAGTAGAAATCTGAAATTGAAGGCTGCTAAGTTTTGTATTTTGAGAAATGCACTCTATTGGAAAGATGTCGGTGGTGTTTTGCTAAATTTTTTGGTGGAAGAAGAAGCAAAGCAGATTATGGAGGATTTTCATAAGGGAGATTGCGGAGGTCACCTTTTCTGGAAAACGACGGCAAACAAAATTTTGAGAGCGGGATATTATTGGCTGACTCTTTTTGCTGATGTGTATAAGACTGTTAAAGGCTGTCATGAATGTCAGATTTTTGAAGGGAGGAAGAAATTGCAGCCTTTGCCGCTTAAGCCCGTTGAAGTAAGTGCTCCTTTTCAGCAATGGGGTTTGGATTTCATTGGCGAAATCCATCCCGCTTCTTCAGCTCAACATAGGTGGATCCTAACAGTGACATATTATTTCACGAAATGGATTGAAGAAATTCCCACCAGGCAAGCCACAGATGTGGTAATAATTTCATTTCTTGAAAATAATATTTTGTCTCGCTTTGGTTGCCCGAATAAGTTAATTACTAATAATGCATTAGCTTTCAAATCAAAAATAATGGTTGAGTTTTGTAACAAGTATCACATCACTTTGGAACACTCAACCGCTTATCATCCACAAGGCAATGTACTGGCTGAGTCTTCGAACAAATCTTTAGTCAACATTATTAAAAATTTGTTGGAAATAAACAAGAAAAGTTGGCATAAGAAGTTGGTCAATGCACTTTGGGCAGACCGAGTGAGTCAGAAAAAATCCATTGGTATGTCCCCCTTTGAGCTAGTATATGGAGTTGACACGGTATTTCCTACCTCTCTCGCAGTTCCAGTGGTCAAACTTCTGCAAGAAGCTGGCAGTGAAGATGATCATATGCGCAGGAGAATAAATCAAATGATCCATTTGCAGCAGACTAGAGAAGAAGTTTTCCAAAACACATTCAAGATGCAGGAGAGAATTAAGAAAATATATGACATAAAAGAAAAAGCGGACAAGTTTCAATTGGAAGAAGTGGTGCTAAAATGGGATGCAAGAAACAAGGAAAAGGGTAAGCATGGTAAGTTTGAAAATCTCTGGAAAGGACCCTTTAAAATTTCTGCATATCAGGGTCAGAATGCTTTTCTTCTGAAAGAGATGAATGAGGAAGATTGTCCAAGAGGGTCGGTCAATGGTCAACTGCTCAAGCGCTATCATTTCTGAAATGTTTTCTGTTGTTTTACATTCTCACTGTACATACCAGTTTATTTCAGTTTCATTGCAAGTGTGTTTTGTGATCTTTTCTTCAGTTTGGGGCCTGAGGTGAAGGCTATAACTCTGAATATTGATTTTAGCTTTGGTTTGAGTTTGTCGAGTCAGGTCTTTCAGTCATTGTTGGTTTCAAAATTGAGTCGGTTTGAGTCAATTTTCAGTCGATAAAATTGAGTCAAGAGTCTTGTGTTGGTTTGTCAAAGTTATGGACTCCACAGCCTAATGGACGAAGGCACTGCCTACTCTCCCAGAATCTGTAGTTCTTGGCACCTCCAAGGAGCTACCATCCCCATTGGAGCCAATGTTAGAGTCGGTATCTTCATCCCTCCGTCAAAGATCAAATTCCTCTTGTTGCATTTCGTTTTAGGTGTCTCACTCAGTTCAGTCAGCTGCATTCCATTAGGAGCATGGATCATCTGACGAAAGGGTCTTATCACTCATATCCCTCATGTCTTGTACCTGCTGGTCTAGTTCCGTTCATCGAAATCATTTACAGTCATGTTTGGTCTCCTGGTTGGAAAAGAGTCATTTTAGGGTTTTTAGTCTCATTAAGTCTAGGGTTTTATTAATCAGGTCTCAAAATGTCTAATAATGGCCAGCAGACACATGAGGAAGCTTCAAATAAGGTTTCATTGCAAAAATTTCATCATCATAATGCTTGATAATGATTTTTCTTCAAAACTCTGTTTTGAAGAAACATTTTCTATTTTATCCTTATGTAATAAATGCAATGTAATTTTTAAGTTTTTCAGTTGTAATAATGCTCCATTCACAGCCCTGGTCGCCTTTTCCAAAACTCCATGCCATTCATTCCCTGCAAAACAGGCAAGAAGCTCATCATTTAGTCCAAGAATCAAAAGCAAGCAAAACAAAGTTCATTTAAAAAGTGTCAAAGTTTTACAAACATTACAAAGTGGGGTTTTCAATGAAAAATTAAAATCTTTGGTATACATAAGATATTTCCAAAATTCAAAACTCCATTTGTGTGCCAAGAGATAGCATTGAGCAAAGGAGGAATCGTGGAGGGCGAAATAAGTAATTTGGGGGCAGATGGTTTAGAAGTTGCAGAGCGCAGCACACTGGGTTGGTTGCGTGGTGCATTGGGCCGAAACACAAGAAATTTTCCATTCTTCTCAAACATCAAATTTACTCGGTTGCTCCTTGTTCGAAGTAAGTCAAAGCCGCTCCTCTATTTCTCATAACTTGTGCTTGGTGTTATTTGAGATTTATTATGAGATATTAAATGCCAAAACTCAAACCCTCTTATCTTGTTGAGAATTTCTCCCTTAGGATTTTGAAATTGGAGTTTTAAAATTGGTTTTGGTGCCAAACTTTTCCATTCCTCACCTTGTTTATTCCTCCCTCTCACTATTATCTTATCATTACAGTCCATCCCCTATCCCCTTACATCCCTAAATCCACTTATACCCATCTCATTCCCATTATCCCTATCCCATTTGCAAAATTTCCCCAAATCCCAAGTTTATCCCAAAAATCAAGTGGTTGTCCCTTGTCCCTAAATTTATCAAATCAGAAGCTTTCAAAAGGAAAATATCACTTGATTAAACCCCATTATCCCCACTGCCCTATTCCTCCACAGTCCCTCCCATACTACCATACATTTGGCACTAAAAAAAAAGCACCAAAAATCTCATTTTCATCTATCTAATTCAATATAGACCTTGCATCAACCTTGAACACCATGGAGACATACACTGATACATCATATGACCGAGATAGTGATTCCACCACTAAGCTACATGCACCTAGAAGTCCTCATAAAAGTGGTATACATGTGAGAGAAGAGCCCACCTCATTGGCTGAATTGCAGGCTTGCCCACTTGCCATGGCATGTTTTAGAGAGCAGTCATGCTATCAGTTCTGTGAAATGATTGCTAGGATCCATTATCATCAGGAGTTGGCTCGTTTTTTTGTATTGCATTTACATGATGGTCAGGTAACTCTTTCCGGTGTAACTTTCATTTTGACACCGGAAACAATCTCTCAAACAACCAGAATACCAAATGTGGGAGAACAGTGGAACAAAAGACAGCAGGTGGACAAAGTGCATTATGAACCATATATCAGGCCTAGCTTTGTGAGACAACTCGGAAGAGTGTTCCAATTCTGGTTCCTAAAGGATTCCTATGCGCCTCTGATGAAACTCATTATCAGATATTTCAGTTGTGAGGGTCGGTTTTCACGACTCTATGCCTATCATATCAGGTTATTGATTCATTTCACCAGGGTGAGGATGATTAACCTCCCTTATTTCAAGTGCCAGAACATTGAGAGAATGACCACTCTCGTGCAGAGGAAAACTCCCGAGCAGCAGTACAACAGTATTTATCACTATGCACTCATCAAGATCGTGGTTGTGCATCAACTCGGCTTGTAGGGTATTTCATGGGAGGATTTCATTTCCAATGATTTCTTCACAGCTCCTCGGGTTCCTCCGGAGGTTGTTCATGATGTAGGTGAACCTTCATATCAGCATGGAGGTTAGGAGACAGAGACTACTGTGCCGACATATGTCACTTATCAGAGAGGCTCTAGAGGAATATTCGCAGCAGCCCGGCGAGTATTATATCCACCTGGGGTGGAAGGGGTCTCGCTTCCATCATCAACAACACAGGTATAGGTACGGGACAGAGGTAAGAGGCCTATGCAGGATGAGGGGCCTTTAGGAGGTCCAGATACAGGTTTCATACTGATTGATGAGGATTTGAGCTCTCCAAGCTCAAAGTTGAGAGAGACTATTCAGGAGAAGAAGGCGGAGATAGACACATTGACCGTCAAGTTGAAAAGAGCCCAATGGATCATAAATTACCTAGATCTGTGAAAAAAACAGTTGGAAGATCAGCAGACAATCATGGAGTTGCAAAACATCCGTGAGAACTGGAAAGCTGCCTAAAGAAGCCAAACCGAGATGACATCCATTGAGCGAGAGATTGAGGCTGATAGAAAGACTTGGCTTGAGAGGGTCAATATTCATCTGGAGAAGCTGTTGGAGAAGGAAAACAAGGAAAATAACATGCTCAGGCACATGAAGAATCATTATTGGGCGAGGAATCATGTTTGCAAGGCGAGAATCAAGATCCTGAAGGCAAAGTTAAAGAGGGCGTTAAAGCGTCGCAAAAGGCATGATAGACTCCAAATTTTGGCTGAAGCTTCTTTGGCTCAGCATAACACTTGATGGTGGACATTCAGCCCAAATTTCAAGAAATTTAGGAAACTTTTTGTCAATTTTGATTTTTTTGGCCTTAACAAAGATTTTCCTGCCCGACGTGTTGCGCCACTTGGCGCGCGCGTATAATTGGCAGCTCCTCTTGGGTAAAAATTGATATTTATAGATTTTTCATCAAAATTTATGCATGCCTACCCATTACCTAAGGATTTTTACAAGTTTTTGGTTGCCTGAAGGGTCAAAAACACCTTAAAAATGGCCTTTCTGCCACTTTTTGGACACACAGGAAGCAGTGTTGGGAGATTTGATTTTTGGAGGGGTAAATGGAAACCAAATTTAGAAATTCCACTTGGTTTAGAAGGTAGACAGGTAGGGCTTTCCAACGCACTATCCTGTGCTCAATTTGGACTCCGAGAAGGCCCTCAAAATTGGCTCTAATGTGGCGCTACACATAGAGATTTCAGGCGCGACGCATTGGGAATGTTGGCCTAGTTTTCACTCAGTAACTCATTTTTTCGCCTAGTCTTGGCCAGTTTGACTTTTTCATCTCCAAATGTGAAAATATTGATGTAAATTGATGTATTTTCATGGCTTTGATGTAATTTTGGCACATTTTTACTCATGTAAGTAGATTCATTCACCAAAAAGTGAATTGTAACTGAATGAATCAGTTTCCTATCTTATAGAGGCAAGTTGTTCCACTGCTTATTTTCCAGTTCTTAGTTTAGATCTTGTTGAAAAAGCTCCTAAACTAGTGAGCTCGACCCCTATAGGTATGGGAATGAGTTAGGCTTGTCTATATCTTGTATTTTCTCATTCATTTTCAGGGTTGGACACTTGGGATTTCTTAGAGCTTCATTGTACATTTCATCTCTGCATTTTGGCAAAGGAATAGACCAAGGTTTGCAGCACTCCCTAGGGTCCATGTGGCTCTATGTTTTGATGGTGTGTTTTTCTTTGTGATTGTAAGTTTACTGATGTTTCATGTGTATCATTTCTCTTCTCCTTTCTTCTTAAGTTAAATAGACAAGTATTAAAGGTGGAATTCATTAGATTTGTAGTGCTCTACCATGATTTTTGTTTAATTTTCCATGTTTTCAACTATCTGAAGAGGATTCCTCAAAGCCTCTTTCCCTCTTCAACCCCTCACCAGTCTGAGCTATCCATTGCATTCAAATTCGAAGCATCAAAACAATTTCCTTTCTTTCCCCATTCAGCTCTCTGCAAAATTGATCATTACCCGAACCCAAAATCTGCCCTTCCCTTTGATTCCAACAAAAACCCTTAAAATCAAATCAAAACCTTTTACATATATAACTAGCCTAAAATCAACCTTTATTTCAAGTCATCTCAAGCCTCACTGGTTATTCTTGTTGAGATTGACCCGGAGAGAGCCCTCTCCTGATCTAGTAGGGCTAGCTAACAGATTAAGCGTGGTTTGATGTTACCCTAGACTCTGCCTTCCTTCAGCCTGAGGTAGATTTAGGCAATAACATATTGGATGTAATTATGATACATATGGCCCAATGTATCCAAATGTTGAATTAAAAATTCAGTTTCTCTTTTGTGTCATCGATCCTTTCAGTGATCGATAACTGAATTTAACACCCATCAACTCATACGTCTTCTCATATGTGTATGCAAACCTTTTATGCACTTTGGCTCAATTCATAATTATAATCCTATCTCAGTATTTCCATCAAACTTTTCAATGGTATGTAGAACCACCATTTCAAACCCTTATTGCAGAGTTTTATCACACACCTGTTCATAAACTCTGAGCATTTATCACACATAATCTATAATTCAATCAATCAATGCACACATAATCATCCACTTCAGAATCGATTTAACTGAATCAATAAATGTATAATCACTCATTTCATAATCGAATTTCTCTACTTTTATATATATCCAAATAATTTACAAAGACTTATACTCTTTTCGTGATATTCTAATCAATGGCCTTTCACACGCTCTCTGGCCTTTTGGCTTCACAATCCAAACCTACCTATCTAAATCCTCAGTCTCTCCCTTTAATGCCTTGAGGCTTATATTTTATACAAAATATTATGAACCAATTTAGGTTCAGATCCTCCATTATCTCAACAAACCCTGAATATCTTCTAATTCCTGATTTGCCTCAACTAATCCCTAAGGATCCTCTCTCATCCGTAAAATCATGAACCCAATTCTAATTCTAGGATTTACAATTAATTTTTAAATCTCTCACTCCCTATGGAATCTCAACTATCCTACTTCTCTCATGTTCTCCAATCATTTGGGAACATTTACAAATTCCTCTCAATAATTAATATCTCTCATTAAAATCACTCAAACTCTAAATTTATTTAAATTTGTTACATAAAAATCAAATCTCCTTTAAAAACAAAAGACCCTAACGTCTAATAAAATACACGGAATTTTCCGAGCCTAATTCTCCTGCATCACAAACGTTAACGTGCGAACCTGGGTCAGGACCCCTAAAGCCAACACCACTTGAACCAAACCTGTAGAAATTATATACAATATGCAGTATATATCCAGATTCTCCTGATCTCACAATATTTATCTTCTTGCAAAATACAGAATCCTTCCACTATAATTCTTGCGGAAATTTAATCAACAATTGCATGTAGAAATTTGAATAACTAATATGTTATCCACCGAGATTCTCCTGATCACACACTATTTTATCTTCATGCACAATACAGAATCTCTTCTACCATTGATCATTACATGCAGAAATAAAATCAATTGCATGTGCACATTAAAACCATAAACAATCACACATATGAACACAATATTTCATGGGAAAGCTTAAATCTGAAAACCCCAACTATCTGTATATTATGTGTCATAGAGATCATGTAAAAATAATTATACAAAGCTCCTCTCAAGCTCTCAGTACAATCTCCAATTGCTACACACTAATCAAGCTAGGTCTAGCAAAACACATGCTCCAATCTCTGCCACTTGATAGCCTACCTCTATTGCGTAATAAATGTTGTAGAATGGATCATAAATAACTTCGAACCACCTGGATTGTACTGTGCAATCCTCATTGGCTTCTCCAATCACTGGTTGTTGCAAATCATGCAACAATATAGTCACAACTGATAGTCACACTGCTCTTTCACCTATCTCTTCACTGGTCTCCACCGAAACTATCCATGCACTGAATTTAACTGATGTATTCTTTATTTGATTAATGAGTTTATAATTAGTGAATTAATTAATAATTAATTCACACCACTCTCACTAGTATATCAATCAGTTAGACTAGATACAACTAGCTCAACTATGTTTAGTTTAGTTAAACTGAACACAACTCCATTAACTTCCTCAATCAACTCCACCAAACTCTCTCACATGAGTTCTAACTGAAGTATCCATGCAATAGCTCCACTTAACCCTCGGGAATAGCGTAATTCCTTCTGTCAGCTCCTGTGCCACATCTGTGCACTTAACTGAAGTGCTCCAAGAGAATAAGATAATGTTTAGAGTCCAAATATTATTAAGAGCTAATAATATTCGACATATCTATTTTTAAACTGGCAATCTAAAAATAGATTCCGCCCAATATGTCTAAAAATAGAAGTCCATCTATTTTTTCCGACTTGACCAACCATCCACAAATAGCATCCTGCAACTCATAGAACATGATCCATATGTCTAAAAATAGACTTTGCGCCAAAAATAGTCTGCGGGCCCACTTAGTGAAGGCGACTTCTTTCCACTAAGCTCATCATCTTGTTGCAATCTCAAAACTCCATCTCAACAAGATAAGGATTATCTGCCACCCCTATCCTTCCTCTGTGGTATTCGAATTTGCTCCTGGTGAGAGCCTTTGTCAAGATATTAGCATCCTGATCCTCCGTGGGAATATATGAAAGTAACATGATCTTCTGCTACACACAATCTCTGATATGATAATATCATATGTCAATGTGTTTATATCTATCATGAAATATTGGATTAACGAAGAGTTTGATGCAACTCTGATTATCACAATAAATCACAGTAGGATCTAAGCGTGAACTGAACAACCCGACCAGGATCTTCCTCATCCATATAGCCTCACATGCAGCCAAACTCGCTACCATATACTCGGCCTCTGCTGAACTGAGTGCCACGGATCTCTACTTCCTGCTGTACCAATAAATTGTTGTCGACCCGATACTAAAAATCCCTCCAGATGTGCTCTTTCTTTCCGTTGGGCTCCCTGCCCAATCTGCATCCATGAAGCCACATAGCTTCACCTCATCCGACTGTCTGTACCATAATCCATATCTCGATGTGCCTCTGAGATATCTCAATACTTTCTTTCCTACCTTCCAAAAGAGCTTGGTAGGCTTAACCATAGTTTGTGAAAGCTGGTTAACAACATAGCATATGTCGAGTCATGTATTGACCAGATACATAAGCAACCCCACCAATTGTCGATAGACAATGGCATCCAATACCTCCGACGAAGTAGCATCCCCCTTCCTCCATCCACCAAGAAGAGGAGTATCAACAGGCTTGCAGCCATGCATGTTGAACTTCTCCAGTATCTCTCAGGCATACTTGCCTTGAGAAATAAACAATCCATCACTGCGCTGCCAAATTTCCAATCCCAGGAAATAGTGAAGGAGGCCCAAGTCCTTCATCTCAAACTCCTTTGAAAGATCAGCCTTGCATGAGTGTATCAACAGTTCATCACCCGTCAAAATCAAATCATCTACATAAAGTACAATGATCAGAAACGTACCCTCCACCACAATCTGGTATAGTTTCGGATCCGCCTCAATCTTGGAGAATCCATGTCCGGTGAAATAACTGTCTATCCATGTGTACCAAGCATGAGGTGCTTGTTTCAACCCATACAGCGCTCTATTGAGCTTGCACACATGCAACTCGCTACTGAAGATCTCGAAACCTTCGGGCTGCTCTATGTACACCTCCTCCTCAATCACCCCATTGAGGAACGCAGTCTTCACATCCATCTGATGAATGTGCCACCCCATTTGCGCTGAGAGAGCAAGAATCGTCCGTATGGAAGAATACCTTGCGACAGGTGCAAAGGTTTCCTAATAATCAATCCCCTCAATCTGTGAGAAGCCTTGGGCAACAAATCTTGCCTTGTACTTATCCACACTCCCGTCAACTTATTTCTTCACTTTGTAGATCCATCTCGAACCCACCACTGATTTCCCTTCTGGCCTTGGGACAATCTCCCATGCACTGTTTCTGACAATCGAATCATACTCTTCCACCATGGCATCTACCCATGTGGGATCCTTATTTCCTCGAAGAGGATGGCTCCTTCACGATACACTTGCTTATAAGAGGCATGTCCGGTATCTTAGGTAATTATTTGTCTCTGTCGCATCTTCCGCGATGTGGTGTCTCCTTCTTCTGCATCTTGAGCAGTGGCACAAACACGTAATGCTTCCGCCCTCGTGTTTGTGTTTGCACATGGTGGTCTCTTCCACTCATTAACTCCTCTTGTGGATTTGATCCACATACGGGAGCTCATCCCTAGGAACTGTGTCCCTCATACGCATGCAAGTGTGGCTCCCCCTCAAACGAACACTTCATGGCTTTCTCCTCTTGAAATTTGATATCTCGTCGCACAACATTCTTGCGACTGTCTGGAAAATACACACAATAGTTGTGGGGCGTATTAGTGTACCCCAAAAATATCCCAACCTTTGTGGTCGGCTCCAGCTTCTTCCTGGCATCCTTCGTCACATGAATGTAAACAGGTGAACCAAAAAATCCTCAAATGGGAAATATCAGGCTTCTTACCGAGGCACCTCCTCGGTGTACTCGCACCAAGTATCTGTGAGGACAACAAGTTTTGCACATAAACCACGGTGTTGCATGTACTCCATCTCCTGAAGGCAACCTTGGAAGGCCCTAATCATGTAACATCCTTGTGCGGCACCCATTGTTACCATTCTTTCACTTTGGCCATTCTGTTGTGGGTTATGAGGTGCTATGAAGCTCTTCGGGCCCTTTGCGCTACAAAGTTCTTGAATTCGCTGAGAATGAATTCACCACCATTGTTGCTCTAGAACGCTACCGACTGCCCCGATTCGGCTCTCAGCCGGTGCCTTGAACACGGGCTTTGGAAGTATATACTTATATTCTTATGCATGAGGTATCAAAGCATAAGAAAATCATATTGTAAATATCACCTGGTACCTATGCTTTGCTATGGAAAGAAAGGTCCACACACGTCTGTGTGAATTCTCTCCAAGGATCGTCGTGGAGCGACTATCCTTCTCGTGAAAGGTGGCTTTCACAAATTTTCCCAAGGTACACCCCTTGCACTGATCTGACTACGCAAGAGTGCCTTTAGGAAGCCCAGTAGAAATCTGCTGCAGTATCTTCAAAGCTCCATGGTGAAGGTGGCCCAATCTCCGGTGCCACAACTCACCATCATCCCGGCTCACCACTCCTTCTGCCTTGCCTGCCATTGCTGCGCAGCCATCTACCTGCAATTGATAAAGGTTCTTAACTCGAACCCCTATCCTCTGGGTCTCACCAGTTGCCTTACTGCGCAGGAAAGCCTTTCCCTCGCTAAAGACAACATCATATCCCTTATCTTCTAACATCGCCACAGAGATAAGATTCTTCTTCAATCCTGGAACATGCATCACTTCCTTCAATACGAAGGGTTTACCAGAATCCCTCTCAAAGGAAATGGTACCGATACCAGTCACACTGTATCTACCATCATCGCCCATCTTGATGTGCACTCCAAGATCTTTCTCATCCAGATCAGTAAACAAATCTCGATCTCCTATCATGTGAAAAGACGCACCACTGTCAAGAAACCACACTGAACCCATCACACTTGAGACCAAGCATACGATCAGCAAAAAATCCAGCTCAAACTGCGAGGCTAAGGCCTCTCCAGCTGCAGATCCAGCAACCTGCTTATTTTTCTTCTTCTGTGGACAATTAGTGGTGTATTGTCCATGTTGGTGACAGTGAAAGCACTTCACCTTGGACATGTCCTGCTTCTTGCCTTTCACACCAGATTTAGAAGCATGCTTCTTTCTCTTCCCCTTCTTTGCTTTGGTAGCCAAAGCACAATTTTCTTCATCAGAGTTCTTTGATGAAGATCTGTTCCTGGTACTTCACCTTATCTCCTCTTGCACAAGATCCGACCAAAGTCGCTCCCCGTTCCATACTGGTGCTCCGGAGCCATTGACAGTCTAATAGAATGCCAACTGCTGGAAGCCCAAGGAGAAGCCCAATTTCACTAAGTCCATAATCAAGCCAACCATCACCCACACACTTCCTGTCATCCCTACGTTAGGACAGACTTCGTGAAGGTAACGGGCATCTCTTTCTCGCCTTTCTCCATTTTTATGTTCCTGAGTTTATCCTTGAGCGCCAACTTCCTCTGGTCGCTCTTGCTTTGAAATAAATATGTCAAATCTTTCCACATCAAGAATTTAGAAGCCTTACCATGAAGGCTGGACACTATGTGATCTTTCACACCTTCCAATAGAATCCTTCGACACGTTGCTATCTTCTTTTTCCATGCGTCAAGTATGGCAGCATCACTAGAAGTAGGTTTTGGAATTTCTACATCTATGAACTCCCAACTATTCCCCATTTTCATCCCATTACTTTGCTTCCACATCACGATAAACCATGCAATGTAGTGCAGTATTCCTCATTATACTCCAATCGCAATCTATTTAAAGACATCTCAACTTCAACACCAAGAAAACACTGCTGCAAATTCGAATTCCACTAGCTCAAAAATCAATCGCTTCAATTTTTTGCAATTGCTCCAATGATCAATATAGGTCTGATACCATGTATAAATTTGAATAACTGATATTTTACCCACCAAGATTCTCTTTATCACACACTATTTTATATTCATGCACAATATAGAATCTCTTCTACCATTGATCATTACATGCGGAAATAAAATCAATTGCATGCGCACATTAAAACCATAAAAAATCACACATATGAACACAGTATTTCATGGGAAAGATTAAAGCTGAAAACCCAAACTATCTGTAAATTATGTGTCATAGATATCATGTAACAATCATTATACAAATCTCCTCACAAGCTCTCAGTACAATCTCCAATTGCTACACACTAATCAAGGTAGATCTAGCAAAACACATGCTCCAATCTTTGCCACCTGATAGCCTGCCTCTATTGCGTAATAAATTATGTAGAATGGCTCATAAATAACTTCAAACCACCTGGCTTGTACTGCACAATCCTCATTGGCTTCTCCAATCACTGGTTGTTGCAAATCATGCAACAATATAGTCACAACTGATATTCACACTGCTATTTCACCTACCTCTTCACTGGTCTCCACTGAAACTGTCCATGCATTGAAGTTAACTGATGTATTCTTTAGTTGATTAATGAGTTTATAATTAGTGAGTTAATTAATAATTAATTCACACCACTCTCACTAGTGTATCAATCAGTTAGACTAGATACAACTAGCTCAACTATGTTTAGATTACTTAAATTGAACACAACTCCATTAACTTCCTCAATCAACTCCACCAAACTCTCTCACATGAGTTCTAACTGAAGTATCCATGCAATAGCTCCATTTAACCCTCAGGAATAGCATAATTCCTTCTGTCAGCTCCTGTGCCACATCTGTGCACTTAACTAAAGTGCTCCAAGAGAATAAGATAATGTTTATAGTCCAAATATTATTAATAGCTAATAATATTCGACATATCTATTTTTAGACTGGAAATCTAAAAATAAATTCCGCCCAATATGTCTAAAAATAGAAGTCCATCTATTTTTTCCGACTTGACCAACCATCCAAAAATAGCATCCTGCAACTCATAAAACATGATCCATATGTCTAAAAATAGACTTTGCACCAAAAATAGCCTGCGGGCCCACTTAGTGAAGGTGACTTCTTTCCACTAAGCTCATCATCTTGTTGTAATCTCAACATTGCAAAACACATAAAGCAATAAAAACACACATAACACAGTTGTTTAACGGGAAAGCCTGAAGCTGAAAACCCCAACTATCATATTATGTATATCATGGAGATCATATGACAATCTCATACAAGCATACAAAGCTTATCACAAGCTCTCAGTACAGTACAATTGTCATACACTAATCGGGAACAATCTTGCAAATCCATGCACCGATCTTTGCCACCTGCTAGCCTGCCTCCACTGCGCAATCCAAGCTGATTACAAAGACCAATTCAATGTAATCCCACTCTCATTGACTGCATGATTATCATTGGAAACTCCAATGTATATATAGATGCAATTCATGCATCACTAATAGTCACAATAGATAGTCTATCTTTCCCTTTCACCTATCTCTCCACTGGTCTTCACTGAAACTGCCATGCACTATAGTTAACTGATGTATTCTTCAGTTGATTAATGAGTTATTATTTAGTGAATTAATTAATAATTAATTCACACCACTTTCACTAGTGTATCAATCAGTTAGACTAGATACAACTAGCTCAACTGTGTCTAACTAAGTTAAACTGAACACAACTCCACCAACTACTTCTACAACTCCACCAAACTTTGTCACATGAGTTCTAACTGAAGTCTCCATGCAATAGCTCCACTTAACCCTCAGGAATAGCGTAATTCCTTCTGTCAGCTCCTATGCCACATCTGTGCACTTAACTGAAGTGCTCAAAGAGAATAAGATAATGTTTATAGTCCAAATATTATTAAGAGCTAATAATAATAGCCAAGATAGCCAATATTTTGGTAAATAGGTCTAAAAATAGACTCTGTAATATGTCCTAAAAATAGAAGTCCATCTATTTTCAAACCCAATCAACCATCCACAAATAGCATCCCACAAATTATAGAATATGAATCGACATGTCTAGAAATATACACCTTAATAGTCTAAAAATAGACTTTGCGACAAAATCACTGTGTGGGCCCCACACTGGTTTAGGTGATCACACTTTCAACTAGGATCGGGAATGATGTTTCAGGATGCCTCACTTCACTATTTCTTGTTCTCGTATTAAACACTCCCTCTCAACAAGAAAGGACTATCTTTGCATGCGACATGCAACTCCATGCATTCGCCCTGCAACCTTCACAAGCGCCATACAACTCCATGCACCTACTCTGCAACTCCTCTGAAACTGAATAGGATCCAAACAACTCAATCAATATGATGCATCTATCATCAAATTCTTCAACTTCTACTGGTACCAACTGCAGATGTCATCAGGAACCACTGTGTTGTTGAACTCTTGCACCCATGCACTCTTGCACTTGCTGTCAACTCTGATCCGCGCTCCAGTATCCATCACTGTCACTTTGATATGCTTGCATCAATTCAACTGATCCAGCCAACATTCTTGTTGCTCATGGACACCTCACTGACCAGTTCAGTTATGAGATCCGGACCATCTCCATAGATCTTTCCGAAATATCCTCTTGGGATTACTCATTCATGTCGCCCCACCTCTCACGGGCAGGTATGGCCATGCCGCTCTCTGCCCATCTGGCACGAAATTTCTCTGCATGAGTGGTTGCTCCCACTTCATGATCCTCATCTTGTGGCTGCTCCACATCCCGAGGTTCACTCAAGCTTCAATTGCATTTCTTTCTTGCACTTCCCAACAGTACGAAGCTCCATAGAAATCCCATCTAGATCAAATCTATAAAGATTCTTCTACATCTCCAGTTGTGGCTGCTCCACAACCTTCTGAGACTGCTTCTCAGGCTACATGTTGAGAGGCTCCCTCTCAACCACCAAGTCACTAACCTTTGATTTTCTCCTCAAATATTTTCATGCATCTTGTACCTCAGTGCATGTAGACTCTTGGCTCGCACACATTGTAAGTGTCCCGCCATTGCAAAATTTTCTAACAAAAGAGCTGATTTTAAATCGACGATATCTCCCTCATCCCAGCTCTGATTCGACCGATTTTTTTTTCAATTTTGGTATTTTTTCACAAGGAATCCAAATATTCTATTTGTTTCTGAAAATATTTCACCAAAAAATTTAGATATTCTCTGCAAACTCACACACGCAAAAATTCCTTCTCTCATTCCATGTAGAAAATCTATAACACAACTTTGATACCATGTAGAAATTAGTGTACACTAAACATGCATACATCTAGATTCCCCTGATCTCACAATATTTAACTTCTTGCAAAATACATAATCATTCCATAATTCTTGTGGAAATTTAATCAACTTAATTGCAAAACACATGAAGCAATAAAAACACACATAACACGGTTGTTTAACGGGCTTCCAAGTTGGTGACTTATAACTGTGTAAATTTGTATATCACTGATCATATGACAATCTCATACAAACATACAAAGCTTATCACAAGCTCTCAGTACAGTACAATCATCATACACTAATCAGGCCCGATCTTGCAAATCCATGCACCGATCTTTGCCACCTGCTAGCCTGCCTCCACTGCGCAATCCAAGCTGATTACAAAGACCAATTCAATGTAATCCCACTCTCATTGACTGCGTTATTATCATTGGCAACTCCAATGTATATTTAGATGCAATTCATGCATCACTAATAGTCACAATAGATAGTCTATCTTGCCCTTTCACCTATCTCTCCACTGGTCTCCACTGAAACTGCCATGCACTGTAGTTAACTGATGTATTCTTTAGTTGATTAATGAGTTATTATTTAGTAAATTAATTATTAATTAATTCACACCACTCTCACTAGTGCATCAATCATTTAGACTAGATACAACTAGCTCAACTGTGTCTAACTGAGTTAAACTGAACACAACTCCACCAACTACTTCTACAACTCCACCAAACTTTGTCACATGAGTTCTAACTGAAGTCCTCCATGCAATAGCTCTAGTAAACCCTTAGGAATAGTGCTTACCCAGAAAATTCATCCATGTCATCATGGAGAAATCATCAATGAATGATACATAACATATGGAGTCACCTAATGATTACATTGGTATTGGCCCAAATGGGAATTGATTGTAGAGTTCCTTTGCTCTTGAAGCGTCAAATGCGAATATAACATGATTTTGTTTCCCGTAAACACAATGTTATAAAAATTTACTTCTAGAGAGTTACTAGGTAAACCTTTGACCATAACTTTTATTTTGACAATGTATTTATATGCTTCTTATTTTAATGGGGATTTAGGATACAAGTACATTTAATTTTTCAAATTAGGGCTGGTAGACTTGCGATTAAATCTATGTAATACACATAAGAGGAAAGATCCTCATGTTAGTATTAATGAATTAAGAAATAAAAATCATGGGGAAAGAATCAAATGGAAGATTTATCTTGATTAAATTCCACTTCTAAGCTATATGGTGCATCACACACCCAAGTTTCATTTAAGGGTGACTAACTCAATGTCATCTAATGAACTTCTATCACACCAAATTTTGTAGCATATGCTTTAGAGAAGGATGGAATATCCGTCAATCAATTCAAAAAATAACTACTAATCTATGAACTTGAAATAAACATGAAATGACACCATCACTCAAATGGAAATAAACTAAACATAAAATAATCCTATGCATGAAAACATAAAACAACAATATTAATCCTACGAGCATAAGTAAATAGAAAATAATTTTTCACATATCTGCACCTTGAGTGGGCCCCTGTTCAAGGCTGTATTATGCCTTAACACTGTTAAATGATTAGCATATGCTTGGATTTAATCTCGAACTTGACCACAACAACATATTAAATCATATTCGTAGAAATCAATAGAAACTCACATTCAAAACTTTAAGTCTTGATTCATAAAACAAATAATGATTATAGAGTTCATAAACTAATAATTACTACTACTACATGCTACAAGGAGCTCATACAAAAACACACACACACACAGATATATATTCTTCTATGAAATTTTCATAGAAGAATATTCAATCACACATTGTAGGCCATCATAAATCATTGGGAAGTTAATACCCTTTGCATGTGAGATTTTTATAATACCATCTGGATATAGGGTATTTTCCCAATACCAACTGGCTCCTAACATCTTGGAAGTGACCACATCCACAGTTTCATCAAGCAACAAATCATGATACTTATATTGGCCTAATGTGCAGGTTGTGTAGCCACATACATTATTCACGATTATCATGAATCGGAATATGTTCTTATCTATTTTTTTATTGTTATTAGATTGATATTTTCATATATGTTCAGTCCACCAAGTGGATTCTCTCTATTATCTAAATCCAAAATCAAACTCCTATAACTTCATATATATATATATGAAGTTATAGGAGTTTGATTTTGGATTTAGATAATAGAGAGAATCCACTTGGTGGACTGAACATATATGAAAATATCAATCTAATAAAAATAAAAAAATAGATAAGAACATATTTCGATTCATGATAATCGTGAATAATGTATGTGGCTACACAACCTGCACATTAGGCCAATATAAGTATCATGATTTGTTCCTTGATGAAACTGTGGATGTGGTCACTTCCAAGATGTTAGGAGCCAGTTGGTATTGGGAAAATACCCTATATCCAGATGGTATTATAAAAATCTCGCATGCAAAGGGTATTAATTTCCCAATGATTTATGATGGCCTACAATGTGTGATTGAATATTATTCTATGAAAATTTGCACGTTGGCCTGTGATTCTTTGTGCCAACATGCGTCTTTTCCCTATCCAATTGTCTCTGCAAATTTGTTCCTCATGGTTACAAATTAATCAAGGTTCCTTTTTAGGTCTGGTTACAAAATGATAGCATAACATGTGTCTTTTGATGTGGCAACAAAATTATTTTTTCTTTAACAAAATTCCTTGGTTCTTGATCAAAACAGTAGAATTCTAGGCCCTTTGGCTAGAATGATTTCCTTGTTGCTTGACCAAAACTGACATTGTTGTTGATAGCCAACCTGATAACTTAGAAAAACCTTTTAGCATTGTAGTTAGTCCACCATTTTATTATATGCACACCAAAATTTACACACACACACACACATGCACGCACACACACACACACACACACACACACACACAGATACTGAGTTACATGACACTTACACTTTGATACTTCTTCAACATCCCTTAATTATAACTATAACAAGTAAATAAAAAACTTAACAAGCACATACACACACACACACACACACACACACGCACTTTTGAGTTTAATATCAATAGTCAAAATATATAATTATCATAAGCCGGAAAAATTGAGGTAAAGTAGGGAAAAATGGATAGTTTAATGACCAAAAAGAGTGCCAATCCAATGTCTCATCATCTCCTATTGACTGATTTGGTTGCTTGGCCTCATGGAACCTATTCTTCTTCAGGGATTCCTACATGTAAGTTTCCCCAGTTGTAGGTGAGGTGTCCAAATTCTCACAGATTATAATATCCCAGTGTCTTTTCCATCCATTTCCAGTTTGACCTCCCCTCCTCCTCATCCGATTAAACAGGAGCTATGTAAAATATTATAGTGAACCTGTTGGGGTTCTAGTGTTTTGGCCATATTGGCAAGACCAAAAGATAGGACAACATCATAACCACTTTGGGATCCTAGGATCTAGCCCTCCTGGATCCGGAGAGGGATCTCTCCATAAATGCAAAAAATGATATATATCTTTGAAGCTCAAAATGAGGTATTAGGCTAGCTATGAAGCACAAGGGGGGTTTTAAATGATTTGGTTGGTTTTTGGTTTGGAGATCATTAACTGAGAAGGTTATGGAATGAAAGGAACAAAGTAGCAGGATGTTTCAGCAAAAGAGGATAGATCAAGAAAGTGTCATCCATTGGGTTATGGAGTCATGAAAGGGGATTACTTGCATAAAAAATATATGAGGCTTTCCATAAGGCAAGTCATCTATACCAAACGATATTTTTAGATAGATGGTGGAATGGAACATTAAGGAATGAAGGTGAAAGAAGGAAAGAAACATAAGTGCGGTCTGGAGATCAGGTAAGGGCTTTTAACGTATCCTGCTTTGACATACTCGAAGGAAACTCTCAATGAGGATATAAAGGGCAGCTTAAGATCAGGTCAGAGGTCATCTAACTCCAGGCTTGCTTCAGCATATTCCAAGAGAAAAACAGAGTTAAGATTTAACACAGAACTGAACCTAAGATCAGAGAAGGGCTTTTAACCTTCAATGCTTTTGACACTAGCTCCAAGGGATCTTAGAAAGGAAAATATGTTGGAAAAGGACCCCAATGGACAAGGCTTACACTAAATCCCAGGTATCCCAATTCTTCTAGCTTAAACCCAACCAAAACATCTAAGCAACAAACCCCAAATTCACACATCAGTAAGCATGGGCTGGACCAACATCTTTAACTGGTTAAATTACATGAATTTTCTCTTAGATTCACTATCAGCAGAAAACTTCAAGGATAAGAAGAGCAGTGGGCATTAAGGTACCATGAAAGGGTATATCTTAAGCCTGATTTACTGATTCTTATCAGAGAAATATGAACAACATGATTAAAATGAAAAAGGACAGGAAACATCACACGTTATATAGACCAGGATCCTGTGAAATTGCTTGATTAATTGATGTGAAAAACCAGTCACATACACTGAGCTCAATGGCTGATTACAGTCCAAACTTCTCCTCCCAGCCTACTAAATTACAAACTACTTAGATACTTTCCCCTAAAATTGCTCTAACGGTCAAAATCAATCCCTCTAACTACAACAACAACAACAACAACCTTTTCAATATGTTCTACGGGATTTCTTATAGGAGAATGGATAACTGTAGTAGTAGATGTAAATTAAGTTGACTCATTAAGATAGAGTGGAGGCAGAAGATCGAGCCCACTCTACTTAATGGCTCTGCAACATTGTACGTACTCTGTATTATGGTCTGGGAGTATTTTTCAGGTTGATATTTGACCTCAGATGTGTTTTATGAAGTCCTTTTGGTTGTATGGTACTCTGTGGTAGCCTTCTGAAATAAGTAACCATGATGGAAAGTCTGCAGGTCTCTCCATGCTTCCATAACTATGGTCTTGACAGTATTTAAGAAGCTTCTGTTAGTGAAATGGCTTTTAAGAGCTCGAGGAAGCATGGAGACTTCTGTCAGAAGGTGTCCTTTCTGAGAGAATGTATTGTTGATGCTGAAGCATGGATATGGCTTGTTTCATGTGCTCTTCAGTCTTCAAACTGCGTCTTCTTCCTTTGAATAAGGATTAAAATCATTAATCTTTAGTAATAAGCAGTAATCCTCTTAATCTATCCTTCGCTATTTCACTTTGTTGCTAACGAAATGGTTATCTCTGTGCACTGAATCACAGTGGCTATGACTGTGGAGGCAGAGTAAAATTACCACTTTGTAAACCCTGCACAATGCAAAAAATCATTATAAAATCCAGAGAGGTGGCGAAGAAATGCTGTGGAGGCCTATGGAATGGTGGCGCAGTAGTGGAAGACAACGGAAATTGTGAAAGAATGATGGAAGAATGGTCTGGTGGAGATCTGGTGTGAAGAGGTCGCAGACCATTGGATTAGATGTGGTGTATGAAATCAACGGTCAGGATTTACCAGGGAGGTAGGTGAGGCGGAGAAAATAGATTATAATGTAAAAACCCAAAGTTTAATGCTTGGGCATATTACAAAGAAAATGGAGGAAAATGCATGAAAGCGGGGCCTTTGGATGGTGGGACCTGATGGGCAGAGGGCGATTAGCTTTGGACCATTGGATCTCAGGAGGAGATCAATGGTGGGGATTAAAGGATGAAGTCATCGGAAGGGGTCCATTGAATAGAAAACAGATGGAGGTGCGATACAATGTGGTTCGTAGATCTGATCAAATGGACGGATGAGGTTGATTATGGGGGTTGCGGGAGAAAAGGGGAAGGAAGGCTGTTTCAAGAGAAAAACCAACAGTGTTGTGCTGCAGAAAAGTGTTTTTCAACTTTTTCCCAAAAAACGCGATATATGTTGCTGAGTGACGCATGGAAAAATAAAACCGTCTTCATTACGTAACTTTGAAATGTTAAAGCTCGGATGTAAGATTTACACGATATGTGTGTGGACCGTCGGATATGGAACGAAACGATCAGGTGATAGAGGATGGAGCACGATGAGGGGAGATGCGCTGGCAGTTAAATGGTGAAAATTCAAAGGAGGGTTTGATCCTGGCCATTAGATCTATGGAGTGGATGGTCAGGATTAAAGAGGGAGCGGAGAGGTAGAGGGTTAAATGAAAGGGCGGATATGACGAGAGCCATTGGATCTAACGGGATCAACGGTGGAGATCCAATCAGAAAGGGAGAAAGGCGGGGGCCATGAGCGGGGAGCGATGAAATCTGGACCGTTGGATCCGAACGGATGAACGGATAGGATCCAATCAGAGCTTTCCAATTGGGAGGATCAACAACACGGGATTGGGCGCTTTGCGATTTACAATTACGCGCCCACCGTTCGATCTGGAAACAGATCGACAGTCAATATGTAATTGAAGGGGTTAATGGAGAGAGGCAACTGCGTACTGTGGGATTAGCGCTGACTGTCCGATCTGTGGAGATCAACGGCTTAGAACACGCCTGCGGTTTATAGACCAAAAGACCTCGCATCAGAGAAATTCAAGTTAACAAAGGAAAACGCGCTCGCAAAAATCTCTGATTGCAATAAGCACCCAAGGCCTAAGCACTAGGTTCTGACTCTTGGTCACATGGTGGGGAAGTGGTTTAGAGGCTGGCCGAAAGGGGCTTAAGGCCTCAAATGAAAAAGGGGCATTTTGGCTTAATTTAAGTGCTTTTTAAGGCCAAAAGAGGGATTCGGTAGAGGGAATAAGGGGTTATTAAACACAAACAAAGGATATTTGTAAGGTTTAAAATGGATTTGGGATGATTTAGACGGTTAATGAAGGAAATTGAGAGGGGAAAAAGGTGATGAAAATAGAGGCTTAACGGGAATGAAAATAAGGGGAAAAGGAGGCCTTTTGGGCATTTTCTTCACAGAACAACAGGGCTTCATAATGGAAACAGTAGTGAATATTTTTCAAAGGACAAAAGACACAAGGAGGCTTCAAGGATGATATGTTTTCAGAGGAAATGTATTCCTTGAAGACTCAAAAACATTTTAGCCACCTGTTTGCTTGTCAAAATTTTCATAGGTGGCTAACAGTGGCTCCACATGGGGATGGCATCTTCTTGAAGGTGTCAAGAATTTAGGAAATAATATTTGGAGTAGGCCAGATGCCTGGTACTTGACACATCCATTTTATTTCTTGGATCAGTTTCCACAATCATGAAGACATCATATCAGCAGTAATACTCTCCCAAACAACTACCTATCCATACTATTGTCCTAACATTTTTTCTTTTGGGTGAATTTGGACTTGCGGACCCTTTACATCATCATTTTTTTTACAAACAAGAAAATAAACCTATTCTACTTCTACCCTTATTTCTCCATGAGACCATATTAAACATTTGGCCTCATAGTTTCTATACCTAAACTACTATCTGCTATGATTAAATTGTCTAGTAGATTTATTCTCTACATTCTAAGACATAAATTGAAAAGCAGTCAAGCCAGGATTGGACGGTCTGGCTTGCTGGAATTTGTAGAAATTAAAAAAAACTAACTATATTCTCACAGGCTAAGCTTTATTGAGCTTTCCTACCTACCCTACTCTAACTTGAAATATTTACTAGTCTAGCTTACAAACATTCTTTTCCAATGCATCCAGTCCATCAAATGATCCCAGGACTAGTATTTTCTTCTCAATTCTTTGAGCATGCTGGATAGGCAAGGCCACTCCCATTCTCTTTGTTTCTTAGCAGCAGATTTAAAAAAAATTCTTGTTGTCTGCAACATGCTACTCAAGATGACCTTTGATCCTTCTTTAAATGTTTGCAGGAAATGAGCATAAGGATCATGAAATGATACTTGGTTATGAATATTTGACAGGCAGGCTTCAACCAAGATTTCTTCTTTTTCCACTGGATCAAGAACAAGACTCTCTTGAGAAAGAGAATCTCCCTCATCCTCTTCATTTTATGAACTGGAGGACTCAGCATATACTGCAGCTGTTTCCTCTTGGAGCTCTGATATATTCTGCTCTGATGGGCTGAGCTTTGTGAAAATATCCATGTATTCTTGAGCAGGGGTATGTTCCTTTGCTTCCTCTTTTTCAAGAGAAGGCCCCTTAATTTCGACCTGCTCAAAAATTTCTTCCTTATTTTCCTCCTCATCCTCTGTAATGGAGGACTTCTGACTTCCAATCACATGGAAGCTATGACTAATGATCTGAGGTGTAACAGAGTGAAAATTAAATGAATCCTCATCTATTACTAGGCTTTCATAACTTTCTTCATCAGTGTCATAAATAGGTTGACTTGGTTCATTGCTTCTCTGAAGTTTCTGGTCCTGATCTTCCTCCCATGAATCTACTGATGATGGTCCTACAAGCTCAGGTTCCCTTTGGAAACAATCATCATCAAATAGATCATAACTAGGAAAATCATAATCGTAAGCAATGTCACCAATCAAACCTATCGGATTCTCAGCAAGTCCTTCTTCATTTAGATCCGTAAAGGAGTTTTATGGATCTACATGATCAAGCTCATTAGATGAATGAGCAAGAGTGTCTGTTCTATAAAATATTTCAGAGGTGGACTGCGTGTTTAATATTCGGTCCATCTCTTCTTCTATCAACGGAGAGATTTCTCTTTTAACATAGACATAAGAAAAATAGTCCTCTGTGTTTTGTACTAGATGATCTAGAGGCCAGATGTCTTCTGGAGCCTCTTCTGTGGAATATTCACTAGTGCTAGCAAGGAAACTCTGAGGATTTTCTGATGTTTCCTGATCTCTTTCTTCTTCCACATCAGATTCTGCATCCTCTATGTGGTTTCTTGTATCCTCAAAGCGGCGTTCCCTATTAACCTTCACTATTAGGTCTTGATATTCTCTAGTCAACATAGTACAAGACATAGGTAGGCAATCAGGCAGTTCCTGATTACTTTCCTCTTCATCTTCTATAGACTCTTGAGCATCATACATGTCTTGCTCGTTGTCCGGGTCTTGAGTTTTTTCTTGCTCTGAAAGAAGCATGGGATGCTCTAAATAATCATCATTTGCATTTAAATTCACCTCATACATCTTCATCACCACTTTACCAAACATGTTTACTATTCTTGTTAATCCATCTGCCAAAGCATCTAGCTTTGCCTCTCTCTCCATGTTTTTCAGAGGAGGTCACTGTATCCTCTCAACCGGTTCAGGGTCTTCTACCAGTGGATTCATTTGGTCTATTAGGAGTTATGGAGTGTGGAGTCACCAGGTGGATGAATGTGACTGTTGAAGCAGGTTGTTGTCCACCATCAACAATCAAATGCCAATCTAACCAGAGATTCTGGGTCTTCTGAGTGCCTAAGGGTGTCTAGGATGAAATGCACTCAAATTCCCCATCGGATTCGCCATTATGTTGGGGTTCCAGTGTTTTCGCCAAATTGGCAAGACCAAAATACTGGACAACATCATAACCACTTTGGGATCCTAGAATCTAGCCCTCCTAGATCTGGAGAGGGATCTCTCCATAAATGCAAAGAATGATATATATCTTTGAAGCTCAAAATGAGGTATTAGGCTATATATGAAGCACAAGTGGGGTTTTAATTTATTTGGTTGGTTTTTGGGTTGGATATCATTAACTGAGAAGGTTATGGAATGAAAGGAACAAAGTAGCAGGATGTTTCGGCAAAAGAGGATAGATCAAGAAAGTGTCATCCATTGGGCTATGGAGTCATGAAAGGGGATTACTTGCATAAAAACTATCCAAGGCTTTCCATAGGGCAGTTTATCTATATGAAAGGATCCTTTTAGATAGATGGTGGAATGGAACATTAAGGAATGAAGGTGAAAGAAGGAAAGAAACCTAAGCGCGGTCTGGAGATCAGGTAAGGGCTTTTAACCTATCCTGCTTTGACATACTCAAAGGAAACTCTCAATGAGGATATAAAGGGCATCTTAAGATTAAGTCGGAGGTCATCTAACTCTAGGCCTGCTTCAGCATATTCCAAGAGAAAAACAGAGTTAAGATTTAACACAGAACTAAGCCTGAGATTAGAGAAGGGCTTTTAACCTTCAATGCTTTTGACACTAGCTCCAAGGGATCTTAGAAAGGCCAATCTATTGGAAAAGGACCCCAGTGGATAGGGCTTACACTAAATCCCCAGTATCCCAATTCTTCCAACTTAAACCCAACCAGAACATCTAAGCAACAAACCCTGAATTCACACATTAGTAAGCATGGGCTGGAACAACATCTTTAACTGGTTAAATTACATGAATTTTCTCTTAAATTCACTATCAGCAGAAAACATCAAGGATAAGAAGAGCAGTGGGCATTAAGGTACCATGCAGTGGTTTATCTTAAGCCTGATTCATTGATTCTTATCAGAGAAATATGAACAACATGATTAAAATGAAAAAGGACAGGAAACATCACCCGTAATATAGACCAGGATCCTATGAAATTGCTTGATTAATTGATGTGCAAAACCAGTCACATACACTGAGCTCAATGGCTGATTACAGTCCAAACTTCTCCTCCCGGCCTACTAAATTACAAACTACTCATCTAATTTCCCCCAAAACTATTCTAATAGTCAAAATGAATCCCTCTAACTACAACAACAACAACAACAACCTTTTCAATATGTTCTACGGGAGTTCTTATAGGAGAATGGATAACTATAGTAGTAGATGTAAATTAAATTGACTCATTAACACGGAGTGGAGGCAAAAGATCGAGCCCACTCTGTTTAATGGCTCTGCAACACTGTATGTACACTATAGTATGGTCTGGGAGTCTTTGTCAGGTCAATATTTGACCTCAGATGTGTTATATGAAGTCCTTTTGGCTGTATGGTACTCTGTGGTAGCCTTCTGAAATAAGTAACCGGGATGGAAAGTCTGCAGGTCTCTCCATGCTTCCATAACTGTGGTCCTGACGGTCTTTAAGAAGCTTCTGTCAGTGAAATGGCTATTAAGAGCTCGAGGAAGCATGGAGACTTCTGTCGGAAGGTGTCCTTTCTGAGAGAATGTATTGCTGATGCTAAAGCACAGATATGGCTTGTTTCATGTGCTCTTTGGTCTTCAAACTGCATCTTCTTCCTTTGAATAAGGATTAAAATCATTAATATTCAGTAATAAGAAGTAATCCTCTTAATTTGTCCTTTGTTGTTTCACTTTTCCGCTGCCGAAATGGTTATCTCCGCTCACTGAATCACAGTGGCTATGACTGTGGAGGCAAAGTAAAATTACCACTTTGTAAACCCTGCACAATGCAAAAAATCATTATAAAATCTAGAGAGGTGGCGGAGAAATGATGTGGAGGCATGTGGAATGGTGGCACAGCAGTGGAAGACAACGGAAATTGTGAAATAATGATGGAAGAATGGTCTGGTGGAGATCTGGTGTGAAGAGGTCACAGAATGTTGGATTAGATGTGGTGTATGAAATCAACGGTCAGGATTTACTGGGGAGGCAGGTTAGGCGGAGAAAATATATTATAATGTAAAAACCAAAAGTTTAATGCTTCTGAAAATTACAAAGAAAATGGAGGAAAATGCATGAAAGCGAGGCCTTTGGATGGTGGGACCCAAAGGGCGGAGGGCGATTAGCTTTGGACCGTTGGATCTCAGGAGGAGATCAACGGTGGGGATTAAAGGATGAAGTCGTCGGAAGGGGTCTGATGAATAGAAAACATATGGGGGCACGATATAATGTGGTTTGTAGATCTGATCAGATGGACAGCTAAGGTTTATTATGGGGGTTACAGGAGCAAAGGGGAAGGAAGGCAGTTTCAAGAGGAAAACCAGCAGTGTCGCACTGCAAAAAAGCGGTTTTCAAATTTTGCCCAAAAAATGCGATATATGTCACTAAGTGATGCGTGGCAAAATAAAACCGCTTTCATTGCGTAACTTTGAAATGTTAAATCTCAGACATAAGATTTACGCGATATGCGTGTGGACCATCGGATATGGAACAAAAATATTGGATGGTGGAGGATGGAGCGCGATGAGGGGAGATGCGCTGGCGGTTAAACGGTGAAAAGTCAAAGGTGGGTTTGATCCTGGCCATCATATCTATGGAGTGGATGGTCAAGATTAAAGACGGAGCAGAGAGGTAGAGGGTTAAATGAAAGGGCAGAGATGATGAGAGTTGTTGGATCTAATGGGATCAACGACAGAGATCCAAGCAGAAAGGGAGAAAGGCTGGGGCCATGAGCGGGGAGCGATGAAATCTGGGCCGTTGGATCCGAATGGATGAACAGCTAGGATTCAATCAGGGCTCACCAATCGGGAGGATCAACAACATGGGATTGGGCACTTTGCGATTTGCAATTACACGCCCACCATCCAATCTGGAAACAAATCGATGGTCAATATGTAATCGATGGGGTTAATGGAGAGAGGCGACGGCAGACTGCAAGATTAGCGCTGACCGTCCGATCTCTGGAGATCAATGGCTCAAAACACACCCACGGTTTATAGACCAAAAGACCTCGCATCAGATAAATTCAAGTTAACACAGTAAAAAGCGCTCGCACAAATGTCTGATTGCGATAAGTGCCCAAGGCCTAAGCGCTAGGTTCTGACTCCTGGTCGCATGGTGAGGAAGTGGTTTAGGGGTTGGCCGAAAGGGGCTTAAGGCCTCAAATGAAAAAGGGGCATTTTGGCTTAAATTAGGTGCTTTTTAAGGCCAAAAGAGGGATTCAGTAGAGGGTTATTAAACATAGACAAAGGATATTTGTAAGGTTTAAAAGGGATTTGGGATGATTTAGAGGGTTAATGAAGGAAATTGAGAGGGGAAAAAGGTGATGAAAACAAAGGCTTAATGGGGATGAAAATAAGGGGAAAAGGAGGCCTTTTGGGCATTTTCTTCACAGAACAACAGGGCTTCATAATGGAAACAATAGTGAAGATTGTTCAAAGGAAAAAGGACACAAGGAGGCTTCAAGGATGATATGTTTTCAGAGGAAATGTATTCCTTGAAGGCTCAAAAACATTTTAGCCACCCGTTTGCTTGTCAAAAATTTCATAGGTGGCTAACAGACCCAAAGCAAGGGATAGTGAAAATGAAGTCCCACACAATGTGGGCCATGCTTAATTAAAGAATAAGTGAAAAATAATTCCCTATTAATGGAAATACCAAATTAGGGATACCCCATGGGATTTCTATGTTTCAGAAATGGTGGGAACCCCTCCCAAATTCCATGTGTAACTAGAAGAGTTCTTAATGAATATGTTCAGGATAGTTCATGATAAAATAACATTGTTTTTTTTAATAGGGGCTGAGTCACTTGGATCCTTTCACAACCTCATTAAATCATTAAAAACTATCCTAATAAGTGGATACTCGTTGAAATTTGAAACAAAAAAAAATGAAATTGGAAATGGTACCATATGAGGCTTTTGATTTAATTTTCCCTTAATTAAATTAGAATAAAAATTGTAATTTCATCTCATGTCAACTTGTATTAGTTAACTGAGTCAAGAATACCTAGTCAGCTTAGTAAATTCGAGTTAGAGGTCTAAGGGGATGGATGCAAAGGGATTTTCTATTTTTATGGGGTTTAGATATAGTTATTGTGAGTTGTAATTATTTAAATCAAGTAATTGAGTTAAAATCAATTTAACAAGTTCTAATTGAGAGATGAAATAGTGAGAGGTTTAGTGAATAAAATTAGATTTAATTCACAAGTAGTGATCAATCGGTTAATTGATAATTCACTATAAATATTTTTTGCATGTAAGTTCTAAGGAAGGCCCAGTTGAGACTGAGGTTAAATATCTATCAGTTGTACTATAAGAAAACTGTACTAGTCATGCATGAGGTCATTGGGAAGGCCTTGAAGGATTGTGTAATCATTAATTGGGAATTTACTAACTAATAGGGGAAAAATGAGCCAATAATGCGTAAGAAAGGTAGGAGAGGAAGAGGCAAGCAAAAGGTTAAATACTTGACCGGTTTTGTCTAATATTCCTAAATTAGCATACAACTAATTGAAATATTAATTTTTTATTTTGCTTCCTAGTTAGAAGAATAAGAGGGTATGGAGACCCATAAATCTCCTTTAGGAATAAAAACACCCTAATGTGAATGGAGATAATTTTAGAAGCTTGATTAAGCACTCTTGTGTGTGGAAAGGAGTTGGATCATGTAGATTGGGTCAACTTTGACCAAATAAATAACGCTGGTATGGAGGAGTGGACATTCATTGAGGGACAATGTAGTTTTGGAGGGAGACTCCATGCATGGAAGTAGTGGCTTTAATGAGTGGGGCCCAAGGTGTGGAAGCTCACCAAGCATATAAGGAAGGGGATGACAGCCATAGAAGGCATGATGGGATTATTATTTTGTTTATGGTCTGTTAAGACTTGTGGCTCTCTTCAGTTGTTTACCTAAGATTGCAATGTTGTTTAGCACAAGGGTGTTCTCGAGCAGGAATCCCACCTTATCCTCATGGGACCTCGAGTGCCCACTCAAGAGAAGTATTTGGACTAAATTTCCACATTCTAGCATAAGGTCAAGCTACATCTTTCTTCAACATCGTATTTTCTGCTTAGGGTTGTGCTGTGTTGCAGGTTGCAGTAGTGGAGGATTGTATTGGGCTATTTCTGAGCTAGTTTTGAGTGGAGGAAGGTTTCCTTCCATTGAGAGGCTAGCAAGGAAGCCCCTTGAGCTTTATTGTTACATTTTTCACCAAGATAAGGTGTTATTATCCCCTACAGCATATTTTCAGTCTGGATCTGCGTTATTTTAGGGAGGAGTTGTAAGGGTGGTTGTAGTGTATGATTTGGGAGGTGATTTCTTCAGAGGAGGGGACAAAATTTAATCCCAAGTATATATTGGAGGAGAGATACTCATTTCTACATCAAATTCAGCCATTTCATCTCAGTTTTTTTTTTTGAGCAAACATTCAGCCCTAGGGCTGCAACTCACATTTGTTTATTTTCCATAAACCCTCTTGGGTTTTCATGGAAAGGTGACATAGTGCCTAGATCTTTTTGTATAAAATATTTGGAGGCATATATTAGTATTATTATATAATTATATGATATACTGCTATAGCTATGTCCATTATAACTACACTGTAGCAACTCTCCGACATTTTGTGTAATAGCAGCATCTCATTCTTGTTAGTGATTGTTTATGGGAGGTTTGTTTACACTTATCATATGATTGGGGCCTCTCTATTTTGTACTAATTTGTTATTCTTGTACATAATTTAATGGCTCAATATTGGTATCATATGTTTATACATTGATTTACACTACTATTTCCATTATTCTATTCAATATTGCTACTTTTCCTGTTTAGGAATATTACATTTTGATTAGATTGCAAGCCAGATTCGAGTAGGATCAAAATGAGACAATCAAGAGAGTGCAAAGGTTTCTCAGTGTGAGGAATAGCATTTTATTGTTTCATGATCTTGACCATATGAAATATATATATATATAGATAGGGGTTTTGAGCAGTTTCTTTCCAGACTAGATACATAGTGTGTTGTGCGATTGATAATTTTTTTCTCTTACTTATTATGTTATTGTGTGATCATGTTTTGTTTCCGCAAATTGTAGAAGGATTTAGTATCTTGTTTTAATAAATTATAAGATCATATTGAATCTAGTGGGTATATTTTTTACATGGTATCAGAGTGCCAGGAATCACAATAGAAGAGAAGAATAGAGTTTTTTCTTGAAAATGTTTGAATTTTCATATTTATTCTTCAAGATCTAGCAGCATATCAAGATGCCTTTCAATGGCATGAGACTCAAATGTTATCTTGAGGGAAATTCAAATTAAATAGCATGGAAGGATAGGAAGGAGGCAGTGTTCAAGGAAAATAATTTGAAGGAATTCATAGATACTGATATTCCCAAGCTCGCAGCAACATATGCTCAAAATATTGATGCATGGCAGAAGAAGGTAGCAAAGGTGAGAAGGATATTGTTAGAGGGAGTTCAAGATCATATTGTCTTGAGTAAAAATGGGAAGGAGAATCCATATGTTATGTGGAAGGCCTTGACATATCTATTTCAGAATAAAAACAACCACGGGAAGTTGGCGCTGAAGGAAAAGCTCAGAAAGATCAAGATGGAAGAGGGAAACATGATCCAAAGATACTTGCAGAAGTTCAGTCAATGTCGATATGAGCTTGGAAGTATTGGGGTCACTGTTGATGATGATTATTTTTTGAGCCTATAACTTCTAGGCCTTCCCAAGAGTTGGCATAGTTACTAGGACTCTGGGAATGGGAGGGATAAGTTATGAGACTAGGAGCATTTGTGGTCCACTTGGTAATAGAAGAGATAAGGAAGAGCACCAGAGATGGGACCTCCGTAAAAGACAAAGAATAATATTTTGAATCAGTGGGAAAAGTAAAGAAATCCAAGGGCAAGAATTCCCAAGGTGAAGAGGGAAATATAAACTTGTCCAAAATCAAGTTTTTTCACTGTCACGAGCATGGGCACTATGCCTCGAGTTGTCCACAGAAGAAGGAAATTTTTGAAACAAATTTCCAACACCTCAAATATAACGTAGAGTTTGGAGATGACGGGAGGTACAATGTGACCGGCATAGGTACAATTACCTTTCACAGGGAGTCTGGCTCCCCTATTAGACTGACAGATGTTTTTTATGTTCCATAACTAAGGAATAATCTTTTCTTTGTAGAGGTATTGGAAGATCATGATTATGATGTCATTTTAGAAAACGAAAGGTGTTCCTTAGATACATCGCCACGGGACGAATGAAACAGATTGGTGCAAGATTCAATAACATGTATGTTCTCGAGGTTGAGGATGCATGAAAATATTTGAGGAGAAAAGAGGAGGTTAGCGACATGGTGGTTAAGAGGGAGCATGAGATACCTATGAACATGTAACCTCATAAGTAGTCTCAAAAGGTTGTGGAGCAGCCACAATTGGAGAAGTAGAGAGGAGACCAAGTGGAGGCATCCACTCAAGCAGAGACCTCCAGTAGGGGGGAATTTTGAGCTATATGGGCATAGGGATCACATGCAACCATACCTCGAGGTGAGAGGTGAGGCGATGCGCAAAAATAATCCCAAGAGAAGAAATTTTGGGAGTATCCAGTGGGATGGCATGTCTCATGGATCGGACCTCGCTATGATGAGCCCATGGTACACTGCAGCAGGAAGGTTACCACTCCACTAGATCTCTAAGGTTGAAAAAGAGTCCAAACAGAGGTAACCACAGACCAATATTTTAGCTTGGTAGCTAGCCCTACCTAACCGGAGAGGGCTCTCTCCATAAATTCACAGCCAAGAGGGCTATATGAATTAGGGTTTTAGGCTAGGTTTGAGTATAGGCGTTTGTTTGTTTGAATTGGTTTTGTTGGATGGGTGAATTAGGTAAAAGAGGCTAGGTCAGGGAAAATAAGATTACGATTGCATTCCATTCAATGGGGAAAGGTGGGTAGAAAGGATAACATTTTAGGGTTTCAGGGTGAAATGGATCAGACTGATAAGGAGCTAGAAAGAGCAAGGAAAATCATGTATTCTTTCTAAACTGAAGAAAATGAACAAACTATGAAGATTTTCCCAAAACAGAGCATGAGAGATGTATTCTTCTTATCAACTTGAAAATCAGCATATAATAGAGATAAAATGGATCATGACGACAAAAAATTCATACATATGTAACATAAGAAGAAATTGTTAGCCCCCCTATAAATTTTTGACAAGCAAACAGGGGGCTAAAATGTTTTTGAGCCTTCAAGGAATGAATTTCCTCTGAAAAAACATCATCCTTGAAGTCTCCAGTGCCCTTCCCTTTGATAAATCCCCTCTGCTGATTCCCATTATTAAGCCTCTCTGATTACAAAAATTGTGCTCAAAAAGGCTTTAATTTGCCCCTTGTATCCCTGCAAAATGTCCCATCTCAACCCTTTTTTCCTTTGTCCAAATTCCCCTTTTACCCCCAAATCCCTCCCCTAGTCCTCCTAAACCATCCTAAATCCCATTTAAACCTTCCAAATACACCTTTTTTGGTTTAAATTCCCTTTTTCCATCTACCGTTATCCTTATTCTGCCCTAAAATTGCATTAAAATGGGCCGAATAACCACTTTGTTTATGTGTATGGGTTTAGCACCCTTTTGGTCGGCCCCAAAACCGTATTTCCCCTATGTGGCTTGGTGCTAGAACCACCCACCAGCCTGAAAAAGTGCTTAGCGCAAATTTGTATCGGGCACATTTTGAACTGTCGATCTGTATAGATCAGACGGTCATTGTGAGCTCCGCAGCATCCATTACCCTACCCTTTCACCACCGGTTCGTCACATCATAACCATTCATTTACCCGCAGATCCGACGGTCTAAAATCCACCTGCCTCGGTGGTCCCCACGCCACGATCATTGTTCAAAATCCGGTGGTTTCTATTGCACCACCTTTTAGGGGTGGGTGGTATTTTTCGTTTGGCCAACGATTCCACTCATCGCACAATGCGTGGCAGTGGCACTATTTCAAAACCGCCCTCCCATCACACGTTAACATTCGGCATTTGACCCGATGTGATATGCATATCAACCATCCAATATGAAGCTCTCCATCCAACGGTCATCGCACCCCTAAGATGCGTGGAAGATAACCCAAGACATCTGTACCCCTGGCCCACCGTCCGTCGCCCTCCGATGCATTTTCAGCCGTCGATCTCCTCCCGAGATCGGACGGTCCAGATTTATTCGCACACCTGTCATTGACCGGTCCTGCCACATCACCATTCCACGTGTTTCATTACATTTTTCGCCCATCCCTTTATATATATTCCATTCATAGGTCAGATTTTAATGTTTTATGTTAAAATGTCTGTCTCGACATCTTCCCGTGCATTTCCTGTTGTTCCATGGTTTTCCTCCACAGTATCTGCTGCATTCATCGTCCACGTCCAAGCCATGCTACCATTTTCACAGTCATCCGTGCCACCCTCCCCATGCATGGTTTTCTTAATTTGTTTTCATGTTTTTCAGGGTTTCAGGTGGTGAAAACCAGCATAATTCACAGTCCCTATCACAGTGACAGAGAACACAGGAAAGGACCATTTGCAGGAGTTGGAATCATGGAGAAAGGGCCTGGGAAGGAGCCATGACAGGACTATAATTAAAGGAACAGGGTTTAAACTCTGAAAAATCTTCCCCAAAGCCATTAAAGCACAAATTTCGCAGTCAGAGGCAATCGAGAAAGCGGCAAAGAGTATCAGTGGAAAATAGAGCGTTTAAGGCCTGCAATTGCAAATTATAAGCCTTAATCCAATTATCCAAAGGCAAGGTACCAGAATCAAAGACCCCATGGATCGCTCAGAAGTTCCAATGCACAAAAAACCATATTATCAGGGTTTTCATATTAGCAGTACGTTCTTCCATAAAAGGACAAGGTTCCCATACCGTCTGCATTCTATACCATGTTCTAGGGAGATTTTTCAGCCCTGACAACAGTCTTATGCTACCAGTGCATTAGTTATACAGTATTGCAGACCCTAGCATCATCGTTTTGCATTTTGTTCAGTACACCAGAGACATACCTGGAGTAAATGCAAACCTGACGAAGACCACTCCATCGTCCAACGAGTACCATAGATAAATGCCCAGAATTTAAACTGAATGGAGCCTCGGCCCTCCTGCTGATTCAGAATTTAATGTTGCATTTAAGTTACATCTACTCCTGTTATTCTTTTCTCCTATAAGAATCCTCGAGAACATATTGTAAAGGTTGTTGTTGGTTGTTGTTGTTGTTCGGCTTCTGCCGTTGTAGTTAGAGGGATTCAGTTTTGATTGTTAGAACAATCTTGGGAGGGAGTAGCAGAGTAGTTTGTATGTAGTAGGCTGGGAGGAGAAATTTTTTATTGTAACAGCCATTGAGCTCAGTGTATGTGACTGGTTTTGCATCAATTAATAAAGCACATTTCATAGGATCCTGGTCTATTACTATTGGTGATGTTTTTCTAACTCTATTTATTACATTTTCATACTGTTTCATTTTCTTCTAGGCTCGCATCAGAAATATGGCATAGGATTTACCCTTGTTAGGTACCCTATGTCTCTGCTCTCCTTGCCTTAAATGTTTTCTACTGTATGTGTTATCTGAGCGTTGATTTCAGTTAATTTAACCAGTGTAGTGGATGTCATTGCCTGCTAGCTGATGTATGAATTAATGAAATCTATCTTTAGTTGTTCTTGTTGGGTTTAAGATGGAAGATTTTGGAACACTAGGGATTAGAGTTAGCCCTATCCACTAGGATCCTTGTGCGACCAACTGGTCTTTCTAAGATCTCTTGCTGGTGTCAAAGAATTGAAGGTTCAAATTCCTTCTCTGATCTATAGACCCTGGCTCTGTTAAACTTATCTCTGTTTTTCCCTTGGAGCATGTTAAAGCTGACCTAGAGTTAAATGACCTCTGGTCAGATCTATAAGTTGTGCCTTTGTCCCTCCTTTGAAAGTTTCCTTTGAGTATGTCCAATAAGGTCTGGAGTTAAATGACCTCTGATATGATCTATAGACAGAAATTGGGTTACTTTCCTTCTTTCACTTTCAATCCTTAATGTTCCATCCCACCATCTATCTAAAAAGATCCTTTAGTGTAGATGACTTTCCATCTAAAAGCTTTGGCTAGTTGCTGCAAGTAATTCCCTTTCATGACTCCATAGCCCAATGGATGGCACTTTCTTGACCTATCCTCTTTGTTGAAACATCCTACTATTTTGTTCCCTTCCTCCCATTTCTTTCTCAGTCTATGATCTCATGACCAACCCAGCAACCAACCAACCAAATAATTTTAAACCCCCTTTGTGCTTCATAACTAGCCTAATACCTCATTTTGAGCTTAAAATATATATCATTATTTTTTTTATTGGAGAGATCCCTCTCCGGGTCCATGAGGGCTAGATCCTAGGGCCCCAATGTGGTTCTGATGTTGTCTCATCTTTTGGTCTTGCCAATCTGGCCAAAACATGGGAACCCCAACATAATGGCGACTCTGCTAGGGAATTGAGTGCATTTTATCTTACATACTCTTAGCCACTCAAAAGACCCAAGATCTCTTGTTAGATTGGCATTCAATTGATGATGGTGGACAACAACCTGCTTCAAACATTCATATACATCCACCTGGCGACTCCACACTCCATATCTCCCAAAAGACCAAATGACTCCACTGGTAGAAGACTCTGAACTGGTTGAGAAGATACAGTGACCTCTTTCTGATTTACAAACATGCTTCCATGCATACAGAGAAGATATGCCCCATTGAGTAGGGATCATATCCCTGGATTCCCACAAAAAATGCCTGAAGTGGACTGGTTAGAAAAACTACCTACCTTTCAGGGTGAAAACGCTGATGACCCCTTGCTACATCTCATCAAGTTTCATATACATGTGTGGAAATTTAAAGTTGAATGGCATGAATAATGCCTAATGAAAATGTTCATGACAACATTAGAAGGAAAAGCTAGGGTCTGGTGTGAATGGTTAGAACCTCAGAGTTTGTTTTCTTTAAGGGACATGCACCAAGTGTTTTGCAAGAATTATAAAGGAAACTCTCCATCCTTATCATGGGATTGTTGTGATCAATCTCAGAATATCATACAGTACCTGTTATATATTGATGAGGATTTGGTTAATATGCATCCTGAAGATCTGTTAACAGCCATTCAAGAATTTCATATGCATCCTAGCTATCACAGGAACATGGATGAATCAGTTGAGGAAGAAAAAAGTCAAGAGATCATAGACATTCCTCAAGACATTCCTGAAAACTCAGATGCTGATTTATCATCCCTTGTAGTTGAGGCTTCAGATGAATTTTTGCCTCAAATCCAGTCTTCAAAGGAAACAGAGAGCTACTACACTTCTGCATAAAGGAACACAAGACCATCTTCTCCTTTGATAGAAGAAGAAATAGATCAGATCATCAATGGACAACTAGCCTCTGAATTTTTTTACAGATCAGACATTCTTGTCCATTCATCTAATGAGCTTTGCTGTACAGAGTTGAAAAGCTCACATGTAAATCAGAGTGAAGAAAAATCTGCTGATAATCCAGTATGTCCGGTAGGCAGCATTACTTATATTCATGATTTTCCTATTTTTGATCTATCTGATGATGATGTCGTCCAAACAGAAGATGATCTTGCAGGGTCATCATTAGTAGATTTATGGGAGGAAAATCAGTTCCCTCTACTTCCAGAGAGTAATGAGCCAATGCAGGCTATTTATGATATTGATGAAGAAAGCTTTAAGAGTGCAGAAGAGGGTGAAGGATCTCTAGATCTTTGCTGCACTCCATTAAAACTCATCAGTAATGGTTTTCACATGATTGGAGGTCAGCAGCCTTTCATCTCAGAAGATGAAGAGGAAAACAAGGAAGAGATCTTTGAGCAGTTTGAAAGCAAGGAGTTTTCTCTTGAAGAAGAGGAAGCAATGGAACAAACCACTACTCAAGAATACATGGATATTTTCACAGAGCTCAACACATCAGAGCAAAATATATCAGAGCTCCAAGAGGACAACTCTGCCATATATGATGAGTCCTCCAGTTCAGAAAATGAAGAAGATGAGGGAGATTCTCTTTCTCAAGAGAGTCTTTTTCTTAATCCAGTGGAAGAAGAAGAAATCCTGGTTGAAGCCTGCCTGCCAGATATTCATATCCAGGTACCATATCATGATCCTTATGCACATTTCCTGCACACATTTAAAGAAGGATCAAGGGTCTTTTTGAGCAGCATGTTGCAAACAGAAAGAAAATTTTTAAAAGCTGCTATTATGGAACAAAAAGACGGGGAGTTTCCCTACCTATCCAGCATGCTCAAGGATTTGAGCAAGAGATACCAGTCATGGGATCATTTGATGGATTGGTTGCATTGGAAGACAATGTTTGTAAGCTAGACTTGTAAATATTCTAGTTAGAGTAGGGTAGGTAGGAAAAGCTCAATAAAGCTCAGTCTATGAGCATGTAGTTAGTTTTTTTTAATTCCTGCAAAGTCCAGCAAGTCAGACAGTCTAATCCTGGCTTGATTGTTTTCAATTTCTGTCTTAGAATGTAGAGAAGAAATCTGCTAGATAGTTTAATCCTAGCAGATATTAGCGTAGGTAGGGAAATTTATGAGGCCAACAATATAATTTGGTCTCATGGAGAAATAAGGTAGAAATAGAATACGCTTACTTTCTTGTTTGTAAAAAATAAATGATGTAAAGGGTCTGCTAGTCCAAATGAACCCTAGAAGAAAAAATGCTAGGATTTTAGGATGGGTAGGTAGATTGTTTGGGAATGTTTCTCATGATATATCATGTTTGTGGCAGCTGAAAATCAAAGAAGAAAGGTGGCTCAAGCAGTAGGCATCTGGCCTACACCAAAGATTTATTTTCTGAATTCTTGACTCCTTCAAGAAGAAGCCATCCCCATGTGGAGCCACTGTTAGCCCCCCTATAAATTTTTGACAAGCAAACAGGGGGCTAAAATGTTTTTGAGCCTTCAAGGATTGAATTTCCTCTAAAAACACATCGTCCTTGAAGTCTCTAGTGCCCTTCCCTTTGATAAATCCCCTCTGCTGATTCCCATTATTAAGCCTCTCTGATTACAAAAATTGTGCTCCAAAAGGCTTTAATTTTCCCCTTGTATCCCTGCAAAATTTCCCATCTCAACCCTTTTTTCCTTTGTCCAAATTCCCCTTTTACCGCCAAATCCCTCCCCTAGTCCTCCTAAACCATCCTAAATCCCCTTTAAACCTTCCAAATACACTTTGTTTTGTTTAAATTCCCTTTTTCCATCGACCGTTATCCTTATTCTGCCCTCAAATTGCATTAATAGGGGCCGAATAACCATTTTGTTTATGTGTGTGGGTTTAGCACCCTTTTGGCCAGCCCCAGAACCATATTTACCCCATGTGGCCTGGTGCTAGAACCACCCGCCAGCCCCAAAAAGCGCTTAGCGGAAATGTGTATCGGGCACATTTTGAACCGTCGATCTGTATAGATCGGATGGTCATCACGAGCTCTGCAGCATCCATTACCCTACTCTTTCACCACCGGTTCATCGCATCATAGCCGTTCATTTACCCGCAGATCTGACGGTCCGGAATCCGCCCGCCTCAATGGTCCCCACACCACGGTCACTGTTCAAAATACGACGGTTTCTATCACACCGCCTTTGAGGGGTGGGTAGTATTTTTCGTTTGGCCAGCGATTCCACTCATCACACAACGCGTGGCAGCAACACTATTTCAAAACCGCCCTCCCATCGCAGGTTAACATTCGGCATTTGACCCGGTGCGATATGCATATCAACCGTCTGATCTGAAGCTCTCTATCCAACGGTCATCGCACCCCAAAGATGCGCAGAAGACAACCCAAGACATCCGTACCCCTGGCCCACCATCTGTCACCCTCCGATGCATTTTCAGCCATCGATCTCCTCCCAAGATTGGACGGTCCAGATTTATTCGCACGCCCGTCATTGACCAGTCCCGCCACGTCACCATTCCATGTGTTTCATCACATTTTTCGCCCATCCCTTTATATATATTCCATTCATAGGTTGGAGTTTAACGTTTTACGTTAAATTGTCTGTCTCGACGTCTTCCCGTGCATTTCCTGCTATTCCATGGTTTTCCTCCACAGTATTCTCTGCATTCATCGTCCACGTTCGGGCCACGCTGCCATTTTCACAGTCATCCGCGCCACCCTCCCCATGCATGGTTTTCTTAATTTGTTTTCGTGTTTTGCAGGGTTTTGGGTGGTGAAAAACACCATAATTCACAGTCCCTATCACAGTGACAGAGAACACAGGAAAGGACCATTTGCAGGAGATGGAATCATGGAGAAAGGGCCTGGGAAGGAGCCATGACAGAAATAGCATTAAAGGAACAGGGTTTAAACTCTGCAAAATATTCCCCAGAGCCATTAGAGCACAAATTTCGCAGTCAGAGGCAAACAAGAAAGCGACAAAGAGTATCAGTGAAAAAATAGAACGTTTAAGGCCTGCAATTGCAAATTATAAGCCTTAATCCAATTATCTAAAGGCAAGGTACCAGAATCAAAGACCCCGTGGATCGCTCAGAAGGTCCAATGCACAAAAACCCATACTATCATGGTTTTCATATCAGCAGTATGTTCTTCCATAAAAGGACAAGGTGCCCCTAACGTTTGCATTCTATACCATGTTCTAGGGAGATTTTTCAGCCCTGACAATAGTCCTATGCTACCAGTGCATTAGTTATACAGTATGGCAGACCCTAGCATCATCGTTCTGCATTTTTTTCAGTACACTAGAGACATACCTGGAGGAAATGGAAACCTGACGAAGACCACTCCATCGTCCAATGAGTACCAGAGATAAATGCCCAGAATTTAAACTGAATGGAGCCTTGGCCCTCCTTCTGCTTCAGAAATTAATGCTGCATTTAAGTTATATCTACTCCTGTTATTCTTTTCTCCTATAAGAATCCTCGAGAACATATTGTAAAGGTTGTTGTTGGTTGTTGTTTTTGTTCAGCCGCTGTCGTTGTAGTTAGAGGGATTCAGTTTTGATTTTTAGAACAGTCTTGGGAGGGAGTAGCAGAGTAGTTTGTATGTAGTAGGCTGGGAGGAGAAAGTTTGGATTGTAACAGCCATTGAGCTTAGTGTATGTGACTGGTTTTGCATCAATTATTCAATCACATTTCACATGATCCTGGTCTATTACTATTGGTGATGTTTTTCTAACTCTGTTTATTACATTTTCATATTGCTTCATTTTCTTCTGGGCTCGCATAAGAAATATGGCATAGGATTTACCCTTGTTAGGTACCCTATGTCTCTTCTCTCCTTGCCTTAAATGTTTTCTGTTGTATGTGTTATCTGAGGGTTGATTTAAGTTAATTTAACCAGTGTAGTGGATGTCATTTCCTGCTAGCTGATGTATGCATTAATGAAATATATCTTTAGTTGTTCTTGTTGGCTTTAAGCTAGAAGGTTTCGGAACACTGGGGATTAGAGTTATCCCTGTCCACTAGGATCCTTGTGCGACCAGCTGGTCTTTCTAAGATCTCTTACTGGTGTCAAAGCATTGAAGGTTCAAAGTCCTTCTCTGACCTATAGACCCTGGCTCTGTTAAAATTATCTCTATTTTTCCCTTGGAGCATGCTAAAGCTGACCTGGAGTTAAATGACCTCTGGTCAGATCTATAAGCTGCCCCTTTGTCCCTCCTTTGAAAGTTGCCTTCGAGTATGTCCAAGCAGGTCTGGAGTTAAATGACCTCTGACCTGATCTATAGACAAAAATTGGGTTACTTTCCTTCTTTCACTTTCAATCCTTAATGTTCCATCCCACCATCTATCTAAAAATATCCTTTAGTGTAGATGACTTGCCCTCTGAAAGCTTTGGCTAGTTTTTGCAATTAATTCCCTTTCATGACTCCATAGCCCAATGGATGGCACTTTCTTGACCTATCCTCTTTGCTGAAACATCCTACTGTTTTGTTCCCTTCCTCCCATTTCTTTCTCAGTCTATGATCTCATGAACAACCCAGAAACCAACCAACCAAATCATTTTAAACCCCCTTTGTGCTTCATAACTAGCCTAATACCTCATTTTGAGCTTCAAATATATATCATTCTTTTTTTATTGGAGAGATCCCTCTCCGGGTCCAGGAGGGCTAGATCCTAGGGCCCCAAAGTGGTTCTGATGTTGTCTCATATTTTGGTCTTGCCAATCTATCCAAAACATGGGAACCCCAACAGAAACTATGCTAAATTTCCATATCATAGGTGTCCCAAAGAAATAGCTGCAACTCTTTCATTAATTTCCTACCAAATATTGATTACAATAGAGTCTATGACTAATGCAACAACATGCAACCTGGGAAATGAGTCAAAAAGTACAATATATAGACCACAAAAAAACTTATCCCATCCTCAGGGGTTGAATCCCTAAGTGGAGGATAAGTTCCACCAAAAGCTGAACTCATACCTAGAGTGTATGGAGGTCAAACTGACTCATCCCTCACTTTTTGGAAACTGATTCATTACATCATCATCAAAAGTTTTCATATAATGTATCTACCCTAGGTAAGTGTAAATAAAACATAATTAATTTTACGTCTTTGAATTACAGAGGTAAAACATCATTTTCCCAAGTGAAACTAGAAAAACTAAGAAAATTTGTAAATATCAGCAAACTGAGAAAATTTGTCAAAAGCACAACACAAACTTCAACTCCACGTTTGAGGAGGTTACTAGTCTCCAAATTGAGCTCATGATAGCTCACTGGAAAGCCTTTCCAGTCTATTTTCTAGATCTATTCTTATTTTCCAAAATGGTGTTGATTTGACTTCCAAAAAATGATTCTCCCAAGACTGATCAAAAGCACAATGCCAACCTCCAAAATAGGGCAGAAATGTCATTTTTTGTGTTTTTTGACTTTTTGACTACTCCTTTGACCCAAAAATATTAGAAACGTTATTTTCCTAACTATAAATTACCTTCAGAATCCAATGTTAGCTTCATTTTTTCCATTGGAGGTCCCTAGAAAAAGCGCAGCGCCTAGGGCTCTGTACTTTTTACAGTGGGAATGTGCTAAACTATCAAAAACACAAAAATTTCCAAAAATTTCCAAAATTTCTCAAATATCCTCAAATTTTCTTCTTTAGGAGGCTAATGAGGTGTGTTAGGCAATGAGTGATGCCTCAAAAATAATATCAAGCTTCTCCCTTTCATTTTTCTTGGTTAGGGTTTCAAGTCTTGATTTGGTCTTTTGGAGATTTGACCTTGTAATTTGATTTTTTTTGTAGTGTTTTTCCCTCTTTCTCAGTATTTCATTGTCCTTATTTTCCTTATTTGAAAGCTTATTAAGATTTTGGTTGGCCCTTTCAAGCCAATGCTCCCAGTTCTCATTGACCACAATGGAAAATTTTTCATTCAAAGTTAGCTCATTAGCAAGTTCAACCTCCTTTTTCCTCTCTAGTTCTAGAGCTCTTTTCAGCCCTCTAGTCCTAGGTCTCCTTCTTGGAAATTTTTCTTCTACCTCATTTTTTTCATCATACCTCTCATAAGCCTCATCAAGAAAGTTATTTTCCTTGATTTCTTCTCCTTTTTCCTTGAGAAGCTGAATCTCCATGAATGTGTACTTGGTTTTGAGTTGTTCATTTTCATGCTCATAATATGTAATCACAAACTTAGATCTCCATAAGTTGGTTTGAATCTCCCTGATTTTGGAATCCTTCTTCTTGATAATCAAATTGGAGGCCTCATCATCATGCTTCTCATCCAATTCAACAAGGTCAAAATCAGTCTTTGTCTCATGGAGGTCATCCTCCTCATGAATGGCTTCCTCATGTACATCTTCTTCTGCCATGTTTTGTTTTCCCTTTTGTACATGTTTTGTTGGTGAAGAAGGCAAGGTCCCTCCCACAATATTTGGGGCAAACAAATCCATATTACCTCTCTGATATGTCTTTTCCAATGTGTTCATTTCAACCTCTTTAGGCTTGTTGACCTCAACTCTGTTAGGTGACTCATCCTAAACATGAAATGGTGATGATGGTCATGACGGTGATGGAGTAGATGAAGTGGACTAAGGTGGAGGCATATATGTAGCAAGATGAGATGAAGAATGCACATCTTCAACATGTGGATCTTGTGGAGCAGTGAAGATGTCATTTTCAATGAAAGTATCCCATGAGATGCCCAACTGATCAAGTTGATGGAGGACAATGATCTTGATCAATGAATGGTGGAAGAGGCTATTCATCAGTTGGTCATAGTCTCTCTTTTTCATAATGAATGCCATTTTTTCTATGCTCCTGAATTGAAAGTATGGGATATTGATAAATATTACTCTTGTGAATTAAATTAGCAATATAATGTGGTATGTGTAGAGACTAGAAAATATTCCTTCACAAGAGAAGTACTTCTTGATTATCTTCATCATGGGGGCATACCTATCAAGAAGGTATCTAAAAGGGAAAACCCTCTTCCTTTCATTCATGTACCTAGGCTTAATGAATGGTTCATATTATTGATCCTCCAACTCCTTAGATTTAAACCACTGCTCACCCATGTTTGGAATCCATGTGGCAGTAGCAATGACATATGTAGATATACTAAAGGTCACACCTGCAAGGGTCACCTGATTATCTTTGAGGTTTGAAATAAACAATCTACTCAACGTAGGATGATGTTGGACCCTCTGAATCTTGCTGCAAAAATCAAGGCAACCTACATACTCAAATCAACTGACACTAATAGGAGAGGCCATAAATTCATTTGTGTTAGTGGGCTCCAGCCTTAGGATTATTCCTTCTTTTTGAGGCCTTCTCTATTATTTGTCCTCCTCTCCTTGTCTACTATCCTCCTCCATATAGTCTCTGTCTTCCTCCATAGTTTTTAGTTGGCTAAGAAAACCATAGGTATAAGGTGGATGGGAATAGGGAATGCAAATAGGTCTAGGGAATAGGGATAAGTCCAGAAAAATTTAGGGAGATGGGGGAAGGGATTATGAAGCTTTAAGATGTGGTAGGAGTTTAAAATGTTAAGGGAGTGGGAAATGATAGCTAAATTACAGGTTTTGGGAGGTGTTTGCCTAGGAATGTAGAGGCCTAGGACTTAGGTCTTTAGGGGAAAAGGACTTAGGGATTAGGAAATGGTAGTGTAAGGATATGGATAGAGTTTTTAGATGTGTGGGTAGGAAATGCGGGGTGTTAAGGCATCAAATTTGGAAATTAGGAATAAAACTAGGGTTTGCTCACTAGACAAATGCCAATTTCACTTAAGAAAATAAACACTATGAAATGAGTGTTTATGAGTTCAAGGAGGAAACAAATCTGGTTCAATTACTTGCAAGAGTGTGTAACAAGTATTTGCTGATATTTTGGGAGATTTTGGAGATGATTTGGTGCCTGGAGAGGTCATTGAGCAAAAGTGCAGCACATCGGGCAAAAGCGTAGTGCCTTGCCCAGAAGCACATCGCCAGTGGGAGAAAAGTGCAGCGATGCCTGCTCTAAGCGTTGTGCCACTCTCTAAAAGTGTAGCGCCACTGAAAAATTCAGCCTCTGACCCTTCAATTCGATTTTCCAACTAAGGGAGTCCAAGCTTGATGTTTGAAATGAGAAATGAGAGTCTTTGTGATGTCTTTGTGGTCTTTATACTTCATCATTTGAATGAATTGGGCCTTGGTTCCCACTTTTTCTCTCTTTACTTTCACTTTAAACTCTGAATCTTTACCTTTTCATTTGTCTTTTTCTTTGACAAATTGATCATCTAGTGACTTTGAGAACTCTTTGGATTTGAAATTTTGATGCTTTGGCATGTTAAAACTCCGAGTTAGTAGCTTGGGAATCATGAAATTATTACATTTAAATGAGATAAAATTACATAATGAAAATTAAAAATTACATCTTAGAACCAAAATTACATGTTGAAACAAGCATTTTTCTTCACAAATCATCTTCATGGTGAAGAGATGTTATTGGATCACCCTTTACTTGCTGGTCTTATGTAGTGGAAATGAAATTTTATTGGACCTTGGAAACCCTAATTACCTAATGAGACCTTGAAGGACTGAAATTCATAATGACATGACTGATGTGATGACATGATGATATTGAATTTATAGATGGTGTACAGTCAGCAAGGTATGAAACTATGCCAGCAAGTAATCAAGTTTGAGGAAGAGTGATGTTTTTGGACTAGGGCTACCTTCAGTGACTAAATTTTTGCATTATCTAGTGGAATGATAAAAAAATTCTGATTGGGACCCTTAAAATGATATGAAAAAAGGACTTTTGATCACTGATGGTAGGATGCAAATATTGACACTAACATTGGCCTTATTGGGGATGATATCTCTAAAAGATGTGTCAAGAACACTGTAGACTAGAAAGCCTTATCCATTGGGCCAATACAATCAAAATCTCAAACTAATAAACATGACTAAAAATTGATAACTCATAAGAAATAGATTGACTCAAGACAAACTCAAAATTCACTAAAAATTGACTCAATACTGACTTGACTAAAAAATGAACCTTTGAAAATGGCATAAAATTAGTGAAGTTCCATGGTTTCAATTTGGGCTCGAAAATCCAGTGATCTCTCCTTCACACTTGAAAAAAATGTAACTGATATTTACAACTAAATGAAAAATTGATTGAGAAATGTGCTTCAGAAAATATAGTGCTTAAGGATCCTACCATTGAATGTTCCTCCTAAACACTCTTGTCCATTCATCTCTTCTAGAAAATAAGCATTTTATCCCCGACAAGCATAAATATGATATGGCCCTTTCCATAAATTCTCAAATTTTCCATGCTTACCCTTATCCTCATTTCTGGCATCCGAGCGGAGTACTACATCTCCAACCTTGAAGTTGTTTTCCTTTGTTTTCCGGTAATATATATTCTTTATCTTGTCATGGACTTTTGAGGTATTCTGAAATACATCATCTCTCGTCTGCTGAAGGTGTATCATTTGATTAATCCAACATTGTATGTAATTTTCCTCAGTCCCTACTTCTTGCAAAAATTTCATTACCGGGACTGTTATTGATGAAGGAAACACACTATCGACATCGTACACAACTTGAAAATGAGACACTCCAATAGAATTATTATTACTCACCCAGTCTGCCCATAATGCATCTATCAACTTCTTATGCCAATTATTTTTATTTTCCTCTAACATTTCTTAATGATACTGATCAAGAATTTATTAGAGGACTTTGCAAATCCATTACCTTGTGGGTAGTAGGGTATAGAGTGTCCCAACTTAATGATCTTTCACAAAAATCAGTCATCTTATTAGAATTGAATGCTACTGTGTTATCTATGATAATATTAGTAGGACAACCAAAACGGGACAAAATATTATCTTCTAAAAACTGAATGATGACAGAATCTGTTGCTTTCCTGGTCGGGATTGCTTCGATCCACTTTGTAAAGTAATTTGTGGCTGTCAATATCCACTTATTCTGTACGGATGATATTGGGTGAATCTCACCTATGAACTCTAGGCCCCACTATTGAAATGGTGCATGTACTAAAATAGGTTATAGAGGTAATCGGAGAAGCTTTCTCTTACCTTGAAAAACTTGACATTTTAACTCGTTACTGTTTTGTACACATCTGAAAAAAGTGTCGGCCAAAAAAGTGTCGGCCAATAATATTGGTCATGTTCTTCCAATATAGGTGGCCCCCACAATCTCCTTTGTGGAAGTCATTCATCACTTCCTTAGATTCTTCTTCGACCAAACAGTTCAGCAACACACCTTCGAGGTCCTTCTAGTAGAGTGCATTGTCTAATATGCAATACTTGGAAGATTTGAGCTTCAAAGACTTGCCTTGACTTTTAGTCATGCCTAGAGGAGGGTTTAGGTGTTCCAAAACATAGACAATATCAGAATATCATGGAGATGACAAAAACATATCAGATACCTGAATGAGATTCACTTCTTCTTCGTACTCGAAAATGGCTGAAATCAGGTTAATGTTTAGAGCATGGAGTTTTGACTTAGCCATGAGCTTCGCTAAGACCTTACCTTTTATGAGCTTGGTGGGCTTGATCTCTAGGTCATATTATAGTAATGTTGATATCCATCTCCTTCTCCTACCTTCTGGGTCTGTCTGCATGAGAACTTCTTTTACAGTTGCATTAGGTACATAAGAAAGAGTATGTGAATGTAATATGTAAACTCTAAAATCTTTCAGTGCTTTTACCAAAGAAAACCCTGTTTCTCTATGATGTTGTACTGAAGGGTTGAATCTCTGATATTACAACTGAATAATGCAATTGAAAACTCAGTTTTATCCCTTTTCTTCATCAAGACTGCGGCCATGATGTGCTCAAAAGAAAATGAGAGTATTATGAAGTAAATAGTATAATCAAGACTTATTAAAATAGGACTAGTGCTCAAGGAAAAATTTACTAAGTTGAAGGATTTTTGGGCATCTTCATACCACTTCAAATATTTGTAGCTTGGTATCTATGCTTCCGGAAAATCTTCTCTCGATCTTTGACTGGATCAACTAGATCAGGATCAATATTTGCTCTGGTATATCTTCTTAAAGCCAACTCTACAATATTGGCACTGCAATTATCCAATCAACCTTTCTGAAACTTAATAATATCATCCAAATGATCAAATTCCAATGATTCTTGTCATACACCCAGGAAAAATAAATCTTTCTTTCCTCGGAAACGGCGCCAGTATGTTATCACTCCACTGGATCTCTAAGGCTGAGAAAGAGTCCAAACAAAAGTAACCATAGAACAATCTATTATCTTGGTAGCTAGCCCTAAAAAACTAGATAGGGCTTTCTCCACAAAGTCACAGCCAAGAGGGTTGGATGAATTAGGGTTTTAGGCTAGGTATGAGTATAGGGGTTTGTTTGTTTGAATTGGTTTTACTGGATGGGTGAATTAGGTCAAAGAGGCTAGGTCAGGGAAAATAAGATTAGGATTGTAGTCCATTCAATGGGGAAAGGTAGGTATGAAGGCTAACACTTTATGTTTTTAGGGTGAAATGGATCAGACTTATGAGGAGCTAGAAAGAGAAAGGCAAAGCATGTATTCTTTCTAAACTGAAGAAAATGAACAAATTATGAAAATTTTCACAAAACAGAGCATGAGAGATGTATTCTACTTATCAACTTGAAAATCAACATATAATAGAGATGAAATGGATCATGAAGACAAAACATTCATACATATGTAACATAAGAAGAAACTGTGCTAAATTTCCATACCATAGGTGTCCCAAAGAAATAGCTGCAACTCTTTCATTAATTTCCTGCAAAATATTGATTACACTTGGAGTCTATGATCAATGCAACAGCATCCAACCTGGTAAATGAGTAAAAAAGTACAAGATATAGACCATAAAACAACTTCTCCCATCCTCAAGGGTCGAATCCATGAGTGGAGGAGAAGTTCCACCAAAAATTGAACTCATATCTAGAGTGTAGGGAGGTCAAACTAACTCATCCCTCACTTTTTGGAAACTGATTTATTATATCATCATCAAAAGTTTTCATCTAATGTATTTACCCTAGGTATGTGTAAAAACACCATAATTACTTGTACATAGTTTAATTACAGAGGTAAAACATCATTATCCCAAGTGAAACTGGAAAAACTGGGAAAATTTGTAAATATCATCAAACTGAGAAAATTTGTCAAAAGCACAGCGCCAAGGTCAAAAGCGTAGTGAAAAATTCATCTCCACTTTTGAGGGGGTTCCAGGTGTCCAAATTGAGCTCATGATAGCCCATTGGAGATCCTATCTATTCTAGTTTCTAGATCTATGCTTGATTCAAAAATGGTTTTTATTTGACCCTCCAAAAACTGATTCTCCCAAGACTGGTCAAAATCGCAATGCTAGCCTCCAAAACAGGGCAGAAATGTCATTTTTGAGTGTTTTTTGACTTCTTGACTGCTCCTTTGACCCAAAAAATCTTAGAAAAGTTGTTTTCCTGACTTTAAATTTCCTTATAAATCTAATGGTACCTTCATTTCTTCCATTGGAGGTCCCTAGAAAGAGCGTAGTGCCTAGGGCGCTGCGCTTTTAACAATGGGACCGTGTTAAATTGTCAAAAACACAAAAAATTCCAAAAAAATTCAAAATTGCTCAAATTTCCTCAAATTTTCTTCTGTGGGAGCCTAATGAGGTATTTTAGGCAATGAGTGATATCTCAACAATAATATCAAGTTCTTCCCCTTCATTTTTCTTGTTTAGGGTTTCAAGTCTTGATTTGGTCTTTTGGAGCTTTGACCTTGCAATTTGATTTTTCTTCAAGTAGTGTTTTGCCCTCTTTCAAAGTATGTCATTGTCATTATTTTCCTTCTCCAAGATCTTATCAAGATACTAGTTGGCCCTGTCAAGCCAATGCTCCCGATTCTCATTGACCATGATGAAAAACTGTTCATTCAAAGTTAGCTCATTAGCAAGTTTAACCTCCTTTTTCCTCTCTAGTTCTAGAGCTCTTTTCAGCTCTATAGTCCTAGGTATCCTTCTTGGCACTTGTTATTCTTCCTTATTTTTTTCACCATGCCTCTCATAATCCTCATCAAGCAAGGCCTTTGCCTTGGGCACTACGCTTTTGATGGTGGGACTGTGCTAAACTATCAAAAACACAAAAAATTCAAAAAAAATCCAAAATTTCTCAAATTTCCTCAAATTTTCTTGTTTGGGGGTCAGGTGTGTTAGGCAATTAGTGATGCCTCAGAAATAATAGCAAGCTTATCCCCTTCATTTTTATTGGTTAGGGTTTCATGTTTTCATTTGGTCTTTGGGAGCTTTGACCTTGCAATTTGATTTTTCTTGAAGTAGTGTTTTTCCCTCTTTCTCAGTATGTCATTGTCATGATTTTCCTTCTCCAGAAGCTTCTCAAGATATTGGTTGGCCATGTCAAGCTAATTCTCCCAGTTCTCATTTTCCATTATGGAAAAATTTTCATTCAAATTTAGCTCATTAGTAAGTTCAACCTCATTTTTCCTCTCTATTTCTAGAGCTCTTTTCAACCCTCTAATCCTATGTCTCCTTCTTGGCACTTGTTCTTATGACTCATTTGTTTCACCATACCTCTCATAAGCCTCATCAAGCAAGGCCTTTCCCTTTTTTCTTCCCTTTTTTCCTTGAGACGCTGAATCTCCATGATTTCTTGCTTGGTTTTGAGTTGTTCATTTTGCTGCTCATAATATGTAATCACAAACTTAGACCTCTCTAAGTTGGTATGAAGCACCCTGATTTGGGCATCCTTCTGATTGATAATAAAATTAGAGGCCTCATCATCATGCTTCTCATCCAAGTCAACCAGGTGAAAATAATTCTATGTCTCATGGAGGTGATCCTCCTCATGAATGGCTTCTTCATGTACATCTTCCTCTGGCATATTTTGTTTTCCCTTCTGTACCCTTTTTGTTGGTGAAGAATGCAGGGCCCCTACCACAATCTTTGGGGAAAACACCTACCTATGCCCTCTCTAATATGTCATTGCTAATGTGCTCATTTAAACCTCTTTAGGCTTGCTGACCTCAACTCTGTTAGGTGACTCATCTTGACCATGAAATGGTGATGATGGTGACGGAATAGGTGAAGTGAACTGAGGTGGAGGCATAGATTTAGCAGGATGAGATGAAGAAGGCACATCTTTAGCATGTGGAGCTTGTGGAGTAGTGAAGATGTCATTTCCAATGAAAGTATCCCATGAGATGCCCAGTTGATAAAGGTGATGGAGGACAATGATATTGATCAATGAGTGGTGGAAGAGGCTATTTATCTGCTATTCATAGTCTCACTTTTGCATAGTGAATTCCATTTTTTCTATGCTCCTGAATAGAAATTATGGGATATTGAGAAATATTACTCTTGTGAAGTGCATCAACAATCTAATGTGGTATGTGTAGAGACTAGAAAATCTTACTTCACAAGAGAAGTACTTCATGATGATCTTCATCGTGGGGGAATACCTATAAAGAAGGTAGCTAAAAGGGAAAACCCTCTTCCTTTTAATTTTTGTAGCTGGGTTTAATGAATGGTTCATAGTACCGATCCTCTAAATCCTTAGATTTAAACCACTTCTCACCCATGTGTGGAATCCCTGTGGTAGCAGCAATGACATATGTATATATACTGAAGGTCACACCTGCAAGGGTCACCTAATTATCTCTGAGGTTTGAAATAAACACTCTACTCAACATAGGATGATGTTGGACCCTCTGAATCATGTTGCAAAAATCAAGGAAACCTACATACTCAAAAAAACTGACAAACATAGGAGAGGCCATCAATTCATTTTTGTTAGTGGGCTCTAGCCTTGGGATTATTCCTCCTTTTTGAGGCCTTCTCTATCCTCCTCTCCTTGTCTACCATCCTCTTCCATATAGTCTCTATCTTCCTCCATAGTTTTTGGGTGGCTAAGAAAACACTGGGGATGAGGTGGATGGGAATGGGGAATGGAAATAGGTATAGGGAATAGGGATAAGTCTAGAAAAATTTAGGGAGATGGGGGAAGGGATTATGAAACTTTAGGAGGTGGTACAAGGTTGAAATTTCAAGGGAGTGGGAAATGATAGTTAAATTACAGGTTTTGGGCGATGGCTGCCTAAGAATGTAGAGGCCTAGGACTTGGTGTTTTAGGGGAAAAGAATTTAGGGACTAGGAAATGGTAGTGCAAGGGTAGGGATAAGGTTTTTAGATGTGTGGGAAGGAAATGCGGGGTATTAGGGCATAAAATTTGGAAATTAGGAATAAAACTAGGGTTTTCTCACTAGACAAATTCCAATTTCACTTAAGAAACAAAAACACTATGAAATTATTATTTAGGAGTGCAAGGAGGAAACGAATTTGGTGTACTTAATTGCAAGATTGTGTAACAAGAATTTTCTGAGAGTTTGGGAGAGGTTGGAGGTGATTTGGTTCCTGGAGAGGTCACTGAGAAAAATCGTAGTGTATCAGGAAAAAGAATAGCACCAGTGGGAGAAAAGCGCAGCGCTACCTGCTCTAAGCGCAACGCCACTTCAAAAAGTGTAGCGCCACTGAAAAAGTTGGCCTCTGACCCTTCAATTCGATTTTTCCAAATAAGGGATTCCAAGCTCGATGGATGAAATGACAAATGAGATTCTTTTTGATGTCTTTGTGGTATTTATACTTCATCATTTGAATGAATTGGGCCTTGGTACCCAAATTTTCTTTCTTCACTTTCACTTTAAAATATTTATCTTTACCTTTGAATTTGTCTTTTTATTTGAAAAATTTATCATATGGTGACTTTGAGAACTCTTTGAATTTGACATTTTGATGCTTTGGCATTTTGGAACTCTGAGTAAGCATCTTGGGAATCATGAATTTATTACATTTAAATGACATAACATTACATAATGAAAATTAAAATTTACATCTTAGAGCCAAAATTAAATGTTGAAACAAGAATTTTTCTTCACAAATCATCTTCATATGGTGAAGAGATGTTATTGGATCACCCTTTACTTGCTGGTCTTATGTAGTGGGAACGAAGTTTTATTGGACCTTGGAAACCCTAATGACCTAATGAGACCTTGAAGGACTGTACTTCATAATGACATGACTGATGTGATGACATGATGATATTGACTTTATATATGGTGTACAGTCAGCAATTTATGAAACTATGCTAGCAAGTAATCAAATTTGAGGAAGAGTGATGTTTTTGGACTAGGGATACCATCAATGACTAATTTTTTGCATGACCTAGTGGAATGATAAAAAATTTCTGAGTGGGACGCTTAAAATTATATGAAAAGATAATTTTTGATCACTGATGACAGGATGCAAACACTAACACTAACAAGAAGGATCAATTAGATTGATGCAGTCATATGTCAGGAAGACAAAAATCAGAGTGATAGATGTCAAATAATAGAGCACAGATCAAATTTGGCAGCATTGCAGAGGGCACAGATGTAGAGTCAACAACATCACAAATATTTCAGTAGACAATGCAGTAACTGGTGGCAGTTAGAGACTGTGGAGCCTCAAGACTGCCTTAATTTTGACATCAATTTTCACTAGCTTTCCTTCTTTTTGACAAATCCATAAGCTCAAACAAGATTTAAATGCACAATTTATCCTGGTAATGTATCCTAATTATCTCTTTTTCATATTTTCAGGTGTTCCTTATTATTAGAATAAATTTTTTATTTAGCCACAGAATTAATGCAATTTTGTAGGTAAATTTTGTTTCTGTAGCCACCGCCATGATTCAACAGGTTCTGAGGAATCAATGAAGAAGCAAAACATATGGGCAATTGATGAATGATCTGATTATGGATCTTATCCTATCTACTTATACAGTATCAAGGAAGAAAGCGCCTAGGATCACAGTCAAAGGGTCGGTCAAAATATGAAATGGAAAAAGCGAGTGAGAAATATTGAGGCTTCACAATTTTCTCTCCACGTAGAAAATAATGAAGTGATGAAATTCATGTTTTCGTTTAGAGTTTCATACATATTTTTGTTAGTCTCCAAAGATGTGAAAGCCTTAAACTTTTAATACAAGACTATTATAAATACCAAGTTGTGTAATTATGAAACAAGTTTGAATTATTGCAAGATTGTTATATTATGAAACTCTGTTTTTATTCACTAATTGAAGAAGGAAGCATTTTGGATTCTTAATGCATAGCTAGTAGGGAATAGATCAGAAGCCTGTTTGTTGTGGAGGGCCCCTGCACATAAGAGGTTTATTTTTTTATTTTAGTATTCTTTCATAGCTCATTTTTACTTGCTTTCGTTGTATTTTTCATATAGATACATGCTCTATTTCCGTTGTGATTCATAGCATAGATCTACTCTGTCTTCATTTGTGTTTCATAGCCCGAATACATGCTTTAATTTCATACTGTAGACATATTCTTTGTTTGCATTTACATTGCAATTGTTTCCAAATTTCTATAGTATAGATGATCAAGTTTATCATTGCTACTTCACTATTTGGTATCTTCATTTGCAGAATATAGTTATGCTAAGGTATATTCTTTGTTTATGATTGGGTATATTTATAGATAATTTATCATAGTGGTTGCAATAGATTGATTTAGTATAGCTTAAAATTCATCATTTAGATTATTTTCTTTTCATGCAATATAAGTTATCATAGATTATTTTCCTTTCTTAAATAAACATTTCTTTTTCGTCCTTCTTGCATGTTTTATTTTTTAATCATTAAAATATTTATTTTAATAAGTGTGAATACTCTTTAGTGATTTATTGTTCTAAATTTCATTCATATGTTTTCAAAAGAATACAGAAATATTAAATATCCTTCGTGTTTCTAGAACTTTAGTTTTTTCTCAAAGTCAATCATTAACTATTAACAAGCTAAGATAGGATTTTCATCATAATTTTGGAGCCTAGTTGAATTTAGATTTCATTTCATAAATTATAAGTTTTAGTTTCTCAATTCCATTTAGACATTCAAAATAAACACAAAATCCTAAAAACAACTCTAAACATATAAAATCAACACAATAAATTAAGTAAGAAAAGGCTTCTAGCATATATAGTGCATTTGCACTTCACAAGATTACCAACTCTTGTTGATAATTTATGATAGAAATTTAAGACATTAAATTGACTAAACATAGACTCTAATGAAAAATGCATCATATTGATTCAGTTTTTTGGAGGCTATTCAGTTTCAGGAGTTGTAGGAGAAAACAACACTAGATAAGTGTTGCATGCAGAACATTCCAAAGTTACGAGATTAGGATATATTGAATTCATTTATTATTGAGAGGGAGTGTTGAAATTTGCAACAACAAACAGTGAAATTGGAAACCAGAAATGAAATCCAGAATATGAAACCCATAAATGGTACCGTATAAGGCTTCTGATTTAATTTTCCCTTAATTAAATTGGAAGGAAAATTGCAATTTTATCCCATGACAACTTGTATTAGTTAACTGAGTCAGGAAGACTTAGTTAGCTTAGGAAATTCGAGTTAGAGGTCTAAGAGGATGCATGAAAAGGTATTTTCTATTTTTAGGGGGTCTAGATATAGCTATTTGTGAGTTGTAATTAGTTAACTTAAGTAATTGAGTTAAAATCAGTTTAAATAGTTCTAACTAAGAGATGACCTAGTGAGAGGTCCAGTGAATTAAATTAGATTTAATTCACAAGTAGTGATCAATAAATTAACGGATAATTTTTTATAAATAGTTGTTGCATGTAATTTCTAAGGAAGGCTCAGTTGATATTGTGGTTAAAGGGAAGAGATCTATTAGTTGTACTATTATAAAATTATACAGGCCATTCATGAGGTAATCAGGAAAGCATTAAAGTATTACACAATCATTAATTGGGAATTTCCTAATTTATAGGAGCTCAATTAGTGCAAGAATGTGTAATCAAGGCAGGCCCGACAGAGGCAAGAAAAATGTTAAATACTTGACCGATTTTTCTTAGATTGCAAGGTAGATTCGAGGAGGATCAAAGTGATATAGTCAGGAGAGTGCAGAGGTTTCTTAGTGTGAGGAATAGTATTGTATTTTTTCATGATCTTGACCATTTGAAATATAGAGATATAGAGTTTTGAGAAGTTTCTTTCCTTAGATACATCTTGTGTTGTGAGATTGATAATTTCTTTCTCTTACATGTTATGTGATTGTGCGATCATGTTTTGTTTCCGAAAATTCTAGAAGGATTCAGTATCTTGTTTTAGTACATTATAAGATCAGATTGAATCTCGTTGGTAGATTTTCTACGCTCCTCCCATACCATCAGTTTGTATTCAATCTCTATACAGGCATAAAAGTTAGATGCATTTTTCCATTTTACCATATTAGTTATATAAGACATAAAGGCCCTTAGTTGTAGATCCCCAACAAAGGGATTATTGTTCCACCGAGATTTATTTTGTAAAACAAAATTAATCAAGTAAAGTTCACACAAAAAAATTTGTTTTGTTGTATCTGAGTTATGATAAAATTCAACAAAGGTATATGATAATCAATTTCATAGGGCCGACCATCCCTAAGATTTCTAATTTGAATAATAATCCATTGATCATGCAAGTAAATGGAATATACCCTCAAAGTTACTTGACGAGTAGAGGATTCCATTCCTAGTACACACACTGCCTTTTTAAGCTTATGTTCCTTCTGATAAATGTCTTTTGTATTTTTTATCTGGATTTTCTATATTTCATCTTGAGTTATGTACATAGAAAATCATTGTTTCCTCATTTTTCAATGAATTGACAGGGACTCTACTCATTGATAATTCTTAAATAAAATAGGCGATATTTAGTTTTCCACTTAGATATATCCAATTTCAATTGTAGGAATGCATATGTGTTTGTAAGAATAATTTCAAAATTTATATTAATAATTTGTTGAACCTCCTTTGTCCAACGCTCTACAAAATTTGTGGCCCTAGATTTAAGGTTTTATTCATGATCAATAGCATCAAGTAAGGTACTTAGGTTATAAAGTTTTGTATTATTCTGATGTAATTTAGCATCGAGTTTCTCATTTTGTAAAATCAACTTTTTTATTTTTCTTGAGGGTTTGATTTATAGGGCTACACAATAAAAATAATTTAGGAGTAAGAGACTTACCTTTACTTCTCTTGGCTTTCCTTAGTTTTACTTCATTGGCCCCAATTTTCAAAGTTGGGGGTAATTCTTCTGCAAAATTTCCCAAAATATCCTTTGTCTGTAGTGGAGCCACTATATTGGTAGCCTCAACATTCACGAAAATTTCAAGGCCCACTATTGTGACTTATGGTGCACTATAATCCATCCCATCTTGTTGTATGGTACTTAGTTCCTCAATGGAATATAAAGCTTCAGAACTATGTGTAGGCTTCTTACCCTTCTCAGTCTGTAATGATGATGAGCTCCTTGTCGGGTATCACCATCTTGATGTGGAAGAGGCCTCTGGATTCACCTACATCCTACATGGAAAAACCATTTCCCAGGTTTTTCTTCAAATTCACCAAAACAAAGGTATCCCAGGGTATTTCCAAATAGTGCAATTCAAAATTAATTAACATTTTAATTAACCCTAGCGACATAGTTCAACTTTGGGGCTCTTCTTTTTTGTCTTACTAGTGATACAATTTTGGTTAAACACTTTAGAAAATATCATGGAATATTTAGAGGCTTATGCACTTCCAAGTGCATGAGGATCCTGATGTGTTAGTGGTACACCATATTGTATTGACCTTCAGAGGTTATAAATTTTTTAACTACAGACACCATGTCCTGCAACAGGTTAAGGAGGGCCTCACGATGCATATCCTTCCTCAGGTCTGGTAATGTCCATGGTTCTTGTAAGAAAGGGCATACACATTCACTATAAATTATAAAATTCTTAGACTATGCCTCACCTTCTCGTGAAGCCTTAAAAATTACTGCAATCATTTCCTCATTTACAATTATTATGGTCTACTGCACCAGATCTTGAGCCCATTAAACATTTTCATGAATTCTAGTGCAGTGGCTATATCATGCCCTTGAAATCATGTAAGAAACTCGATCCATCCAACCTTTAAAAAGACCTCTAAAACCTTATATTTTATCTGTATAGCCCAACATTTTCTAGTTCAAATCAATTGATTTTTCCTCCCATGGAATTCAATATCTTTGTAACACAACCTCAAACTCTATAATTTTGATTCTTGACTGGTGTTGGAGTAATCAATTTAGAATTATGGGGCATGCTTCCTCAAACTACCAAATGATTTTTCACATGTTGTGAAATGATACTATTGTAAGGTGGTATATTGTGACCATTATTACCCATTAACCACACAATCATATTCCTTACTACTACCAATTGTGTGATTTTTTTATTATTGGAACGTGAAGTGCACTCACATGACCCATTTTGACTTATGACTCAGCACACGATGGCATCAACTTGGAATATCAGGGCAGCTCGGGGTATGGTGAGTCACATTACTTTTGGAAATGAGGGTGGATTAAAAGGCCAGGCTACACCATGCAACATGCCAACTCCTTTATAAACATACCATCCCAAAATGTTCCATATATGTAAAACAAACATATATCCCTGTACATTTTTATATAAATATGGGCTGATAGGAATATGTAATTTTTAGAATGGTATATAAAGTTTGTGTTAGGAATTTATTTGAATCTCCTCTCCCTCTTTTAAAATAAATTTCAATCCCTAGTTAGCGAAGTTTTAGGGTTTTATAAAAATATAGTGATAGAGGTAGAACATGATATATTTCTTAGTGGAAGTTCCCCCCTTTTTGAAAGAAATAAATTCCAAAATGAACTTGTAAGGATTAAATGAAAAATTGTCCTCCTTAGAAAGTTAATGAGAGAATGTCAGATAGAAATGTGATGGTTTAAATTAAAAATGGGATGATAGGGACATATTCACATGTGTGTGTGTGTGTGTGTGTGTACTCATTAAGCCTTTTTAAGATCCCTAGTAAAGAAAATAAATAAAGGGAATGTGGAAGAAAGCACTTGAGTCATAGGAGGAAATGCAACATCGCCATGTGTGATTAATGTATCTTGTGCATAATCTATGTTATGTCCCTATATCACTAGTATAGTCCCTTATTATTGTTAGTGTAACCCCCTTATTGTTATTATTGAACCCTTGTAACCCCCATTTTGTTATTATTGTGCCCTTAAATTAGTATTGTTAGGTCGGCTAGGATTACATTGTGGCTCACTAGGATTACATTATGGCCCCATGGACTCCTATATATAGAAAGGAGGTTTTGTTCATTTGTATCATCCAATAATTGTTCATTTATGTAATGTATTGGAGGTTTCCCCCTAGAAGTGGCTCATTTCTAAGGCGTTGATATCTCTTTTCTTCTCTTTTTGGAGCTGGTTACACAACATTTGGTATCAGAGCTTTGGATTCTAGGGTTTCGCTGCTCCAAACAGGTCATCGTGGCATTTTCGCTATAAATTTTTTTCTACGAAGCTTCAGAGGCTGAAATTTTTAGGGTGCGAAGCTGAAAGCTTGAGGAAGTTTTTCTAAAAATTTCAGAGCTTGGTTCGCAATATTTTCGGAGATATGATCTGTGGAAGTTAGGTATTTTTTCAGGCTCCTAAACAGGTCATCGTGGCATGTGCGCTATAAAAAAATTTCTACGAAGGTTCAGAATCTTAAATTCATATGGTGCAAAGCTGAAATCCTGAGAAAAATCGTCAAAAAATTTCAGAGCTTGGTTCGAAATATTTTTGGATATATGATCTGTGGAAGGTAGTGCTTTTTCAGGCTCCTGAATTTCATCTCAAAGAGGTGATCGTGGGAAAAGTTCAATAAATCTCTCTCTGGGCATCAGATTGGAGTGCTGTAAAAATTTTTCGCAAGTACACAGACTATATTTTCTTGGCTATCAATTTCAGAGACAAAGGACGAAACAGTGACACGTGGCTAGTCGTACAAGTTCGCTCTACTGAACCAGTCCATAATTAGGTCATTGTGGGACATTGGACACAACTTTGTCTTGGAGAATCCAAATCAGATCAGACCTGTGGCATTCGAAAGAGAATTCAGAGGGCTACTTCAATGCTGAATTTCAGATATTGAAGAGCTACAATCATAGAGATAATACAATTTCAATATCGAGCTCCTCAAAGCAAGTAAAAGGTGTTGCAAAAGATTGGTTCTATGGCATACAAATTGGAGCTTCCTGCTTCTTCGCGAGTACATCCAGTTTTCCATGTTTCATGCTTAAAGAAGGTTATAGGTGAAAATCTTCCAGTTCAAACAATATTGCCAGAACTTGATGAGGAAGGAAAATAATATTGGAACCTGAAGTGGTCACGGAAACAAGAACTCGATAGCTACGGAATCGATCAATTTCAGAGTATCTCATCAAGTGGAAGAACTTACCCACTGAAGATTCTACATGGGAGGATGAGAATTTTATACAAAAGCACCTAGAGCTACTCAAGCGTTGAGGACAACACTTTTGTGAAGGAGAGGGGCATGTTAGGTCCCTATATTACTAGTATAGCCCCTTATTGTTGTTAGTGTAACCCCCTTATTGTTATTATTGTACCCTTGTAACCCCCATTTTTGTTATTATTGTGCCCTTAAATTATTATTGTTAGGTCGGCTAGGATTACATTGTGGCCCACTAGGATTACATTATGGCCCCATGGACTCCTATATATAGAAAGGAGGTTTTGTTCATTTGTATCATCCAAGAATTGTTCATTTATGTAATGTATTGGAGGTTGCCCCCTCGAAGTGGCTCATTTATAAGGTGTTGATATCTCTTTTCTTCTCTTTTTGGAGCTGGTTACACAACAATCTATGTCAATTTTTCAGCCATCCTGAAAAATATTTGTATATTATCATTATGTTCTTTAAGAAAGGTATGAATAAATCAGTAAATACTTTATTACATAGGTAATTTTTTTTTGTCCTCTCTCCTTTTCTTTTTTCAAATTCTGCTAGCCGATTTTTTGGTTTTCCAACATAATTTTTCTTGAATGCACCTTTCAAAAAAAATTTCATAATGGGAAAGAGTTTCCTTAGGAATTTTTTCTATAGAACTTGTTTTCCAATATCGCTAAGTGCTGGAAGCACCCAATACTAGGTTTTTACTGCCATATATTTTTCCCATTTTTTTTCTCTTTTCCTTTTTATCCACAAAAATGGAAGGATCAAGGGATTGCAGAGTCAAGTGGAAAATTCACCTTATCTATAACCTACATATAAATTTATTTCGCAGGAGCTTGGATGAATTACTCCTTTGATTGATGTTGTTGATATAACCTTTATCATTATCCATTTTCCATCGACGGAGTTTGAATATTATCAATGGTGCATAATTTGATAGAACCATTATCATATATTTTGTTTATTTTATATGGCCCAAGCCAATGAGTGTAAAATTTACCCTTGAAGTATTTATATCTCAAAATGAAAAAAATGGACCAGTCCCATTATTTAAACTTATTCTCTTTCATGAATCCATCATGTGACTTTTCCCATTGTTGTTGAATAAGATTTTTTATTTTGAAGGGAATCATAAGTTCGACTATTATCAATGGCATGTAATTTGATAGAAAAATTATCATATATGTTGTTGAATTTATATGGCCCAAGCCAATGAGTGTCAAATTTAAGGCTTTGAAGTATTTATATCTCAAATTGAACAAAAGGGCCTTGTCACATAACCACCCTTCCCATATCTACCCACTTTCACTGACCTGTCAGGGTAAACATGAGATGATGGATACTATAACATGACTCAACCTCTTAATTACAATTAAGGAAGTGGAATTGACAAACTAAAACTTTAATGACCTTCCTAGGGAGATATAGGACCCCCAAGAGCTAAATCACCCCTCCAAGTACCCAAACCCTAAGTTAGATTTATTTTTCACTGACCTGGAATCCTAGTCACAGGCATAACACTGCATAAATTCGACTATAGGCATCCAATTGCAGGAATAATCCTGCAAGGTAGCAACTGAAATCTCATTTTCCTAGTTTTGTGCTTGCGACTATAAAATCTGTGCCACCTTTTCAAGGCTAAACTCCATATCACTACCCAGAACTCAATGAGACTTTCTAGAATGATAAGTAAACCAATGAAAAAAAACATATATACAAATTTGAACCACATAATTGACCTACCCATGCCTAACCATGACATACATTTCGTAAAATACATTGTAACATGTAATCTACATGTGATGAATTCATATATGAACATAAGGATCTCACACTTATCTAAAAATCATCAAGAATGTATAATTCCGTCTCATAATAGATGAAATAACATCTGTTAGGTCATGCATTAAATAACCATACATTTACAAATCAAAACATGATAAGAGCCATAACTAAATTCTGTCATAAAACCATACTTATAACAAACATATAACCATAATAATAACAAATATAGAATAACCATCAAAGCCACATATGTTATGCAGAATTTTGATCTACAGATAAATCAAATTCCCTAAGTGTGGTGCTAGGCACTTAGAACAAAAAATGAAATCCTTTTCTATCACTTTCTCTAAAATAAGCAGATATACAAAACGATAGAAGAACCTACTTGTAATCCAAGCGCTTCTGTTACTTTTGTTGTCATCTTCAATCCAACTTAGATCTCTAGATTGATTCCTACAAACAGAAACATAGAATAGCAAACAAATTGCAACATATAGATATCTACTTATCTTAATCACTCAAATTTATTAGATGTGAGACATATATATCATTCAAGAATCCATTGCATGAGAAATAGAAACATAAAGAGATACATATATGGGAAATGAACAACAATATTTATTAAAGAGTAGAAGGGGGAGGTTACAACCAATGATCAATTTGATGCCACTAGCTCCAGCTTCATCCCAGCCTCATCACATCCAACATCACACCAAAAGCATATCAATAATTTTACTCTCTCAAATGAAAATCCAATAGAATTTATTTACCAAAATTATTCCTTCCCTAGCACTAGGATCTGTGCTCAATTTATAGGGGAACTGATGGTAGTTTCTCAATGAATGACTTTATAATAATAGGCAAGACATGTTCCCACTTTCAGAGGTGTTATATGGACAGTTGGATTCTAATTTTGACACATATGGACTCTTCTAGAAGGCACTGGACATGTGGATATTCTCGAAACAATGAGAATTCCGCTCCCAGGTGACCAACACACTCTTGAATGTTGGTAGGTGCATTGCACTGCACCCTTGAATGGAGGATGATGCATATGCAACGCAGTTAGTCCCTTTAGAGGTTGTGTTGGTGAGTCAATAATTAATATAACATATACTTCAAACCTTGGAAATCTCACAAATAGAAGCCATAAATGAATTTTTCTTCTCTTAGGGCGTATAGCAACTGAAATTTAAGGGGATGATAGACCCTATTTCATTGGTCCTAGGGATGATATCCAGTTTGACCAAGTTATGGGGGATGATGCCCAAATTGACCTATAACAGCTACCCCCTAAAGCATGAAGTCAAAATTATAATAATAATAATATTTGAATGAGATGCTTTACAATGTGATGAGCTGGAACTAAAGTGGAGTGGTGACCTGCATCAATCTTACAATACATTACATCATGATATTTTCATCTTAATCATGAATTGTTGAGGAAGGAATTCCCATGCTCAACACATAAAACATATAATAACATGTACATAGTGCAGAAAGTCATGGACATTGGAATGTTGCCCAACATAGACATGCCTAAATATATAGGCCCATGTTCGGATGATGATTTGTATGTAAGGTCACTGTATAGATGATGTGTACAAAAATCCTGAAATCGCATCTCGGATGGCTGAAGCTAGATTTGGGGTCTTCTTATATCGTTCACGCGATCGTTTGGGTACAAGTATAGCCATGCGAATATATGATTTGTAATCGAACATGGTAAGACATCATTCGATTACCAGCCAATAATGTGAGTTGTTAGCAAATGTGAGAGAACCACCATTGATGTTAATGGTTCTCAAGGTAATGCAGTAAATTTAGCAAGGTGTGAATAGATTATTTGATGTTGAACAGAAAACAAAATATTTCGGTCAAAGGTCCGGAAGCGAGGATCTTTTCAATTTTGTAACAAGCCTCATGGTACGGGAAGATGATGTTTCTAAGTAAACTTCCTAGATGATGATTTGATGTCGACAGGAAGCCACTTTATCGTGAAATGGGAGTTACTAATTTCGGAGACAAAATGTGACATGATATAGAAATTTTCAAGGATGATTGTCATGAAAATGAAGTTTTATGAGTATTGCAGAGGGATGAGTATTTAGTGGATGACTTCTCTTGAGCATATCGGTGACACTAAGATGAGTTGGAAGCATTGAACCAAAATTTAAGTGAAGGTATGATGAACCATAGGTATGAATGAACCATCAAGAATATTACCCAACCAAAAAGTCACAATGATGGAGTGAAGTGTCATGTTCAAGAGCGACCTACTACCGTAAAAGTTATGTTTACTTTCCAAAATTTTCCCCGGTCATTTGTCGAATAGTACCTCTTTATTTTTTAACAATATTGAGGGGGATAACATATGATTGATCTATAATACAACCCTTCAGGCGAATATGAATTGCTATTTAATAATTTAACAAGTCTAGCAATAAATGAAACTCAATTCTTTCCATGATCGATAAGCCCATTGCTATTTTATGTTTTAACGAGCCTAATTATAGTGACAACCCGATCCTTTTTCATATTTAGAGTGTTTTAAAAATAGGACAAAAGAAAACTCCATAAAAAAATTTCGTAAATTTGTTGCTCAGATCCGAAAAAGTGTAAAATAATATCTGAGAGAACCTCCTAGCCATGTTCGATTAAGGTTTTCCTTTTTCGTAAATAATCTTTCTTAGTCCGAAGAAGGGTTAAACTTGTTGGAAACACAATTGTCGTTAGACCAAAACCCATAGGCATTAGTCTTCGCTACAATCACCATAGTTAGGATCCATGAGAGGTGGTTAGTCCATGTCACGAAACACACGGGGAGCATTGAACCCAATGTTCAACAATCTCTCCCCCAACATGACCCAGGTGAGTTTCGAACTCGATACTTGTCGCTCCGATACCAATTGTTGGAATAATGATTGTCGTTAGACCAAAAAATGCAAGCATTAGTCTCTGCTACAATCGTCAGAGTTAGGATCCACGAAAGGCAGTTAATCCATGTCGTGAAACACACGGGGAGAGTTGAACCCGATGTCCAACAAAACTTATACTGAGTAGATTTCATTTAATTTACTTTTACAAGCTCAAAAAGACAAGTGCTCAGAAATATTTTTACATTATCGGATTCTAAAATGATCTAAAAGAAGACTCCAGGGGTTCCTTTTTCGCCGTTATCAAATCTCGAAAAAGAGACAAAAGTGTGCTTAAAGTCCTTTTTTGTTTTTATCAAATCTCGAAAAATAAGGATAAAAGTATGCTTTGTGGTCAAATCATTCTTGATAAGTGTGCATGACTAATCTGCTATGTCAGTTGTGAACCTATTCAGAACAACATCAAATGGATTAAAAATACTTGTTTCATGGTAAAAAATGAATAAAAACCATAGTCACAACAATAAATATTATTTAAAATAATCCAATGACTAATTAAAAGATTTTTATTGTTCATTTTTACCATTTTAAAGTTACCATTTAGATTTTGGAGCTTTGAACCTGGTTTTTCCCCCGAATTTTAGCTGTTGATTGTGATCGATTCTATGGACAATTTTCCTCGTCGTTCGATCCAGATTGGAGCTATAAACCTCCTCATTCCTTAAGTAGTCTTTATGTTTCATTTCATTGAAATTTTTAGGGATTTTGTAATGTTCCAAATTAGGAACAGCTACACTATTGGGAATATCTCAAGATATTACCAATGTTGAGATCAACAATACATAAACATGAGCTGGAAAATAGCAGTGAATGCATTAATACAAGAATGCCAGAATATCCACATAACCATTACATTAGATTATAGCAGCAATAACGTATACAATGTCTTGAGGAAAATGATCTCTCAAGCTAGGCAATGCAACCCCGATGAAACATATACATGGCACATGAAGAAATACTGCTATACAAGAGAGGCCCTGGCTATGACTGCGCAATCCATGAAGAGGAGCTGTTGAAAAATAATTTCAATACATAGATACAGCAATGTAGAGCTCAAATAAATAAGGGGGAGTAAGATCTCAACCCCTGGAAACTACAATACACAATCCTTAAAAGGATTGGTTGAAATATTCACAAAATGGAAATTCTGCAGAAATGCCATAGTTGTTGGGTAGCAGCTGCAACTTAGAAAATAGAAATGGATGAGATAGCTGATGATGCTACAAATGATGGCTGAATCGCATCCAAAGGATCTCTCAGGTGAAAGTTTGATCTAATCCTTGAAGATCTCACCCTCCAAAATAGTGGAGAAAGTCCCCACTTCACTGGCACTCAGAAATAACGCAATATAGAGAAGGGACTGCATTTTTGGTGAAGAGGAATGCTTGGCCTGATGCCAATGATCTGAAAAATTCTTATGAATCTCCCTCACTAACCTCCCAAAGGAATATAATCTCCCTCCTCTGACAGATGAGCCAAGGAAATGGTGTATGGTGTCCTCCACTGCAACACCCAGCAACACTGCGTTATACTTGAGCAGAAATAACGTAGTAACTGAAATGAGTAGCTTTGGCCTTGAGCCAAGAGATGTGGAGAACGAAGAAAAATCCCTCAAGAGGCCTCTCAAGAAGGTGAAGAAATCCTGAAAAGGAATTCCCCGACAATTCTTGCTAAATAACAAAAGAATGCACAATGTCTGAATAGACAATGAAATCAATAATCCATAGCATGAGTAACAATGGTTGCCTTGCCCTCCTTTTAAACAAGTTAAAGCTCTCTCTCCATGGGCCACATCCATTAGGGTTTGCTACACCAAATATCCTCTTCCTCATTCACACTGCGTTGTCTCATAAAGTGATCCACTCCACCTATGGCAGTGTTGTTGACTTGGTCAAACATGACCTTGTCTTCATGCATTTCCCCTTTTCACACTTGAGGGTAAAAAATGAAGCTACTCTGATGATCCCTTCCACATTATGAGGGATTTTATTCATGTCCTCATTAAGAATGGGTTCCCTTACCCATTTATTAAGCTACAAGGTGATAAAAGAAAAATTTTAATATTCCATTTAACCATGTGCTAAAATGGGAATATTACAGTCCTCCCCTCCCAAATGTTGCTTTTCCTCATGCAACTACAAGGATAGAACTGGAGAATCTCCATTCAGGGCATGGAGTTAGAAATATGTTGAGGAACATCTTCCCCAAATGGATCCTCCATCCCCCAAGTAATCATCCATACAAAGTGAGTTACCTCCCAACATGGAAACTCCTGACAAACATCTTCCACCTTTGGCTCCTCCAATGTAGGTGGGATGAAAATCTGATCTTGGTAGAAAAAATATCCTACCCCATGCTATCCTCCTCTCCACTTAGGATAAGTGCAGAGTATATTCTGATATTGGGTTGCAACAATGTTGCCCTCAAGTGGCAAAATGAAGACTAGACCTCCAAGGATCTCTTCTCCAGCATTATGAAACATGTTGTCCCAAATCATCTCATATGTGATGAGTTGGAAATCACCACCATATGGCGTCCAATCAATCATATGGCTCACCTCAAATGGAAACAAATGTTTTGCTGTAGTGGCCACATGTGCTCTCATGCTCCCATTAGAACATGCAATGCAAATAATGTGGGAGATCTCTCCCCCAAGGGACACATCCAACCAATGTTCCATTCCCCCAATCATGCTCTCAACAAAAATAAAGACAACAACAACATAATGAACCATAATGAGAACCATGCTTGTTGTCATGTGTGGCAAGGGAGAAGGACAATGGTCCCTAAATTGTAACCAATTCAGTTTGACCTTCAACTGCAAAAGAATGTGAAAAAAAGTGTGGCCTCTCAACCACTTGTTTGCTATCCCACTCTCCTCAAATGTATGGAGAAAATGACTAATGTATGGTGCAAGGTGAGTATGTCCTCCAAAATGCATTTCCTCCCCAATTCCTCTTAGGGATTGGTTACCAATAGTGCTCATGGCCTCAAGTAGACCATGAGGTTTAGAAGAAGGAATGCTCCTCCTTGGAGCAACATCCTATACAAATATGGTCAAGGGGTGAATATAAAAATCATCATGCAAATAAACTATACCCTCACCATAAGTTTTTCTCATGCAAATGGAGTGGCTCAAAAATGAGTCTCCTCTCATCCTCAAAGAGAAAAGGGGTGGTTTTGCTAACTCCTCCAAAGAGTTATGTATCTCCTCCATATGCACATGATCTATGCACCTCCTCATATGTTGATCTGTCAATATCATGCAAGCAAGATGATCTTGGGAATACTCCACTAAAAACCCGGAGTTCCAACATGGATCTATCCTCCATAGTGACAGCACTGATGATTCCCCATGAAGGACATCTGTCATATGGTTATCTCCCAAGATCTCCACTCCTCTAAGATCAATGAATGGTGCCTCAACATGTGAATCATCTCTCATCATCTGCTAGTCTAGTGGTATCCTCGACAAAATGTCTCCATGCAATGAGACATCCTCAACAAGAGATGACTGAAGATATGAATGGAGAAAACTCTCCATGCTTCCACTAAGAAATCCAATCACCTTCTCAGGTGCATCAACCTCCTGAAGTGGATAGGGATGTGTACATCTCATCTCATGAAACTGGATCTCCTCCCTACCTTCTCCTTCTGTCTCCATGGTTCCACACCTCCTCAACAATGGCACATAACATGGATTGTGCCTTGATCTCCATATATGAAATCCTAGGGATTCCATTGCAAGGATGCAAGAATCCCTCTACTTGGAGCAAGAGCTCCTCCTCCCTCTACATGAGGCACTTGATAATCTCTATATGGCACAGCGTTGTTGCCCTCAGCTTCCTCAACATAGATGGGCAGCCCTCCAATAATGTTTCTACAAACATGGAATCTCTCCCAAGGTGGAAGTAATTAATAACCATAAAAGGTCAAGGAGTATTTCCTTTGTACCATGATAGTGCCATCTCCTACTCCTGCAACATCATACAAGAAATGAAAGAAAATTTTCTCTTGCTCTCCAAAGAAAAACCCCAACAACAAATGTTTTTGTTGCTTCCTCAAGCTCTCATCATACAAGACATGTGATGAATACATAGTGAGTGATATGAATGTTGCATCATCACTATGCATCCATACTCTTTTCTGCTCCATGATGCCAGCATCTTGCCACATCTTCTCCATCCTCATACCCTTAGAAAGAGTGTATGCCAAGTTATGGCCAAACTCCTTCAAGAGTAACCAGTGCAGCCAAGCCTCCTGTTGCCTGGTATCATAAATCTGCAAGTATCTCACCAGCTCCTTGCTCATCATCCACTCAACCAATTGTGGATGTATCCTTCCATCATTCATCTTGGTACTCCTCCCATGAGGGCTACCATCATCCCAAATCGGATCTTTGCATTTCAGGGACCTTGAAATGCAATCTTCCCGAGGATCAATTTGACCCTATGAGGACCCAAATAGGTGGTAGGAAAAAACCTCCCATCATGATGTGCATGGCTCAAGGAATTTCCAACACAATCATGAGATATGTTATTCATCAAAATATTTCCTCCATCTACTATCTGCTCCTGAGAGAAGGGAATAACCTCCTCAAACTGATGAAGAATCTTGCACTCCATGATGTGTGGGAGTGCACCTCCACTGAAATCTCTCCTTGAGATCTCCTCCTCATGCATGGTCCTCCAAAACAAAAGATGCCTTGGATCTACTGCCAATAGAAGTCTCTCTTTGAGCTGTGGAATGCTCATTGAGAGAGTTTCATCTAGAGAGGAGAAAGAGTTTCTTATCTCCAGATGTCTACTCCTTCTCACTGCTTCCTTCATGGCTTCCTGAATGAAGCTTCCCTGTGAATGCTCACATGAGGAATGATTCCTCCTTTCTCCATCATTGCTCAGTGCAGTTCTATTTTGCTGCTCTATATCAACTGCATGAAATGATATAGACCCATCCAAAGTTTTTGTTGAAATGACAAGAGATGGATTTTTAATCATACCTTGGTGAAATGTGGAAGCTGCTTGCAGAGCTGCAAGATTTTCCTCCTCATAAGTGTTGGCCTCCCAAACTGTTGAAGATGAAGACTGCTCCTCCATGGTCTCAACAACACTGGTACATGCCTCATTAGCTAGTGGTGAGGGTTCCTCCCTCCTTTTTCCAAATCTCATGATCATTCTTTGAGAAAACTCAGCAAGAGTTGAAACCCTTGCATGGCTTAGATGGTTGATCCACCAAATCTTTTCTTCACCTTCAAGGTGCAGCGCTACAAATTCTACACCCTCTCTGTCTACTACAGGATGTAGTAGGAAGAAAGCCTCTAGTGTCTTCACCCAAACCCCTGCTGCACATGTGAGTGATCCATCAAATGTGGACAATAGAAATCTATTGCCTCTCATCATCCCACAGCTGTGGGGTCTTCTTTCTTCTTTCTACTGAATAAATTGTGGAAAAACTAGAGTCTCCTGGAAGGCTCTAGGTTTAGCTCGGTATTCAGCCAAGTACTCACTTAGAATTTTGAATTCCAAGTGTTCTTCATTCTTCTGGTCTTCTTTTCTGTGAGAGTAGGAAGTGCATGGTCCTTCCTCTTCTCCTTCTTCCATTTTCTTGACCTCCTTGGAGAGGTATCCTCTAGATCTGAAAATAGATGAGAGTAAACTCATCTTCTTCATCATATTGATCTTCTTTGGATGAGAGTCACAAGCTGAGCCAGAAATCATGCTTTGATACCACTGTAATGTTCCAAATTAGGAACAACTACACTATTGGGAATATCTCAAGATATTACCAATGTTGAGATCAGCAATACATAAACATGAGCTGGAAAATAGCAGTGAAATCATTAATGCAAGAATGCCAAAAGATCCACATAACCATTACATTAGATTATAGCAGAAATAATGTATACAATGTCTTGAGGAAAATGATCTCTCAAGCTAGGCAATGCAGCCCCGATGAAACATATACATGGCACATGAAGAAATACTACTATACAAGAGAAGCCCTAGCTATGACTGCGCAATCCAGGAAGAGGAACTACTGCAAAATAATGTCAATACATAGATAAAACAATGTAGAGCTCAAATAAATAAGGGGGAGCAAGATCTCAACCCCTGGAAACTACAATACACAATCCTAATAAGGATTGGTTGGAATATACACAAAATGGAAATTTTGTAGAAATGTCGGAGTTGTTGCGTAGCAGCTGCAACTCAGAAAATAGAAATGGATGGAGATAGCTGATGATGCTACAAAATATGGTTGAATCTCATCCAAAGGATCTCTCGGGTGAAAGTCTGATCCAATCCCTGAAGATCTCACCCTCCAAAACAGTGGAGCAAGTACCAACTCCACTGGCACTCAGAAATAACACAGTCTAGAGAAGGGACTGTGCTGTTGGTGAAGAGGAATGATTGGCTTGATGCCAATGATCTGCAAAATGATTAGGAATATCCCTCACTAACCTCCTAGAGGAATATAAGCTCCCTCCTTTGACAGATGGGCCAACGAAATGGCGTATGGTGTCCTCCACTGCAACACCCAGCCAACACTGGATAGGGATGTGTACATCTCATCTCATGAAACTGGTTCTCCTCCCTACCTTCTCCTTGTGTCTCCATGGTTCCACACCTCCTCAACAATGGCACATAACATGGATTGTGCCTTGATCTCCATACATGAGATCCTGGGGATTCCATTGCAAGGATGCAAGAATCCCTCTACTTGGAGCAAGAGCTCCTCCTCCGTCTGCATGAGGCACTAGATAATCTCTAGATGGCACAGCGTTGTTGCCCTCAGCTTCCTCAACATAGATGGGCAACCCTCCAATAATGTTGCTACAAACATGGAATCTCTCCCAAGGTGGAAGTAATTCCTAACCATAAAAGGTCAAGGATTATCCCCTTTGTACCATGATAGTGCCATTTCCTACTCCTGCAACATCATACAAGAAATGAGAGAAAATTTTCTCTTGCTCTCCAAAGGAAAACCCCAACAAAAAATGTTTTTGCTGCTTCCTCAAGCTCTCATCATACAAGACATGTGATGAAGACATAGTGAGTGATATGAATGTTGCATCATCACTATGCATCCATACTCTTTTCTGCTCCATGATGCCATCATCTTGCCACATCTTCTACATCCTCATACCCTTAGAAAGAGTGTATGCCAAGTGATGGCCAAACTCCTTCAAGAGTAACCAGCGCAGCCAAGCCTCCTGTTGCCTGGTATCATAAATCTGCAAGTATCTCACCAGCTCCTTGCTCATCATCCACTCAACCAATTGTGGATGTATCCTCCCATCATTCATCTTGGTACTCCTCCCATGAGGGCTACCATCATCCCAAATCAGATCCCTGCATTTCAGGGACCTTGAAATGCAATCTTCCTGAGGATCAATTTGACCCTATGAGGACAAAAATAGGTGGTAGGAAAAAACCTCCCATCATGATGTGCATGGCTCAAGGAATTTCCAAAACAGTCATGAGATATGTTATCCATCCAAAGATTTCCTCCATCTACTATCTGCTCCTGAGAGAAGGGAATAACCTCCTCAAACTGATGAAGAATCTTGCACTCCATGATGTGTGGGAGTGCACCTCCATTGAAATCTCTCCTTGAGATATCCTCCTCATGCATGGTCCTCCAAAACCAAAGAGGCCTTGGATATGATGCCAATAGAAGTCTCTCTTTGAGCTATGGAATGCTCATTGAGATAGTTTCATCTAGAGAGGAGAAAGAGTTTCTTATCTCCAGATGTCTACTCCTTCTCACTGCTTCCTTCATGGCTTCCTGAATGAAGCTTCCCTGTGAATGCTCACATGAGGAATGATTCATCCTTTCTCCATCATTTCTCAGTGAAATGCTATTCTGCTGCTCTATATCAACTGCATGCAATGATATAGACCCATCCAAAGTTTTTGTTGAAATGACAAGAGATGGATTTTTAATCATACCTTGGTGAAATGTGGAAGCTGCTTGCAGGGCTGCAAGAGTTTCCTCCTCATAAGTGTTGGCCTCCCAAACTTTTGAAGATGAAGACTGCTCCTCCATGGTCTCAACAGCACTGTTACATGCCTCATTAGCTAGTGGTGAGGGCTCCTCCCTCCTTTTGCCAAATATCATGATCATTCTTTGAGAAAACTCAGCAAGAGTTGAAACCCTTGCATGGCTTAGATGGTTTATCCACCAAATATTTTCTTCACCTTCAAGGTGCAGCGCTGCAACTTCTACACCCTCTCTGTCTACTACAGGATGTAGTAGGAAGAAATCCTCTAGTGTCTTCACCCAAACCCCTGCTGCACATGTCAGTGATCCATCAAATGTGGACAATAGAAATATATTGCTTCTCATCTTCTTCTTTCTACTGAATAAATTGTGGAAAAATGAGAGTCTCCTGGAAGGCTCTAGGTTTAGCTCGGTATTCAGCCAAGTACTCACTTAGAATTTCGAATTCCAAGTGTTCTTTATTCTTCTGGTCTTCTTTTCTGTGAGAGTAGGAAGAGCATGGTCCTTCCTCTTCTCCTTCTTCAATTTTCTTGACCTCCTTGGAGAGGTATCCTCTAGATATGAAAATAGATGAGAGTAAACTCATCTTCTTCATCATATTGATATTCTTTGGCTAAGACTCACAAGCTGAGCCAGAAATCATGCTTTGATACCACTGTAATTTTTCAAATTAGGAACAACTACACTATTGGGAATATCTCAAGATATTACCAATGTTGAGATCAGTAATACATAAACATGAGCTGGAAAATAGCAGTGAAATCATTAATGCAATAATTCCAGAATATACACATAACCATTACATTAGATTATAGCAGCAATAATGTATAAAATGTCTTGAGGAAAATGATCTCTCAAGCTAGGCAATGCAGCCCCGATGAAACATATACATGGCACATGAAGAAATAATGTTATACAAGAGAAGCCCTAGCTATGACTGCACAATCCAGGAAGAGGAACTACTGCAAAATAATTTCAATACATAGATAAAAAAATGTAGAGCTCAAATAAAGAAGGGGGAGCAAGATCTCAACCCCTGGAAACTACAATACACAATCCTTAAAAGGATTGGTTGAAATATACACAAAATGGAAATTTTGCAGAAATGTCGGAGTTGCTGGGCAGTAGCTGCAACTCAGAAAATAGAAATGGATGTAGATAGCTGATGATGCTACAAATTATGGCTGAATCTCATCCAAAGGATCTCTCAGGTGAAAGGCTGATCCAATCCCTGAAGATCTCACCCTCCAAAATAGTGGAGCAAGTCCCCACTTCACTGGCACTCAGAAATAACACAGTCTAGAGAAGGGACTGTGTTGTTGGTGAAGCAGAATGCTTGGCCTGATGCCAATGATCTGAAAAATGATTAGGAATATCCCTCACTAACCTCCTAGAGGAATAGAAGCTCCCTCCTCTGACAGACGGGCCAAGGAAATGGTGTATGGTGTCCTCCACTGCAACACCCAGCAACATTGCGTTATACTTGAGCAGAAATAAAGTAGTAACTGAAATGAGTAACTTTGGCCTTGAGCCGAGAGATGTGGAGAATGAAGAAAAATCCCTCAAGAGGCCTCTCAAGAAGGTGAAGAAATCCTGAACATGAATTCCCTGGCAATTCTCGCTAAACAGCAAAAGAATGCACAATGTCTGAATAGACAATGAAATCAATAATCCAGAGCATGAGTAACAATGGTTTCCTTTCCCTCATTTTAAGCAAGTGAAAGCTCTCTCTCCATGGGCTCCATCCATTAGGGTTTCCTCCACCAAATATCCTCTTCCTCATTCACACTGCACTGTCTCATAAAGTGATCCACTCCTCCTATCGCAGTGTTGTTGACTTGGTCAAACATGACCTTATCTTCATGCATTTGCCCCTTTTCACACTTGAGGGTGAAAAATTAAGCTACTCTGATGTTCCCTTCCACATTATGAGGGATTTTATTCATGTCTTCATTAAGAATGGGTTCCCTTACCCATTTATTAAGCTGCAAGGTGATAAAAGAAAAAATTTAATATTCCATTTAGCCATGTGCTAAAATAGGAATATTACAGATTTGGGCCCCTTAGGGTAAATTTATTTTCACATAGGGAAACACACCCTTGAATGTCAAAAGGTGCATTGTAGTGCACTGGAATTGAAGGCCAGGTGCACTTTCAACACATTGTCCCTTGACCAGGGGTGCATTGTGCGAAATTCCCACTTTTGTTTTTTGCAATGTGCCCAAATTTTGCCTGGTTTTTGCATGAAATGGATCCTTATGAGTCTTATGATTGTGTTTCATGGATTCAACAGACCAAAATGATGATTAATTGGAGGGAAAGAGAACATGAGGAACAAAACATGATTTCCCTAAATGATCCGGGTATTGTCAAAGCCCTCAGAGATTGTGGGTTGCTAAAGTACTTCAGACTATCGAGTATGAGGCAACAGATGGAACTATTGGCATTCCTTGTTCGTTCATGGGATCCAGCAATTGAGACATTTCATATTGGAGACAAATTGGTCCCAATTTTAGTGGAGGATATCTATTTTCTCACAGTATTATCGAGGAGAGGCCTGCCCATTTCTCTTTCAGGGTCTTCTCTCAGAGGAGAGACAGTGAGAGATTATATATTGCATTATTGCAATCCAGGGGCATAACCTAGCAAGGATGGGAAAATAAACATCTGTGATGTTAGATATTTTCCATTGAGAAACATCTTATTCAGGATCGCAAAGCTTGCTGGTACCGCTACACTACACATAGAAAACAGATCTTACATGCAGCATGCACTAGAGTGCTTGGAACCAGTAGTTTTCAACTGGGTTGAATCTGTACTCTCTCAAATGAAATAACAACTGAGCAAGAAAAAGGGAGGAAGGAAGAAAATTTTCAACTATGGTTCGATCCTCATTTCTTTTACCTTAAAGCGGATTCCTTTGATGCAACCTCAACATGTGATGTTGGGTATATCTAACCCTAGAGATCCAAGGATGTAGAGATGGGTAGAATTGATGGCTAGACATGTTGGTCAGTCAACCATCATGTTCTCAACTTCATTCTTCACCTGGTTCAGGCGATAGATGATCTCCATCGATGATTATGCATATGTAGGCGTCGACTTATGAGGAGATCTAGATTTAGTTTTACCGGAAGGTGCTCAATGGGGTGAAATTGGTAAGAATGTTTTGACCATGTTTTTTATTTTTCTAAGGTTTATACATGTTTTTTGTATTTTTATGTTTTCCCAAGACTAAACTAAACTTTTAATGTATGTATATTTAGGTCGAGTTCGACTAGTAGGATAGCCAAAGCAGGGAGTGGATGAGCTAGCAGAGAGGGCTATCGGGAGAGCAGTCCTTCAGGATTTGGATATGGCTGAGACTCTTGTTCAGCTTCAACAGCACATACAGGGTTCACCTTCAGGATTCTGAATTTTCGGATCGAAGAGTTACCCATGCGACTACATCACCATACTATTGGCATTCTTAACCATTGGATGTGATTATTTCATAGGATAGCTAGATCAGTAGGATTTTATCATGAGCACCACTACTTTACTTTTGACATGTTTCATACATTTTGAGGTCAGGTGACCAATGTGTCTTGGGCACAAATTTTGAAAAAACCTATAACTATTTATCTATTTATTTTCAGTGTTTTCCTATATTTATTGTGCAATCCTATTCAATTATGTGAATGTATCTTTACATGTGTTGCAAATGTCTGCTTATAACATAATTTGCTAAAGAATCAGTTAATATGTTCATGTTTCTAGAAATTTGTTGATATTGAATGAAATCAAAATGTATTTCCAAAAGTCAAACTCTTAGGACCATACTATGCAGTGTTGGATTTCTGACAGTATAAACACTAGTGAGTTGTAGTACCACAAGTTGTGAGTCTAACCTAATGATGATGCGGTTAATACCAAATTAAATGACATCAGAGATAATTTCGATCAAATAACTATACTCAATGGTATTGTTTGTATATTGACTGATACAAATCCCTTGAAAACTCACTAACTCGTCATTCACAGTGAAAATGGCCCACGCTACAGAGGATAGATTCTGCGTAGTACAACTAGCACCATCAGCATACCCAACGAATGGTTCCAAATATTCAGAAATATGCGATGAAATGTAAAGCGGATTACTAACTTCAAGAAAAATTTAGAAAAACAAACTAAGAGAGTAAATGAAAATCAACAACATATATACATTATAATACAACAGTTTACTATGCTCATGCTTAAGCATAGTAACGTTTCATACAACTCATTTAGGGGTTGTGCCAATGGAATTCCATTGTAATCTACCAACTCGTAGGCACGCTTAGCAAAATCTCTTTTGACAATATAGGGGCCATGCTATAACGGCTCAAATTTCCTTGTACCTATTACATAAGCTTCATCATCATAAAGAAGGAACAGGTCACCCTCTGAGAAGATGTGAGGATGGACATGATTTTCGTAATGCGCCTTTACACATCTCTTATGCGCTTCGTTGGCAAATGCGGCTTCACGACGTGTTTCATCAAGATGGATGAGGTTAAAAAAACGTGTTTCTTTAGTAGAGGTGTCAGGTAACAAGTTGATTTTGAGTTTTAACGACGGTATTTCACATTGGATTGGCAAGATAGCTTCCAAACCATACACCAATTGAAAGGGGGTAAATCCGGTTGTGTTTCTCACCGAGGTTCGGTATGCCTACAAAGTCGAGTAAAATATTAAATGAAAATTTCATTTATGAACTCCTATCATTCGTTGAAGCATTCGTTTAAGAATATTGTTAATATCCTCAACTTTCCCATTTGATTGTGGATAATAAGGAGTAGAACTATCATGGGACAGTCCTAATTTGGAAGTCAACTCATTCATCATATGATTGTGAAAATGTGAACCATAATTTATGACTATAGCCTGTGGAACCCCAAATCATGAAATGACATGATTAAAGAAAAAAATGTAGTTTTTTGTCCCATGTTATTAAATGTAGGCATCGCTTCGACCCACTTGGTAAAGTATTCTACCACGACAATAATATAACCATGCTCCCCAGACGAATGAGGGTTACAGGTCTTGAAGTCAATTCCCTATTTTGAAAATGGTACCACAGTGACAACATGATGCATTGTCGCTAGCGTTTTGCAAATTTTACGATCAAATATCTGGCATGCATGACAACTTTTGACTGCAAGGATGCAGTCACGAAACATGGTAGGCCAAAAGTAACTAGCACAAAGTATCTTCTCCACGGTAGTGTATCCAGACAAATTTCCACCACAAACCCCAACATGACAATCATTTAAAACCTTTTTAGCCTCCTCATGAGTGAGGCACCTTATTAAAATTTTATTGACACCACGACAATAAAGTGTATCGCCGACGATCAAATAATCTTTGGCTTGGTATCTAATACGTCGCTGGTGAGAGTGAGAGGTATCAAGATGAAAATTTTGGGTCTAGAGATAAATGATAAAATCCCCATACCAAGTATTAGGTGATCCAATAAAAAATATATACTCATTAGGAATAGATGGTTTTGATGTAGTAGCAGTACTATCAGAGGGAATGACGCAGAGAATCTGAGCCAAAACTAAAGACTTCTTTGACTTGGATTTGATGAATTCCAAATCAAACTCCTGCAAAATGAAAATCCATTTTGAATACTTTCCCCCCAGAAATTGACGTGATAAGATGTAATTCATGGGGTTGCAATCTGAAATGACAATGATCTTGCAAAACAAGATATAGTGGCGAAATCGTTGGAAAGCTGGAACAACCACCAATGCAAGCTTTTCTACATATGAATACTTCACTTCTGTATCATTGAGATTACGACTCAAATAATAGATCATATTTTCTATCCCATTTTCTACTTGGACTAATACCATAGCGATGGTCATATCAGCCGCGATGATATACAAGAAATAATCACTCTGATAATTGGGCGGATACATTAATGAGGCCTGAACAAGTGTACCCTTAACAACATCAAAAGAAGCTTGTGCAACCTTATCCCAATGGAAGGGAATCCCCTTTTTCAAGAGTCGAGTAAATCCTTTAGTCATTTCAGCGTAGTTAGGCATGAACCTTCTTAGGAAGTTATCCTTTCCCTGACGTTTCTTTAACTAAAGTAAATTTTTTGGCGCAGGAAAATCAAGAATGGACCAAACCTTCAATGGGTCAATTTGAATTCCTTATTTTGAGACTAAAAATCCTAACAAATGACTAGAACCACCACAAAACACACATTTATGTGGATTGAGGCGTATTTTTTAGTCTCAACAACGTAAAAAGATAGCTCTCAAATGCATCGGGTGATCAGTCTGGTTTCATGAATGTGCGGGTAAATCGTCTCGATAAGGTTGAAAAATGTGATTGATGTCATTAAAAGAATAATCCATCGCTCTCTGAAAAGTTTCCCCAGCATTCTTTAAACCAAATGGGAGTTTCTGATAAGTGAATGTGCCTTAGGGATAAATAAATTCTATCTTATATTGGTCCTATGGGTAGATATTGATTTGATTGTAGCCGGGAAATCCACCATGAACGAAAATATTTCACATCCATCACAATTGTCAATAATATAGTCGATAAAGGGAGTAGGATAGTTGTCTTTTGGACATGCAAGATTGACATCTCAATAATTGACACACATTATGATTGTCCCTTGTTTTTTCATAACAAGAACGATTTGGAAACCCACTCAATAAGCAGAACAAGGTAAATGGAACCAACATGAAAAAGATTTTCAACTACTGCTTTAATGGTAGAGGCCTTCTTCAGATGAACAGGACGAAGGTGTTGACGTACCAGTTTGACATCAGGGTACATATTAATAGTGTGTTCAATGATACTAGTATCTATGCCTAGAATTTCCTCGTAATACCAAGTAAATACACCACGAAATTCACGAAAGAGAGAGCGAAATGTTTCGATTTCTGGTGGAGAAAAAGACACACCGACATGGATGTTTTCTACAATTCCGGGTTTGGTTGAAATATCTTTAGAAATGGTTTCTTCAATATTTGATAAATTTCGCTAGGATTTGATTGCATTAATAGGAAAATAATTTGAAAAAAATGTTTTGATCGATGGGTGATATAGTTCAATAAGATTATCTTCTTCATAATCCTGAATATGGGAGTGATGATGATAATCTTCCCATGGTTCTCCTTTTGTCATCATGGATTCCATAATATTATCATATGTTAAGAAAGTTGAGGAAAAAGGATCAGATGGAGTACCAAAATCTAATGAACAATCAACCCAAACGACCGACGACGATGATTTTGGATTTGTCGCCCCAGCCATGTAGATTGATTTCTATGTCAGCTCAATTGGGATGAACGGCAGAAATTCATCTAACGTAACAATTTTAGAATCACCCGTAATCTTCCTTAAACTAGATGGAGTGGAATATATCATGTAGCAAGTCTCTATATTTTCAATTTCTATCGACATTACAAGCGGCAATAATGAAAAGGTTCCCATGAGGGTGGAATCCTTTAAGATTCCCACACCAATGTTCTGAAGTGCGAGTTGGGGTGTGTGAATTAACAGAACACTTCCAGTTACTTGGGAACTGGAGGCAAAGAAGGATGGTTTATTTATGACTGTGATAACACCTTTATGTGGAAAGGAGATCATTCTAAAATATATGGAGATGATCGCACTTATAGCATACACCCATGGCCTTCCAAGTAAAATGTTGTAATCAAGGGGTCCATCAACGACCTCAACTTCAACATTCACTATTTTTCCCCCTATTTCAACATGCAGGTTATTGATAATACCGCAAGGCTTATATGTATGTCTGTCGAAATCTTTCAACGTCATAGGTGATTGAAATAGGTGCGATGAGCCAAGTGACTTCCAGTAGTTTAGAGACATAATTCACGTAGATTCTCCCTCATCATTAATAGTATGATGAACGAGGTGATTGAGAACATTTACTTGGATGGAGAATGCCAATTTTGTGGGTAATTGCGGCACATATCCCATATGATTAAAGACTACGAGATTGGAATGTGTTAGATCAATTCCACCAATTTCTGACAAAAAAGCCTGCTTCTGAGAGGGGAAATTTTGAAGCACCTCAAGCACTAACATAATTGAAGGGGATTGAGCTAAATCTTCAACTATATTATAATTTTGAGCAGCTCGAGCTCGAGGATTAAATGTTGATTTATGAACGACTCCCTTTGGTGGCTTTATTGTCAATTCAGGAATAAAAGTTGGCGGCATCAATTCCGTAGATGGATTCATGGTCGAGGTAGTAAATTGATCAATAGCCTAACTACCATAATATTTATTACGCGTTGACGCCAAAACATCAGTCGATCAATTCGTGACAGACAACACAAGAACTTGGGAACTATAAGCTGGATCCGTAATAACCAAATTTGTGTCCAGATTTGGTAATGGATTTGTCAACACAACAGATGCATGTGAGGTCTTAACCAATTTTAAGACTTCAGCATGGTGAGGACAGTCTCGAACAAAGTTCTCCTCATTACTGATTATACAAGGGTTACGAGGTTTCTAATTTCTAGTCGATTGATTAGATGATCGCTCCTGTAGGGTAGAAGTTTGATTTTTTTTTTATTTTCCCTTTTTCTTACTTCCGGGTTGCTTGTCACTTTTTCCCTTGTCAGATGACACGGCACAGATTTCAGAAGAAGGTGTAGGATCAGATGTATTAGTGTGATGTGTGCTTGCAGTACCGATCATATTTTTGTTGGCATGATAGTCCTTAGATGGAGGAGGAACAATAAAATTAGATCACGAGGCATTGGGAATTTTCTCGTAAAGTGTGCTAGACTAAGTACAAATAAAATCTAAGTATTTGGCACGAGAAATGACCTACTCTTTAGTGAAGACACCACCCTTAGCCACATCCTCAGTTATAGATGGTAACAGGGACTTAATGAACTACTTAGCAAGGATATGATCAGGAAAATATGTCTTAACCATTCTACGATGACGACGCCACTCATGAATATGATCAGAAATGTGAGTAGCATTAGTCTATTTAAAATTATTCAAGGGTTTTGTTCCAGTTTCATATCATATGGGTAACTGGAAGTGGGTCAAAAAGACAGTAGTTAGGGCAGTGAAATTATCAAAATAAGCTCTTAGTAACTCAATGTACCATTTTGCGGCCGGACCAGTGAGCATACGCTGGAAAAGACGTAGTTGAACATAGTCATCATTTAGGGAGTTAGATGAGCACCACAAATGATAAGTCATGACATGCGTCGATGGGTCTTCCCCATGTTTTCCATTGAGCTTAGGAATATCCGAGGGTAATTTACGAGGTATCAATGGCCACCAAGGAGCATATTTGATTGGATCATTAGTGAGTCGATTTAAATCCGGTAACTCTAAAGTTGTAACAAAAGGAAACTGTCGATTTAAGTCAGGTTGATCATAACCAGGGTATGATGGAATTGCTTGGGAAATAGGCCTTTGAGCACCAGCATAAGGAATCTATTGCTGGTAACCCAGATATGGTTTGTTTTGAAAATAAAACGCTTGAGAATTATGTTGACCAAAACTTGGGTACACTACTTGTTGAAATGAAGGTTGTGAAATTTCTGCTTGTGGCTACCAAGGGGTCTATCCACCAATATTATAATCCACACTAGGATATATTGGATTCATTTGTGGATAGGTATAACCTGGTTGCGACTGCGACATCAGATAATATGGTAATCAATCTTGTGAATAAATAATTCCAGATACAGGTGGTTGTTGTAAACTAGCCAAAGGAGTTGGAGTCTGAGGGCCCAATACTTGAGGGTATTGGGTTGAAGGACCCACCTGAGACAATTGAGGTACAACAGTTTGAGTCTGTAATAGGGGTAAGAATGTATTAACAAGTGGATTTGACGTGGGTGCAACAGGTTGAAACGGTTGATACGAGTGCACAATCGTTTGTGTTTGGATGGGTAGAGTGGGTTGCCACTGACAAACATTGATTCTGACATTATGATGACCAACTAAAGAAGTAGTACTATCAATATGGTGACCATATGTTGCCCCCTAGCATGAGGAGTATAATAATATGGAAAATATTGTTCTCCAAATGCAGGGAGTCCAGTTGAAATTGTACTGGATGGAATATACCCAAATGGACCAGCTTGATATTGCCCTGGTGATGTATATAAAGGATCAAGCCGTTCATTACTCACTATGTATTTACCAGTTATAATACCAAATGACGACATTGGTGAATTCCATGGGTTTCAGGATGCACCAAAGAAGGTTCCTGATAAATATTGGTAACCAGGTGGGACGGAAGGGCTACCATATAAATGTGACTCTCGTGAAGTTGTGAACATTGATGGGGTGGCAAGAGCAGGTGTTGTCGCAACAAGAATAGATGGTCCAGCCAAATATGTTGGATCATGCATGGTTATTTGACCAAATGTATATCCTACTAGATATACGGTAACTTGAATAGACACAGGATCAACAAAAGAAGAGGAAGGTGATTGAGGAAAAGACTCGTACGGGTAAAGATCTACCCCAAAATGAGTTGGATATAAGGTTGTTTCATCTTGTGGTATTTCTTCAATTGAAATTAAACTAGGTGGAAGGATTTCTCCATCAGGCCCAAAGTATATTTTAGGAGGTTGACTGCGAAATATGGGAGACACAATCGCTACAATAGATTGTGGGGCGACCAATACAGGAACAACTTCTGGTCGTTCGACTTTGGGATTCAAATGTTCTGGAAAAAAAGTGACATGATCTTGATCAACTTCCAGTTGAACAACATCGGGTTCGGGAGGTATGGTCTCACTGATTGGATGGATTGTGAGCATAGGTAGCTGTGAGGAATCCGTCTTGACAATAGTAGTTGAACCAGGATTTGTAGAAACAACTTGAGCCAACTCTAGTATATGTGAAGATGATGTCACACCAGAGGTACTAATAGTACTAATTTCGGTGGAGCGATGTCACCTTAGCCAACCAGAAATGGCTTCTAGTGGTAAAGGTGGTTTCAGTGCTATTTTATGCGAACGATTGGGAAAGGGATGTTCTTCTTCCATGATGACTAATTTTTTTTATGAACAAAAACAAATAAACAAAATAAAAGTGTAATTCTAGGAAAAAGGTTTATGAAGTAATTGTGAACTGCATAATACCTCCTTGCAAACCAATAAGTACGGGCATGAAATCTCCTTGAATGTTATGTTCGGTGTACCACAAGTTACAAGGTGGCTAACTTGGTTCACTATGGATGGATAGCAACCTAAATTTGTCCTCCCAAATATACCCAAAGGTACCTGGAAGCCCAAGTCCATATTAGCACTGTCTAATTCGAAACCACACAGTGAGATCACCCCCTTATACTTTTCATACTAGAACACTGCCCTATATACTTGAAGGTATGTGGACGAGATTCGATATACTTACATACATGGAGTGAGGTATCACACTCATAATGTATCGCAGACAAGTTAACGACAACTTCTATGTTTAACGACACCAGAACACGTCTCTAGCCTAGACCTTCTAAATGTTATCGTTATGGTTCCAATGCTTTCTTAGGTAAATTGATGTAAATTTTAAGTTGATCTTGTTTAGAAAGTTTTTCTTTGAGGTTCACCGCATGATGTGATGGAAATTCCTCAAAATGCAAACTAAAATGATAAGCAAACTTTTCAATTTTAGCTTTTTCAATGAAATCCTAGCTACTAAGGGAAAGAGAAAATAGTTTTACATCAAACAACAAAGAGCACAAACTAAAATGTAACTTTCCTAACTTGTTCCTATGCAACACATACAATTCACTATATGCACATGCATGCTTTTCTTTTTAGCTCCCTTAATGTGAATGCAAGAAAGGAAACTATATGCATCAAATAAAAAAAAAGTGTTTTCTTCTTTAAGAAATGAGGAATTTAACAACAATTTCTCTTTTAGGAAAAATGAAGAATGGAACTACAAATTTTCCTACATGAAACGAAGAATGAAACGACAATTTCCTTTACGAAGAAAAATGGATCTAATGCAGAAATAAAATACTTTTAATTTGATTTTCCAATGATAAAGACAAACACTAAAGAGACATTGAAAAAATTTACATTTCAAAGGAGGAAGAATCAGGTAATTTCGTTGGTCTCTAAGAGGTATCAGATAGTTGAGAATACAACAAAAAAATGGCTGAGAATGATAGCAATGAAAAATTTGAATGGAATCTGGTTGGATAAGGGGGAAACACAGTCTCTAATGGGAGACAATGCATTGTAGTGCACCCCTGAGTGGGAGACAGTGCACTGTAGTGCATTGTGTCTTGACCAACAGTGCGTTGGCCACAGTAGTGATTGAAAATGTAAGCTACATAACACACTTCTAATGAAATTATTTCATTCAAAAGTATAATAACTGAAATTATATGCTACTGATGAGGATTAGCATAGGAAAAAATACTAGGAATGATAGGATAATCCCTAGTGGAGTCGCCAATTTGTTATGCAGAATTGTGATCTATGGATAAATCAAATTCCCTAAGTGTGGTGCTAGGCACTTAGAACAACAGATGAAATACTTTTCTATCACTTTCTCTAAAATAAGCAGATATACAAAACGATAGAATAACCTACTTGTAATCCAAGTGCTTCTCCTTATCCTTTTGTCACTTTTTTTTTCGTCTTCAATCCAACTTAGATTTCCAGATTGATTCCTGCAAACATAAACAAATAACAACAAAAAGATTGCAATATACATATATCTACTTATCTTAATCACTCAAATTGATTAGATGTGAAACATATATATCATTCAAGAATCCATTGCATGATAAATAGAAACATAAAGAGATACATATATGGGAAAATGAACAACAATATTTATTAAAGAGTAGAAGGGGGAGGTTACAACCAATGATCGATTTGATGCCACCAGCTCCAACTTCATCCTAGCCTCATCACACCAGCATCATATCAGTACTTTCACTCTCTCAAATGAGAATCCAACATCATTTCTTTACCAAAATTCTTCCTTCCCTAGCACTAGGATATGTGCTCAATTTATAGGGAAACTGATGGTAGTTTCTCACTGAATTACTTTCTAATAATAGGAAAGACATGTTAACAAGTTCAAAGGTGTTAGATGGACACTTGGATTCAAATTTTGACACATATGGACTCTTCTAGAAGGCACTGGCCATGTGGATATTCCCAGTGTTATCACAAAATTGGACCTGATAGGCTGCTAATCAAATCAATCTTATGCAACTGTTTCAAACCAATATTTTGATTGAGGCTTAGCCTCTTGAACCTGAGAGGGCTCTCTCAAGGGTTAATGATTTTCGATAAAATATAGATGGCTAACTCTATGTGGGGTAATAATCAGATAGATGATAAATGTAGGTTGAAAATCACATCATCAAGTACACATTGGGCTTATGGAGTCACAATAGCTTCAGTAAACCAATAAATCTACTTAACATGGATGTTGAGGCATATCAAAGTTTTAGTCAAGAGATACACATGTGAAACTGTAAAAAACACAGTCAGTTCATCTATATAGGAAGTCAGAGCATCAAAGATTAATTCTGAGTAACATAGACAAACTCCACTGCAATGGGATAATAGAGAGATTTAAATATAATAATAACACATTGAAACTCCTTATGAATCTCGAGTTGGTTAAGTAGAAATATCCTGTATTAGCTAAAAACCAGTCAATTACAATAAACACAGTCTTTTGCCAAAAAATGTCTGGCCCTGATACATTCGACTTCTTGGTCCTTTATAGACCATTTACAACATGAGATAATATTATATTGTGCTAGATACATTGAATTCCTGACCCTTGACACCTTGCATAACCATATGACATGGTATTTATTACAAAAAGACAGCTAGTATACTAAACAATCCTATTACAAATAGGATTCAAACTCCTTATATCTATCCATAAAAACCTTATCTAAACTAAATTACATCATTTTCCAAGCCTATTCACACATGGTCAAATCTGGATTATAGGCTTCAACTCTTCATGACCATATTTCTGTCCTCCACCAAAATAGGAAACAATCCCCATGTTTTTTAGGCATAGGGTCCTTTTCACTCTTGGAACATTCTGACCATCATGAACCCATTATTTCGAGCTCCTTAGCTGTTATAAATTGAATTAACACATGCCAAACCTCCTCCTTAAGTTCCAGCTATCTAAAACCATCTCCAAACTATTCAAATGGGTTGTAATACACTGTGTTACGAAAACAAAATAGTTTTGTAGTGCTGCCCTTTACCCCATTTTTATTCAGGTTTTTGACTTCTATCCTCCAAAATTATCTGAATTGACTTTAAATACATCCTCCCTATCAATTTCAGTCCTTGATCCATTGTTTTACCCCTCAAAATTTGATGAAAATGGGAAAGAAAAGCTGCTACAGCAGTTTCGTGGCGCTTTTCTCCCTTTTTACACTGTCTACACTACGAAACTGTTGAGTGGGAAGTTTTGTCAAAAAAATTTCAAAATGAAAATTGAAAATGTGCCAAAAACTCAAAATCAATCTGATTTCATCATTTAAAAAACATATCAAGTGAAAAACACACTCATTCCAGCTTTCATGAGGTCCCTTGCTCATTTTCATTTGATTTAGCTATATGCTCTTCTATAACTGTTATCTTAATACCTCTGCTTTTTAACTCATCATGAATCAAATTCATCTACTGCTCCAAGTTGTCCACTTGATATTTAAGTCTCCTATTATTAGCTCTCAAGTGAGTATTTATTACTCTGACAAATTTGGCTTCCTTTATTGCTGAGACTGTCCATGTGAAAAACTGCTATGCATTGCTTGGAGTTTCAAAAATAGAACCAGTTTGACCTTCCCAAAGTGCCTTCATTCTTTTAAAATCTGCCTTCTCAATACTGTGCTTTCTAGCCCTCTTTCTCATAACATCAATTTCTTGGTTTTCTAACCTCAATTTCTCCTCAAGATGTTAAAACTCTATCATTTCTTCTTTCCTCTTCTTTGTTCTGTTGGCTTCATGCTTTACTGTAGGTGATGAGAGATCAACCACTTCTTCAGGGGCTTTAGTTGTCTCAATAGGTTCTTGAACTTCCTTGCTTCCTTCCTTGAGTTTCTTAGCATGCCTAGTTAGAGGTTTTCTTGCTTGAAATATGAAGGCTACATTTTCACCCTCAAACTCAAGCTTCTTTGCAGACTTAGCCTTCTTCTATTTGTGCTCATCTTCTCCAATGAACTCAGCTTGAACAATGGGTGTCTCCTCTCTGCCAATAGCATGCAGGATTTCATCTAAATTTCCCTTTATTACTGGGTTGTCCTCTATAGCTATAGCAACTGTATTTCCTTTTAATGCCACTTCTTGGATTCTTGTTACTCTTTTGATTTCTTGCTTGCTGACAACTTGTTTATGTTTTTCCTCTTTAACAATCTTTGACCACTGTTTTGCAAGTGATGGAGTTGGTGTATCAAGTATTTGTGTCTTCTCTGCCCTTTTCTCAACCTGTTTCCTTGGCTTCAGTTTTGCAAATTCCTGTGATTTTGAAACTATAGGTTGACTAGTCTCTGCTGCTGCTGGTGATGGAACTCCTTTAGTTTTAGGGTTTATAGCAGGAGTTAGGCTTTCCAACTCAAAAAAAATTATAAACAAAAAATATGACCAATCCCTGCCTACCTTCTGAAGCTTATATAAAATAAATAACTTCATTAAACCATGATGAAACAAGGATGTTTCACCACCTTCAGATTTGATTTGTACTTTATCAGCCATTTTTTCAAGACTCCTATGCAGATAAAAGGGAAAATCAAGTGAAATATTACCAGTGAAATGAAAAAGAAGCTTGAAATGATATGTGTAAACCTTATGATGTCTGCCTTCAAATGTGAAATACCTCTGAATGTTAAGCAACATCTTTGCATAAGCGTCTTTGATGCAGCTTCTAGGGATAGCATTATTGAGGTCCATATCTACATACTCAGGTTTCATGAACTCTTTTCGTGGCTCCATATCAAATTTGAAACTTTTAAACCAAGTTTCTTGACCTCTTGGTATCTCTATAACAACAACAATAATCTTTGGTGTAATTGACACACTTAGCATCCCGACCTTGGTAGTTGTTCTATTGAAGTTAAAGGCAAATTCTTTGGACACCTGTGTGTGGAAACCATGCAACTTTTCACAAAACCAAAGACAACCTACTCTTCTGAATGCCTCCATCATTGTTGGATCTTCAATTATGGCCTTCATATCTTCAGGCTCATGCCTTAAGCAGTTTCCCCCTCTGTGAACTTTCTTTTCCTCTGCCATGCTTCTCAGAAATCCTGTCAGCCTCGCTTGATAAATTGAATCAGCCTCGCTTGAAAATGAGAAACAACAGCCTCACTTGATTAATTTATATCATCATCGCTTGATAAGGATGAAGAAAACCTTTGTATAAAACAACCACAGGTTTGGCTCTAACACTTCAGTGCTCAGACATCTCGAATGGAGACAAAAGAAATGAGAATGACTAATTAGGCAAGATTTTGAATTTAAAATGCCATCTCATAACTGAATGATGCCTCATTCATACCCTATCATGACAATGATGATTGCAACGTGGGTAAGTACATTGAATCTCATCATTAACTGACTCATCATACCACTAACTTACCATTTCCCAACAGTTTCGGACCTTTTCCAGCTCAGATGACAAGACAGTTAAGAAATCATGCTTTTGTACCGCCTGCAATGTATTTTTCCCTTTTTTCACTACGAAACTATTAGTGCTTTTGTAGCGCAAATCAACTTTTTTAAACTAGTGGCACTACGAAAACGAGGTTTCTTGGCTGATTGAGTAGTTTTGACATGAAACTTTAGGGAATGACCCACAAATTGAAATTATGGATACTTGACAATGAATGGACCTTAAAAATACTTTATTTGAACTTAAGGATGGGCTTTGAACTTATGAAAATCCAACCTACCCTTGATCAAATCCTAAATTGACTTCTAAACCCAATTTTGAACCATGACCAAAAACAAACTTGACACAATGATGTTTTGAAATTTTTTTGGGTGATAACACCCGAAACAATGATAATTCCGCTCCCAAGTGACCAACGCACTCTTGAATGTTAAGAGGTGCATTGTAGTGCACCCTTGAATGGAGTATGTTTCATATGCAACATATTTAGTCCCTTTATACGCTGTGTTGGTGAGTCAATAAGTGATATAACATATACTTCAAACCTTGTAAATATCACAATAGAAGCCATGAATGAATTTTTCTTATCTTAGGGCATATAGCAACTGAAATGTAAGGGGATGATAGACCCTATTTCATTCGTCCTAGCGATGATGTCCAGTTTGACCAGGTCATGGGGGATGATTTCCAAATTGATCTATAAAAACATAATAACAAGTATAAATACTCATGAAATACAAGAGGAAAAGAGCTCTCATTAATATAGGAATATCTAACCAAGTTAGGGACTTCCATGTACCAACTGGCCATAGATTGGGTTGAACCAAGTCTTTCTTTCAGCTAATCACCCTCGTGCCATATTCCAAGAATGAATGTGGGACTCACAACAAAACAACTAGGGCTTCCTCAGGCTTTACCACAATCTTGCCAAAACCATTCAAGGGAATCCTAGGCCCTAAACCCTCACCTATACAACCATGATTTACTGCAATCCCACATTTACTGGTTAAGTGATTCCTAATCCCAAACAAAAACATATACTACCCGACTTTACTGAAATCCCGCCAAAGTTGGTTAAGGGATCAATGGGTCCTACACAAGTTTCGATGCCTATGTATTTTTCACCAATACCTTGAGGAATTCTCCCATATCCACCCTTAGACTTTACCGCAATCCCACCTTTACCAGTTAATGGATTCCTAGACCCTTGGGAATTTTTCTAAGACTACCTCACCTAGTTCTAAAACCATCCACCAATCCAAAGATCAACCAAGTAAAATAACCCCATCACAGCATAGTTATCCATAAATGGCAAGGAAAGGTTGGAAACCATTGTCACACCTGTAAAAAATCATGCTAATGATCACAAGAGAACTAAATAGTACAAACCAATAAGGAAATCATACATGCAACTCGATACCTACAAATGATACTGCTTGATCCAACTCTTCCTTGCTTGATCTTTACTTTACTTTTCTTTGTTGTCCTTCCTTTGTCTTCCTTTCTCCAATCCTAGAGTGATCCAAGAACTCTCTAAGTGTGCAAGAGTGTGAGGGAGAGAATATAGAGAGAGAGATCCAAGCTAAAACTGGCAAAAGCTGTGAACTAATCCCTAGAAGACTTTTTATCATTGAGGCCTATATTTTCTTCAATTTCCTCTATTTTCTTTCATTCTCCTCCTCACATGCAACATATGAACTTTCACCTTCATTTTCTCCTATTTTCCATTGCTTTCATAAATAAATGCCAATTAATGCCTCTTTTCCTTTCCAATGCCTTTTCCAATGCCTTTGCCAATTCACCCTTAGCCATAATTAACCAAATGAATACCCACTAGGATGTTTTCCCTAACATTTAGCTTAGAATACGTGCCCAATGACCTTGGTCTTATTTTTCCTTTATTAAATTTATTACGTGAACTTTTAACCCGGGGTTGTTACATTCTCTTTGATGAATCCATCATGTGAATTTCCCATTGTTGTTGAATGAGAAATGTTTTTTTTTTAGGGAATCCTCATTTAGTTCATCAATTTCATTTAGCTAATCCAAGTTATGTTGTTATGCATCACTGAGATCCATCCCTAATTTAAGTGTGGTCTTTAAATTTTTCACTTAAAACTCAATTGGAGGCATCACTTCTTTCCTAGACATGAGATCATAAGGGGTAACAATTGTAGTGCTCCTTTAGGTGATTCGGTAGGCCCAAAGCGCCTTTTATAATTTTTCTTCCAAATCCTTGTGATTTTTTTTGAATGTCTTTGGCTAGATGGAAACTAACACCATATTGATGACCTCCACATATCCATTCTCCCATGGATGATATGGAATGGAAAATTTGTGTTTGATCCTAAAATTTTCGGTAATGGACTTAACAAGTCGAGAATTGAACTAGGTTCCTTAGTCTATAACAATTTCTTACAGAATTTCATAACCGAAAAATGTATCCTCATAAATAAATTCAACCACAACTTGTTATGTTTCTTTCGGAAAGGTATTTTCTTCAACCCACTTACTAATAGAATCCATGCAAACTAAGATCTATTTCTTTTCTACTGATGGCAGGTTGATAGGTCCTATAGAATAAAGGGCCAATTTCTTAAAAGGCTTTATCATGACCTGCATTTGTAATGGAATCTTGTCTGTTTGTACATGTCTTCCCATCTGTTGACATTTATCACAATTGTGGACATACTTCTTGGCATCTCTAAAAATGGAGGGCCAATAGTATCCAAGTTTCAAAACCTTATATGTGGTTATTTTGTTCGAAAATTTTCCCACACATGGCTCATCATGAGATTCCTTAAGAGTGTCATGTATCTCATTTTACCACACACAACTCCAGATCAAATGATCTATATCTATGTGTAATAATCACCCCTAAACCCTAGAATACATAACACTATGTCTAAAAACCTTTTGACGTTCTCTTAGTGAAAAATGTTGTGGAAGATTTCTTGCATCCAAATAATTAGAAATATCTAGAAACCAGTTTGTATTAGTAGACAGTGAAAATAAATTATCATTAAGAAAGGCATCTTCTATTGGAACATGTTTCTCCTCGTTATTAAATCTAGAGAGAAAATTAGCTACAAAATTTTTCTTTCCATGCCTTTCTAAAATAGTGATATCAAAATCCCAGAGAAGAAGAAGCCACCTTGTTACCCTTTCATTAGTTATAGGTTTTTTCATGAGATAATGTATGACATATTGAGCGATGTGTACAAACACTGGGTATCTGGTGATATAATGACATAATTTGTTAATGGTGTGCACAACAATGATAAATTATTTTTCAATCATGGTATAATTTTTTTCAACTTGGGTAATATTTTTTGTTAGGTCACTATATTACTAGTGTAGTACCTTATTGTTGTTAGTGTAACCCCTTATTGTCATTTTTGTACCCTTGTAACCCCCATATTTTTATTATTGTTCCCTTACATTATTATTGTTAGATTGGCTAGGATTATATTGTGGCCCCATGGACTCCTATATATAGAAAGAAGGTTTTGTCATTTGTATCATCCAAGAATTATTCACTTATGTAATGTAAAGGAGGTTTCCCCCTCGAAGTGGATTATTTCTAAGGTGTTGATCTTTATTTTCTTATATTTTTGGAGCTGGTTTCATAACATTTGGTATCAGAGCTTTGGATTCTAGGGTTTCACTGCTCCAAAAAAGTCATCGTAGAATTTTTTCTATAACATTTTTTCTACGAAGTTTCAAAAGCTGAATTTTTTATCACTTGAAGCTGAAATCCTGAGGAACTTCGTGTAAAAAGTTCAAATCTTGGTTCACAATATTTTCAGAGATATGATATGTGCAAGTTAGGGTTTTGGAAGGCTCCTAAATTTCATATAAAAGAGGTGACCTTGGGAAAATCGTCATAAATCTCTCTCTGAGCATCTGATTGGAATTCTGTAAGAATTTATCGAAATCACATGGACTTTAGTTTCCTTTGTATCAATTTCAGAGCCGAAGGAGGAAACAGTGACACAAGGCACGTTGTACAAGTTCGCTCTACTGAACTATTCCATAATTAGGTCATTGTGGGAGATTGGGCATAACTTTTCCTTGAAGAATCCAAATCCAGCCATACCTATGGCATTAGAAAGAAGATTCAGAGGGTTGCTAAAATATCAAATTTCAGATATTGAAGATCCAAAATCACAGAGATAATTTAGTTTTGATATTGAGCTCCTCAAAAGCAAGAAAAAAGGTGTGTATTTTTTTTTCAAATTGCATAACTCTTCTTTGAAAAATTAGTTTGAAGTGATTCCAAGGGAATATTGAAGCATAGATATCAGTATTTGGTTCTAAAATTCCCCCTAAAAATAATTTAACACCCATTAATCCCCCAAAATACTCTACTATGACTCATGAAGATAAATAAGTGCAACATGATATATCAAAATTACAAGAGAAAGTGCACCAAATTTCGCTCTTGCAAAGAGAAAAAAAAAATGAAATGGAAGTTTTGAACAAAGGTGTGGAAGCTAAGATGGATTGTTTGAAGAAGGCCATGGAAGCTAAGATGGATGGTTTGAATAATGGCATGGAATAAATGGAAGCTAAGATCAATGCTATAGAAGAAAAAGTGAAAGACAACATGGAAGACATGAAGAATGATATAAAAGCAAACATATAAGGTTTGACAAAGTTGATACAAGAAATGATTCCTAATGGAGAAAAGATAGCAGAGGAAACTCATGATGAGAAAAAAATAAATGTTAATTGTGATTTCATAAACTCTAATGTTCGATTGAAGATCGATATGAGGAAGTTTGGTGGCAAGGATCTCGTAACATGGATACTATATATGGAGCAATATTTTGATCTCAATAATGTGAAAAAAACACAAAAGGTATGCATTGCAACTTTATATTTATAAAAAAATACATTTGTATGGTATCGATGGCTTTTCTCCCATAAAAAAATTGTCACTTGGTCAATTTTTATGGAGGAAACAATAGCAGATTATGAGGATACAAAAAGCAACACCTTCTTTAGCCAATTGATAAATATCAAACAAATGGGTTTAGTGGTGGAGCAAATTGAGGACTTCCAAAAATTGAATAGAAGGGTAAATGATATTCCAGAGGAACACAGGATTGATGTATTCATAGGGACTTTAAAGGATAACATCCAACATGAGATTCACCTTTGGGAACCTGATTCATTGGAGAAGGCATTCAGGTTGGCAAGAAAAATTGAATGTAAAATTATGGCGACAAGGAAGCCTACCACTCACATCTATAAAGATGGAATTTTTGCTACTCCTAGACTTACACAACCTACAAGGTTGAAACCACAACAATTGGAAGAAAAAATAGCAAAATGGCTTTGCTATAGTTGTGATATAAAATACACTAAAGGTCATAAGTGTGTTGAGAAGAAATTATTTTACATAGATTGTGAAGAGGAGGAATAAAATGAACAAGAAGCTTATAAAGAAGAGGATATACACCAAGAACCAACCTTAGAGAAAGAAGAAATGTGTTCGACCATATCGTGTAATGCATTGGCCGGAATTACCACTCCTCAAAATCTCAAGATAGAATGACATATTAAGAAGAAAAAGGTAATAGTGTTAATTGATTCGGGTAGTACCCATAATTATATTCATTGTAAGGTAGCCAAGGAATTGAATTGCTTCCTATACCCAACACCAGAATTTCAAGTGACAGTTGCAAATGGAGGAACTATAAATTGCTCTATAAAATTCCATAATATCAAGCTAACCATGGCGGAATATGTATTGAATAGTCCAATGATTTCAATTCCAATGGGAGGTGTTGATGTTGTACTAGGAGTACAATGGTCACAATCTTTGGGGACGGTAGCTTTTAATTTTCAAGAACTTTTCCTGAATTTTTTTTCGGAAGGAAAGGAAGTTGAATTATGGGGTATCATAGGGAAGCTAGGAAAGATAATAAGCTCTGATGTCATGAAAAATCTTATGAAGAAAGAAAAAGGAGGCGTAATTGGACAATTATGCTCACTAGAAGTTCCAACATCAAAATAATCTATTTCTCTAGATCTCCAAAAAGTCTTGGAAAATCATTCCAAGGTTTTTGAAACTCCCAAAGGACTCCAACCTATTCATGATCATGAGCATGCTATTCATTTTATTCTAGGAAGTGTTCCTCCAAACATCAGGCTTTACATATATCCTTGTGTCCAAAAGAGATAAATTGAACGTACGATTGCAGAAATGTTAGAGGCTGGTATAATTCAACCTAGTCAAAGTTCTTTCTCTTCTCCAGTTGTATTGGTGCACAAGAAGGATGGATCATGGTGCATGTGTCCAAATTATAGGGAGCTCAATAAGCTCACTATTAAAGATAAATTTCCCATTCCTTTGATCGATGAATTATTGGATGAATTACACGAAGCAATTTATTTTACCAAGTTGGATCTTTGTTCAGGATATCATCAAATTAGAATGAAGACTAAAGTTATTCCAAAAACAACATTTCGAACTCATGAGGGTCATTATGAATTTTTGGTCATGCCTTTTGGCCTTACCAATGAACCTTCTACATTTCAAGGGTTGATGAATTCCATTTTCAAACCCTTCGTTAGAAAATTTGTGTTCGTATTTTTTGATGATATACTAATATACAACATGTCTTGGAAGGATCATGTTCAACATGTTGACAGGGTGCTCAAACTATTGGAAGAGAAAAAATTGTATGCAAAAACCTCAAAATGTTTCTTTGGAGTACAAGAGGTGGAATATCCAGGTTATAATGTATCTCACGAGGGTGTTAAGGCAGACCCTGAAAAAATTAAAGCCATTAAGGAATGAAAATTCCCCACAACCATAAATCAATTGCAAAGATTTATTGGGTTAACAGGGTATTATCGCAAGTTTGTTAATAACTATGGGAGAATAGAAGCACCTATAACAAAATTATTGAAGAAATATGAATTTTCATGGACTCCTGAAGAAACTAAGGCCTTTGAGCATATTAAATAGGCAACGTGCCTATCACCGATATTAGCTTTGCCAGACTTCACAAAAACCTTTATTATGGAATATGATGCCTCAGGAAATGGAATTGATGTGGTTTTAATGCAAGAAGGAAGACCCATTGCTTTTAAAATTCTTCCAATCAAAGGAAAGTATTTACATAAAGCTATTTATGAAAAGGAAATGTTGGCAATACTACATGCACTAAAGAAATGGTGACCTTACCTAATGGGAAGACACTTCAAGGTAAAAACTGATCATGATAGTCTTAAACACTCTTTGGAACAAAGACTATCTTCATAAGAACAGCGAAAATGGGTCACAAAGAAGTTGGAATATGACTTTCAAATCATCTACAAAAAAGGGAAACTAAATGTTGTTGCAGATGCACTCTCAAAAAAGGATGAAGAGGTGGAATCATTTCTTTGTTCCATTTATATTATCCAACTAGATTGGATAACCGAATAAAGGGATGAATGGAAGAAGGACGAAGAAGTTTGGACACTCATTCAAAAATTACAACAAGATCCTAGTACATTTGATACATTTAGTTGGAAAAATGATTCCTTATGTACAAAGATCACTTATATCTTTGTAAGAATTCCCAAATAAAACAAAATATTCTTCTAGAATTGCACACATCTCCCTTAGGAGGACACTCAAGATTTTTTAAAACCTACCACACAGTGAAGAAAGATTTTTTGGGATGGCCTTAAATCTAATATTCAGAATTTTTTGGCAGAATGTTTGGTTTGCCAACAAAATAAAGTTGAGACAATTAAGAGCTTGGGCCTTCTAAATCCTTTATCCATCTTAAGTCAATGTTGGGAGGAGATTTCAATGGATTTTATCACAGGTTTACCTAATTCTGAAGAAAAGAGTGTCATCATGGTGGTAGTTGATAGAATTACCAAGTATGCACACTTTTATGCATTATCTCATCCATTTAAATCAAGTACAGTTGTTACTGCATTTATTGAAAAAATTCAAAAGCTACATGGAAACCCAAAGATTATTGTAAGCGACAGAGATCCCATTTTTATTAGAAATTTTTGGACAAAATTATTTTCTTGTTTGGGTACTCAACTAGCTCATAGTTCATCTTAGCATCCTCTATCCAATGGGAAAAATGAGATAATGAACAAATGTTTGGAAGTATATCTTCATTTTTTTGTATCTAATAAACAAACACAATGGGTCAAGTGATTACCTTTGGTTGAATGGCGGTATAACACTTACTTCCATACTAGAGCGAAAATGGCCCCATTTATGGCACTTTATGGATATCATCCACCGTCCTTCATATCATCTTTAAGAGAAAATTACAAGGTTCAAACAATGGAAGGTCACATCGAGCATCAACAACAAGTTCTCCAACTCTTAAAGGATAACCTAAATTTGGGACAAAATTGAATGAAACAACAGGCAGATCAACATCGCAGCGAGAGTATTTTTTATGTAGGATACTGAGTATTTTTACAACTACAACCATATAAAAAAATGTCCCTCAAGAAATCCAAGAAGAATAATAAATTATTGCCAAAGTACTATGGTCCTTACAAGGTGTTGCAAAATATTGGTACTATGATATACAAATTGGAGCTTCCTGCTTCTTCTTGAGTGCATCCAGTTTTCCATGTTTCATGCTTAAATAAGGTTATAGGTGACAAACTTCTAGTTCAAACAATATTTATATAATTGACGGGGAAGGAAAAATCATATTGGAACCTGAAGCAGTCACGGAAACAAGAAGTTGACAGCTACGAAATAGATCAATTTTAGAGTATCTCATCAATTGGAAGAACTTACCCACTGAAGATTCAACATGGGAGAATGAGAATTTTATACAGAAGCATCTAGAGCTACTAAAGCGTTGAGGACAACACTTTTTTTGAAGGGGAGGGGCATGTTAGGTCCCTATATTACTAGTGTAGTCCCTTATTTTTGTTAGTGTAACCCCCTTATTGTCATTGTTGTACCCCTATAACCCCCATATTGTTATTATTGTGCCCTTACATTATTATTGTTAGGTTGGCTAGGATTATATTGTGACCCCATGGGCTCCTATATATAGAAAGGAGGTTTTGTAATTTGTATCATCCAAGAATTCTTCATTTATGTAACATAAAGGAGGTTTCCCCCTCAAAGTGGCCTTTTTCTAAGGCGATGATCTCTCTTTTCTTCTATTTTTGGAGCTAGTTTCATAACATTTTTACTGCGATAACAAATGGCATATGGTCATTGTTTTTCATTTTGACCTAGCAAAAATCCAATGGCTATGTTAGAAGTGTCATTATATATATGGAAATGAAGGGACCAATTAGGTCCCACAAAATAGGGTTTGTAGATATTTTCTCCTTTAGAGATTCAAAATCTACCTGACATTTATCAATCCAATAAAATTCAACATATTTGGTTAATAAGTAGAATAGGGGTGATGCTACTTTAGTAAATTTTTCTATAAACCTATGATAGTACCCCATGTCTCCCAAGAAATTGTGAACATATTTTTGAGAGGTTAGATTTGGGAGATTAAAGATGGCCTGTATTTTAGTAGTATCTACTTTTATCCCTTCACAAGACACACGATGTCCTAAAAATCCTCCCCCAATAAGCATTTGAAATTTCTCACTACTAAGATCAAGGTTATTTTCCTTGCATTGGACTAATACATTTTCAAGATTTATTATAGCCTCCTCAAGGGTATTTCCATATATGATGAAATTGTGATGTTGGAGAAGGGTCCCCTGGGTAAAGCAATTTTGATAAATTTTGGGTTAAGTTTTTGTTGTAAGCGATGCATGAAGATATCAAGGGGATTTGGGGCGGGTCAAAGTCCCTTAACTATTGTAATGGGTAAAAGGGAAAACCATGAGTCTCAAGCCATGGTTTGAGATCATGGTATGTGCACATTGAGAAAGATATAAATATGTAAGAGTTGAGTGAAGAAAGATATATATGATATGACATATGAATATCTCAATAGATGCTTATGTTTTGATCTGAATTTTGGGTCAGTCTAGGTCGAAAGGATCCTACTGGTTGTGTGTGCAGAGACCTAGTCCTGAGCTTTGTGCATGGAATCTGTTGTTGTGTGTGGAAAAGGGAAGGATTTTATTGATTGAAGATCACTTAATAAAGAAGGAAATTTTGGTGAACTTTGACTTTATATTATTTTAATAGTGATTATCTTAGATTTGTTATGTGCATTATCTGTTGCTTATTATAGATCTGGATATGTTTTGTTGAATGCATATGTGTTTCCTTAATTGAAAGTCACATTGGTACATTAAATTTATGCATAGGTATTGTTGGGCTTAATCGTTAGATCTAAGGTATAATAATAAGTCTGCATAAGGGTTTTTTCTGTAACAATCTGAGAATACACAAGGGATAAGTTTGTTTATCACTATCTAGGCATGCACAAATGCTTTATTATTTGTCTATAATTAGATCTGGTTTGGTGAAGTTGCGCACAAAGTAGTAGGTATTATATCTATTGGATCCACATCAAAAAATCGCTCACGGTGTGGAAACCTAGTTCCAATACCCCCCCCCCATACTGCTTTAGGTGAGACTTTGGTTTGCGAAATAATATCACTATCGAAAGGGCCAGTAGTTGGAGGGTTTTGTTGGTTGTGTGATTACTCTGAACCTGGGTCAGGACCCCATAAGCCAAAAAATGGTTCCGTTTTTGGGACTGGGATGATTTTGAAGGAGATTTGATGTGGCACCCGATGAAGAATGAACTGCAAGATTGGCTTGACAAGAAGGTGCATGAATTTTCGATCCAAGAAAACAAAAGCCCTAAATTGTCTATCGAAGATTGGGCACAAAGGTATATCTATATCAAGGTCCATGAAATTTTCTTCCTTTGCAACCGAGTTGCAAGAGTGGTTTCCTTGGCTTGATGAATTCCAGACCTACGCAAAGGACGACGTGATCACCAAGTGGACCCTAGAGTTGGTACAAAAATTGGAGACATATAGCAAAAATATTACCCGCGTGGTAGATCACTAGATTGATAGTGTTCTGGGAGGATTTTTGACTGAATTTTCTATTGATACATTTGTATTATATTCTGAAGCTGAAAGGATATTTTTCAAGGACCCTAGAGGTAAGTTCCTACACTCATTGAAACTGTGGATTAAAATGCTATTGTTTGAAAAGGGTACTCTATGCAGCCATATTGAGTGAATGACTCATAGAGACCCGACTACATGCAGTGGAAGAATTTACATAGTAGATATAGAAGAAGGCTTCACTTATATTCCTCTCAAAGGTAAATATGATAGTGACGAGGAGTCTAAAACAAATAGCTTTGGTGAATCTGCGCACTCAGAAGAAGAGGAATTGCAAGATCAGGATATTCTTGGGTCATTGGCTATTGTTAATATCCCATCCACTCCACTTCCAAGCTCATCTCACTCTAACAAGCCATCCACTCCACCTCCACCTCCACCACCAGATGTTAATATGCTCGCCTCCATGAAGTTACCTAATTTTTGTGGTATCAAGACGTGGACCAATTCTGGTTTGTTATAAACGTTGTATGGACAACACAACAGATAAATAATGATAATGTTAAGAAAGTGCAGCTAGATACTGCACTTCAAGAATGCGCACTAGAGTGGTACATAAGGTATGAAGCGATGAACCCTAATGCAAAAATTGAGAATCTAAAGGCCGCATTGAAGGCACAATAAAAAATCCAAAATAATATGCTCAATGTGTGATTGACTTAAAGGAATCTGCCAGGAAGTGAATGAATCTATATGGGAGGTGGATCTATGGTTGAAGTGCACCATCAGATATGGAGGATTTACTATTGATGATACACATCATAAAGAATGGTTCATTTCCATGCTGCTACTGCATCTATGCTAATTATTAAATCAACAGAAGATTGTGACACAGGCTAAAGATGTGGATATTGCAATGAAATTAGAAGCCTCGCTTGTCCTAGCTGTGCAATTTGGGGCTCAACAGATTCAAAACAAACTAGATACACTACACTTGTAAATAAAAATATTGCACCAAGAGAAGGGGAAGGATGTATGAGTAGGTGTATGGTGTATAAATTGTAAATTTGAAGGCCATCATCAAGATTAGTGTCCTATATACAATTAATATCTAATAGCCGGAGGACCAAGCCCAATTAAGAGCGTGACAAGACTAAATGGCACCCCCACATTATGGTGTGTGATTTGTCAAGAAATTGGTATTCACACGACAGACTTCTACCCTAGGATTGATAAATATATCCCTGAGCTTAAGCATCCTTTCTGAAAACTTTTCCAATAGGTGGGACATGATGAGTAGAACTGTCACAGATTCAGTTTAATGATTGACTGAGCTGGCTTATATAGGATGCAGTCAAAAGGATGGGAACGAGGGTCACCAGCATCTCCATCGGGACGTGGTGGATTCCAAGTTCGAGGCCGAGGAAGAGGAGGAGGAGTTGGTTGAGGAAGGGTACAAATCATCTGGTATAGCTATGGGGATGTTGGTCACTACGCGTGCAATTGTCCCAACCCAGTACAACAATCCTGTAGGTATTTTAGACAATTTGATCATGTTACTGAGGATTTCCTTGTATTATTTGTAAGAATGCAGGAAAATAAATTGCAGATTCCCGCTCAAAATATTTAGACGGTAAGAGATGAGCTGCATGGAGAAGAACTAAGTGTGAATATTGTTACTGGGAGTGATGCAACAACCAGTGAAGACAAAGCAAAAAATAATGATATTTATCTCTGGATCTGAAAGGCACCTGAAAAGAAGGAAGGATTCAAATTACAGAGGGGAAAGAAGACTTTTGTAGGGGCAAAGAACGATTTCACAGAAACGAGCACATTGACATCTAAAGCATCAAGAAAGCCTATGGACGTGGTCGAAGGAGATGTAGAGCTAAATCCATTCTCGCGGGCTTGTATTAAATTTTGGAACAATAAGAAGGAAGTCGAGAACCTCCAAGCATTAATAGACCACTGCGTAGAGAAGGAACAACCCCTGATAGAGAAGAAGGATGTAAATAAGATTTATAAGAATAAAAGAAGAACTAGATGGAAAACGCGCTTAACTGCTCAGATCGATGAACACAAAATGGATCAGGTTATCTTGGATTTAGGGTTTGATGCAAATGTCTTACCAAAGAAAACTTGGTAGTAAATGGGAGAACCAATGTTGGAGTGGTCCACTATTCAATTGCGCATGGTGAATTAGAAAAATATTTTCCCATTAGGAAGACTCTCGCAGGTAGTCGTGGATATTGGAGGAGTCTGGGTGCTCACATAATTTGTAGTTATCTAGATTGTTGATGATATCAACCCATATCCTATGCTATTGGGTTTGTATTGGGCTATTGATATGGACAACAACATTAACCTCAAGCACAGAATTATGGTTTTTGAAAGTAATGGAACCCAGGTTATGGTCCCTCTAGACCCTGCAGAAGGAGAAAGATACAATGAGCCATTATAAGTTAACTGTGTGGGATGAAGGCTGGATTAGCCCAACAGTAGATGGATGACTTAATTAGGAGAATTATATTCATGATTTTTAGATTCATATGAGGAGATGGAAAACTAGCTAAATCATTTGCACGAAGTATATGTGTCGCAATGCAACCGGGTGTCAAAAGCTCTTCGGTGCATATCCTTAGAGGTACGATATTTTCCTTATTATGATGGTATGATTAATTTTAATATGTTTTTATAATAACTTCAAAAAAAATTTCTAGAAGCATAGCAGTTTCATGCATTTGATATAGCTCTCTACTTGAACCCAACATGATGGTGGGAGATGCACAAAGGTAACTTGGCTAATTGGGGAGAATCTACCTGCATAATGCGTCTGCAATTTGAGCATCCGAATACTAGAAGAGGAGATATTTATTCCAGAAAAGGTGATCTGTGCAAACATCTGGCTATATGGACTGAAGCATGGGGTGAAGAGCCGAAGCAAAAATGGGTGCATATATTCATCCACACTTTGGGGAAGGTGCCTACGGACTAGTACCTCGAAACTGAGCTACAATGAGGAAATACTTAATGGATTGTGCTAACAAAAAGTTTTATCCTAACCTTTAGTTTTGAAAGTGGGTTTGAATGCCTTGATGAGGCACAACAAGATATTCAAGAAGTCATATTTGACACCACAAAGTCATCGGTAGAATGCACATTGCTAGCATGGGACGTGCAGATGAGGGACATCGTGGACTGTTGAAATATGTCAACCAAAGATAATGAAGAATACCCAAGAAACATTACTATTCTTGAGTCTAAAGAACATCACGTAGTTTCTGGGCCTACAATTGAGCTATCTGATGTAACTAAGCCTCTGAAGTTTAGACAATTGAATATTGGCTCAAAGGAACAACCAAAATTAGCAAATATTTGGGACTATTAGGATGATGATATGGTGGAAAAAGTTTCCGAGTTATTAACTTAATATCAGGATTTAATTCCTATGAAATTTTATGAATTGAAGGGGATTATAGGAGACCTCAGATTAATGAAGATCAACTTGAAACGAGATGCGCGACCCGTGAAGCAGCTCTCGTATAGGTTGACTCCCAAATACAAGCAAAAGGTCAAATAGGAGTTGGAAAAATGGTGGCTAAAGGGATCGTTATACCAGTAGAAGAGTCCAATTGGGTAAGCCCTATGGTGATTCAAGACAAGAAGACCAAGGGAGAAATAATGATTTTTGTAGATCTGCACAAATTGAATGATGCTTGCGTTCATAAACCGTTCCCAAATCCATTCTCTAATGAAATACTGGACAATGTGGGTGGGAAGGAGGTCTGTTCATTCATGGATGGATTCTCTAGATGCCATCAGATAAGGATCGCACCAAAGGATAGAAGAAAAACAACCTTTGCAAAATATTGGGGATCCTTTCAATACACAATCATGCCATTTGGTCTGAAGAATGCACCAACTATCTTCTTGCACTTAGTAGTAGCTCTATTTAAGTAATACATCCACAAATTCTTAGAATTGTACTTTTATGACTGGATTGTATTTGAATTATTAAAGAAGCATGTGTCAAGCTTGTGATTGATGTTGGATACCTGTCGGAAGTATTAGATCTCGCTTAAGCTGAAGAAGTGTATAATCTGTGTCCCTTTCGGTATCTTTCTTGGTCACATTTTTTGTTAGCAAGGATTGATGGTGGATCCAATAAAGATTGTTGTTATTGTTAGCCTGAAGGTTCATGCAAATGTAAAACAGTTGCGCTCAATTTTGGGGCACACAGGGTATTATAGGATGTTTATTCAAGTTTATGTGTTGATAACTGTGCCAATTGTTGGCGAGATAACAAGTCTTGCAGAGAAGACCTGGGTTCAGGTTTAAGGGCCAACAATGTTTTCTGCCGTAGTCTAGTTTCACACCGGCATTTTCACTCTACTCCAAAGGGCAAAGAGTCTCACTCGAGGCATGCCACGACCTTACTGTGATAGGGAGGATATTGGTATCATCCTGACAACATCAATACAGTGGAATCAAAGCTAAACTAAAGTCTTAAACAACCATAACACAACATTCCATAACATATACCTCTCAGGAAAACATTCAGACTTATAGTAAATAAAATTTTAAAAGGTTCTTGCAAAACCCCTCATTCAAACCCATAACAGATACTCGGAATAACACTCCTGAATATATTAATCATCTGCCTTCAGTGGTGAACTGTTACAAGGCTCAGCTGCATGAGCATAAACAGAGCAGAATACAATATGTCCTATTGGACAGAGAGAGAGAATACAGAGAACGCAAAGGAATGGAGAACAGTACAACACCGAGAGAGCTCTCATGCGGCTCCCTGTTGCCTATTCCCATCTACACCAACCTCCTCCTTTCTTCTCACTCGGTTTTCTTCTGTTTCTTCCTGTTCATCAGGAGTTCACTGATCTTTTCCTTCCACGCTCTTCCACCATCTATGCTTGCTCCCGTAATAGCCGCGACACTTGTCCTTTGCTCCTCCGCAACCTTGACACCTTTCTACCTACCATGGTTGCGTTCTGCCATGTACTAGCCACAACTCAAAATCTATTAAGTTTCAAAACAAGGGCCCCAATAGGCCCCGACCACATCCTATTGACTCACCCCGAGTCAATTGTCCTGCACTGTCTCTACTTCCATGGGTCCGATCATCCCTGCGCCCTGTTCTATCTATTTTGACTGGATGCTTCCTCCTGGCTATCTAAACAAGGGCCCCAACTCTAGGACCTTGGTTAGAGCTGATGCTTTGAGCTCCTGGAAGGTTTCCATGGCCTGCTGCCACCCTTGTATTATTTCTTCAGTCTCAGCCGTGATTCTTGTGACAACTTCCTCCCCTGCATTTGACGGCAAGCCAGCGAACACTGTGTTGATCTATGTGTTCGCCTCAAAGGCCAATTGCTGCATCGTTTTTGTACTGAGTTTTATGAGCTGCCGAAGCTCCTGGATGACCTGCTTGGCCGTTGTTGAGGTCTCTTCTATTTTTTGTATTTGGACTTCTAATACATCTTCCTGGGCGTAGAGCTGGTCAAGTCCCATCGGGTCCATAGCTTCCTAGATTTCCTTAGAGACCTGTTGTAGTTGTAATGAGACCGGTTGTGCCTTCATGGTAAGGGCTATTGAGCATTCTTGTAGACCCTTCAGTAGGTTGTAGGATTCTCTTGCTGTAGTACTCAGAACTTCCTGCATTTTCATTACTTGGCCCTGTCTTTCTAATATTTGTGTGGAGTACACAACTGTTGGGTCGGGAAATGCGGGTCAGGCTACCAATGCCGCCTTGAGTTCTACATTTTCCTGGTGAAGATGTGAATATGCCACCCTGAGGTGGATCGCCCGCCCGACTACATCAGTCTCCTGCATGTCTTCTAGTATTTGATTGTTGTTGGCCGTTACTGTGGGCTACACTTCCCTAAAAACCCTAGTCACTGTTTCCAGCTGTTCCTGTAGCTTCTCCTTTTTTGTTGTTAGCTGTTCAATGAGCGTGATTATCTATTTTTTTTGTTTCTCACATTTTTTCTAGAGCTCTGAGTGGAGCCTCTTATCCTGTTGGGCTACCCTCTGAATGAAATGGTACAGCTGAGTTGTCCCCCATGTTTCCATACTTTCAGCACTGGAGGTACCCTGATCTGGCATTTGCACCCGGAGCGGTTGTCTACTGGCAACTGATCTCGCTGACTAGTCCTGAGGTGACTATGGCAGAGTTTTTTGTGGTATATAGTCTGCCATATTTAGATCTAGTTGCCCCTCTTGATCTTCTCGGTTGGGTGCTTGGGGCGGAGTCTGCTCTGGGAGTGGCCCAGCTGTGTCTGCAATTGACTGCTCTAACTGATTGATCAGGTCATTAAAATTAGTTTGTGGGATCACGGTTGGGTTAACTGGGGGTACCACTTCTCTACCCAATTTAACCTCCATTCCGTGGTCCTCATTGATTATTCTTTTGATGACTGGATCAGACATGGTGGCTGATGAAGTGGATGGTGCGGAGCTGTGGGGTTCTAGGGAGATGGATGAGGTGGTGGGTGGTAGTAAATCTAGGCGGGGTGGCGATATGTGGATGTTTAGGAAATCAAAGGGGTTTATGGGGTTAGGAGGTGGCAACCCTCTTGCCCCTACGGGCTCAACTATCTGCTCCTCCCGGATTGGTACCCCTATGCGTAACTGTCACGGTAGATCCTCTCCTGTGAGGTCGACCACCAGGCTTGATTCTGCAACCTTGACCCTTTTGGCCATTGGTGCCGCTACCAGTTTCACAGCTTTACTCTTTCCCACCAGCATTGTAGTTGTTGGGGGGGGTGAAATAAACAAGACATTGGGGATGGGTGAAAATATGGAGGCCGTGTTTGGAGATTGGTTAGACTAGGATGCATGAAATTCTGAAAAAGTTGGAAATGGATTAGCATCACTTGTTAGGACCTGAACTACCTTATTGAAGCTTTGTACCTTAGTATTCAGCTGTTGAATAATTAGGAAGAGCTGCAGGTTTGACATCCTGTTTGCCGCCTCTTCCAATGTTTCTCCTGGTAGCATGTTCGATAGCATTTTTTCAAAGAATTACATGTACACTCCATCTCTAATTTCCATCGCCACTCCTGGCCATGAGCAGACCTCTCTGTGGAAAGATTCTTCATCAAGTTGGAACTTCAGAGGCTTCATCTGGAGCATTGTCTCTGGTACACATGTAGGTCTGAGGAACATATGCTTGTGTGTGACTCCAAACCAGACTTGCTCACTATATCCATCCAGCAGGTTTCTTGGGATTCTCTGTTGTCTCAATACGACGTCAACCATTTGGCCATACCAAAATCTGAAGGCTTCTGCATTTACTTCCTTGGTGCTAGGGTCTCTAGACACCTTCCATGGTACAAAATTCATCGCCACCAGCTGGTCTTCTGCTATCTCCACTGGTATCCTGATGCTGGGGAAAGTCCATTTTCACATGGCCAGCACCATGATCAAATACCCATATATAAACCCGGTTTCTCTCTTATAGTTGTCCTCATATGCCTCGAACAATTTATTTAGTAGGAAGGAGCACCAATTCAACCTTGTCCCTTGGACACAGTGCTCCGCAACCAAAATTGTGTCTAATGTGCACTCCCCTTTTGTATAATGCCTCATCGTATTGCTAGCAATGAGATAGCAATCAAACCTAATTTCCGGCCTGTTAGTTAACTCAGTCTTTTCTCCCTTTCCTCCTCTTCGAGTGCCATACTTGGCATAGTAGTTTGTGTCTCCCGAATTCTTCACCCTTTTAGAAATAGTTTGGAACTTTGAAGACACATCCCTTCCTTCCTGCGACAGTCTTGTCAACCTATGAATGTCCTTGGCATGAATTGGGATTTCTTTTCCTAGCCATAGAGAGCCGTTCTAAATCCTGCTCAACAGAAATTTTTTGCACTGCATCACAACGCTTGTAATCCCAAACACTGGTAAGTTTCTTAAATTCATTATTGTGGACTTTTGGATACCCCTGAACTCAGGCAGGACTCTTGCTGCTACCTGTCCTACTTCTGTTGTATAATTCTCAATGTATACTTGCCTTTTTAGCGTAGGAAACTCAAAGGAATCCATGAGGCCTATGTCGATTAAGGTTGCACTATCATATTTTCCTACAAGGGACTCCATTTTCTAAATTCTGCTGTCTAGCTCCTGTTCCAGGACTGTTGGGCTTACTCTTGTCACTTTAGCTCGTCGCTGGTATACCTGGAGAGTAGTTCTCTCTCTTTTCCCTTGAATTTCTTCTTCTGGATGCCTTCTTTGCTCTGGTTCTGGTTCAACTTCCCTTGCTCTTTTGGAGGTTTCTAACTCTAACTCAGATTTTTCCGGCATTCTCGCACTTCTCTACATGCATGTTATGTAAGTAACCGGCACGAATGAGGTTGATGAGACCCCATAACTAATTATTTTTTCCCTGGCTTCCCCGCGGCTACAATCATGCGATTAGTTAGCTGCTGAGGTGGGTTCTAACATTGCTGACTATGTTCTTGGGATCTGGGCAGACGCGACGACTGGTGGTTATGTCTAGTTATGGAAAATTTATTACAGTATGGATGATGCTAATTATAGAAATTATTTCCAAATCTTGGTGATCTTACGGACTAACACTGGTACTATGCTTAATGATGATGGGTTGATGTTCGGCATGCTTTCCTATTTGACATGGATGACACGCTAGACACTACCCCTCCCTGACCACTATTGGTTGCGTTGTGGTCTCCGCAACTCAATTGAAATTTATTTTATTATGGAAAATCCTATCTATTCTCATCTCGAGTGCGAGAGAGTTATTGACTCTAATCTACCCTACCAACTCCTCTCAGTTGCGAGAGTTATTGAAAATGAAATGATCAACTTACTCTTGGTAGGGCTTCAGGCATGCACCTTTAACGCATCCTTGTAGAACTTGGCCGTTCAGCTGTGCCAACTAAATTTCTCCTGACTGTTTGATTTCTATGATGTGAAATGGTCCCAGCCAATGCATCTGCAGTTTTCCTGGAAACTTCTGGAATTTACTATCATAGAGTAGAACTTTCTCCCTAATCTGAAAAGTCTTGTGTTTAATATGTCGATCGTGCCAAGCTTTCTGCCTCTCCTTTTCTACCGTTTGGTGAAACTCCGCAAGAAATTGTCCTTCTTCAAGTTCTTGTAGCTCCTGCAATCACTCTTTTAAGGACTCCTCTTCAGATAACTATAGAGTTGTTGCAATTAGAAGGATTGGTACAATGAATTCCACTGGGACTACCGCCTCTCTTCCATAAACCAGCTGAAATGGCATTTGGTTTTTTAGTCGTTTTACCTTTGTTCGATATGCCCACAGTGTTGTTGGAATCTGTTCATCCCAATCGTCACGATGTGCGTTGCATATCTTCGTCATTCCCTTCTCTAATATCTTGTTGAATGCTTCCACTGTGCCACTTTCTTGCGGATGATATGGACTGCTTTTATGACGTTGTATCATGAAGCTCTCTAGGAGGGACTTAATGGTGTCATTGATGAAATGTGTACCCTGGTCATTGGTCAAGATTTTTGGGCATCCAAATCAGGTGATTATATTTTGAAATATGAACCTAGCAGCAGTTTTTTCCATGCAGTTCTTCACTGGCATAGCTTATGCCCTGCGCGTTAGGTATTCTATCACCATGATTATGTACCTTGCCTTTGAGTATCTTGCAGTCGGTGTTATTGGTCCTATAAAATTGACTGCCCACTTCTTGAATGGCTGCAGTACCTTTATCGGATGATGTGGAAGCTCATCTCTCTAAGATGGTCGTCATTTCCACTGACAAACATCACATTTCTGAACAAATGCTTTACTGTCCTTATGCACTATTGGCCACCACAACCCTGCTTGTAGTACTTTACATGTCGTTGGTTTAGCTCCCACATGTCCTCCCGCAACACCATTGTGGCTTTCCCATAGTACAACTTCTCTTTCGTGGTCTAGGACACATCTTCGAACAACGTGGTCTAACCCCATCTTGTATAGGTGTCCCGCTATCAGCTGATATTCCGCAGTTCTAACTACCAGATGCCTTTTCTGTGTTGTAGTATACACTTGCAGACACTGCCTTGTCGTGAGGTAAGCAGCGATCTCATTTAGGTATTCTGGGATGGCTTCCACTCTGAAAAGATCATCATCTAGCAGGTGATCATCTAGAGATCCTCCATTTTCTCCATTCTCTAGTTGTGACAGGTGGTGTTACACCATTTTTTGGTCATCTAACCTACTATCATTAGATGGACCCAAGTACACCATGTAAGACCAATTTTACTTAGGGTAAAATTGCCTTCACTATGTAAAATAACTTAATAAAACACATTTATTAGGTTGTTTATGGTCTAAACAGGAAACCCCAAAAGGAAATATTAAACAAACCTATATTTGTTTGATTTTCCTTGTCATGTTTAACCCAAAACAAAGAAATTAATTAGATAAATCTTTATTTATCTTATTATTTTCTAGGAATAATTATTTAAACCTTATTTAAATAATATTCCTTGTTAAATATGACTAAATCACCCATAAATAATTAAATAAATCATTATTTATTTGATTATCATCCAACCACTTCCTTAAAATAATAAATAAATCATTTATTTATTTATTACTTACAAATAAAAGGATTTGACCTAAGTCAAATACCTTTTCCCTCCAACAAATATAATAAAATATTCCATAAAAGGTGGATCTAGATTGGGTTAATGTTATTTTAATCAAGCACCAAGATCTAGAATGACCCAATATTTTGTTATAAATAGGAGGGTTTTTCCTACCATTATTCACCTTTTGTTGCCTATTAGATCACTCTGGATCTAAACTCTTGCTCTGACTTTGAGCCATTATCATTGTCATATTTTCCATTATTTGCTGTGTGAGCTCCCTTTGAGTTCTATCTTTGTCTGGGTTTTCTACACCAACAGGAGAGAGAAATGCTAGATATGAAGTGCTGAGGACTTCCAAGAACCCATCCCATTGAGGAGAATTGGAAACATCTTCTTGTTTTCCTCCCAGGTGCCCTTAATACAAAAAATTATTTCAAAAATTGTTCTTGTCTTGTCTATTGGATATATGGAGCAAACCCTTCTTTTTACTGCTTAATGTCTTTCTATGCATAGATCTGGTTTTTTGCAGCTCTTGTCTTGATCAACTAACTACAGATCTAAAGATATTGGCAGCCATATTTGATGTTAGGGTTATTAGTTATGCATAGCTAAAGTGGTCTTTTTTCGTACACTTCGACAAAGGATTCATACTAACAATTGGCGACTCCACACGGGTTTTCAATTATGACCGCTATCGTTTTTCATATTCCTGCATATCCAGCTACTTCAGACCCTAGGGTTTCTTTTCAACTTTTTTTTTTCCTATTTTCATGTTGTTTTTCACCTATAAAACCCTAAAACATTAAAATTTCTAACTTCCGCGTGTTTCTGGCCCTATTGCGTAGGTGACAGACATCAACCGCAACTGAGACGACAACTTTTCCGCAAATCTGCCGCCGAGACAACCGGAGTTGGAGGTCGCACTTTTCAGCCCAAAAACTATGACCTGGACTCCAGGTCGCACTTTCCAGCCCTTTTTCTGCAACCTGAACAGGAAAACAGGTCAGAACCTGCGACCTGTGCTTTTTCTGCTATTTTTCTGCAATTTTTCTGGGTTTTGCTGAAGCTTCTGTCAGGGTTTTCCAGCCTCTGTCTCCACCCGTTTGGACCTGTTTCTGATCTGTTTTTCTCATCTAAGTGGTAACCTAGCCCCCTAGGGCTTCAGTACCCTCCACTTTCGGTGGAAGCATTTTAGCTATTCAGGTGTCTGATTTTTCAGAGTTTCGGCCTTCCCTTTTTTCAGATTTGATACCTCATCCTCAGATCCCTTTAAATCAGCTCTTCTTCCTTTCAAATCACCTCTTGTAGTTTTTTTTGGACCTCCCTTTAGGACCTCCTCCCTGTCCTTTCCGCTTTTTGCTGATTTCCTCCTTTTTTTCAGCCACGTTGCCTCTGCCTCTTGGTTGTGATTTGCACCTCTTTTCAGCAGCTTTCTCCTTTAGATCCCTGTCCCTTTCGACCCTAGATCTATTGGCCTCTTTTTAGTGTGTTTTGACTAGATTTTTTCCCTCTTTTAGATTAGTTTTGAGAGACCCGCCTTCTTGGGTTCAATCGATGCACTAGTAGCTGTTAATTTTCTGTTATTTCAGCATTATATACTATTTTTGCAGCATTATTTTCAGTTACGCAGCACACTTTTTCTCTTGCTCTCAAAACGAAAAGGGTTTAAAAATTAAAATTTACGCACGCCACACACTCACCCTAAGCGAAGAAGAGCCTGGTTTACACCGCCAGGCAAAAAATTTAAAATCAATTGACACTGCACCTTTTTGCCCTTGTTTTGACATTGTAATCACTTGATTCTGCACCTCCCTGCCTTTGTCGGTCATTCTTCTTCCCCTCGTGCCGTGTTTTTTTTGTCACCATTGCGCCCCCAAGGCGCGCCTCCCGGAGACTTCTTGGCCTTCACCCTCAGTTTCCGGTCAGTTGACCTGCTCCATCCCGCCGTCGTCGAGCCAGTCCTCCTCCGAGTCCGCATTCTGACTCCTCTTCTGATTCATTGGGTTATCCTTTTACTTCTGGTTCTCCCCCTGTCACCTTCACTATGTCTGGTCCAGGGCCTAACGCTAGTGGTAATCCCGGCCCTAATGCTGGAACTACTACTAGCAGAACCGCCACAGGAACTACCTCGGCTGCACCCTTGCTACCGTACATCGCAGGCCTCAACATCCCTGATTTCAATCAGTTGATCAATGACCCTATCCGCCATGATGTTGGTTGGCCTGCTATGCCAACCAAGCTCCCCTCTGACATCCCTAAGTTTGAAGGCCTTACTGGAGAAGATCCAACCAACCATGTCCGATCTTTCCACATGTGGTGTTCCTCCAATTCCATTACTGATGATTCCATTCGTCTTCGGTTGTTCCAACGCACGCTTACCGGTGAAGCTTCTAAATGGTATGTTGACCAAGCCACCTCTTCCCATACCACCTTTGCGACCATTTCCCAAGCCTTTTTATCTTATTTCCAGCTCCCTCTCCGATATGATACTGGTACGGAGCTTTTGACTTCTTTCATGCAAACCTCTTCGACCCGCCTTTCCACTCATGTCCAGGAATGGCGAAGAAGACGGAGCTTATGTTGAGCCCCCCCCTTTGAAGATCGGGTTTATATGGACTGGTTCCTTCGCACTCTCTTAGCTCCCATTGGCAAAGATGTCGCCTCCAATTTCTCTCAAACCGAAGAAGCTGCCCTCCAAATAGCCTTGAAATATGACCTGATCTACGCTCAGTCTGGTTATGTTTATACCGTCCTTCCTGACCTCCCCAGGCCCGAAGGCGCTAACGCCCCGGGGGCATCTCATTCTGCCGACGGTATCGTTGGAGCCCTTTCTCATCCGTATGCTCAACCTCCTATGGGCTATGGTCTTCCTCAGGGAGGGGCCAGCACCTCTAGCACTTTCCCCCTCTAGGTAGCATGTATCCAGGATATGGCATGCCTCATCCTTTTGCCCAACCTCCTACTTACCTCAATGTTGCCCAACCTAACCATTACCCTTATCCACAGCCTGGTGCGCTAGCTCCTCATGCATATGCGCTTCCACCTCCCTTGCCTCCTCCAACCCCGCAACAGCACCTACAGCCCCCTCTAGGGAAAGTATTTGCACAGCAGGGCGCGACTAATCCCCCTTCTCAAAGAAGGCGGAGAGGCAATCCAAATCAATCTGCCCCTGGTACCTGTGGACCTAATCCTCAATGTACTGACCCTAACACCGCTAACCAGCAACAGGGCACTCAGCCCAAGCCGGATAGGCCTCTTCGCACAAATAATCCTTGCTCGTGTTGTGGTGTTTACGGTCATTACACCCACGATTGTCCCCTCTTACCACAGATGCGGCAGATGTCGGAGTCTCAAGCCACATTGCAAGGACAACATGCCTCCCCTCATGCTCCCCTTAATGTGGCCACTACCCAACCGACTGTGTTTACCGATCCTTTCCCTCATCAAGGATTCGTGGCTGCCCAACCACCTGATGGACAGGTCGCCACTCAACCTTCCCCTTCTGGCTCCTCTGATTACTAGATCCTAATGATGAACTCTGATCCATCCCCAACCGTCGACCTTCACCTTCAAACTCAGTCTCGCCAGTACCCCAAGCCTTCCGCTCATTCTGCCCCCGAGTCCCTTTCTTTAGGTTCTATAGAGCCTCTTTCGACATCCAATGGCCCCTTACATATCCCTCAACCCAAATTTGAGGTTCACACCAAGATTCCTAAGGGACCATTACGTCGAAATGCTGCTTCTGGTTGAGCTGCTCATTCGTATAGCATAGTAGATGATTTGGCGCAGTCTCCTGCTGCCATTTCCACATTGGAACTCCTCCAGTCGTGCCCTTCCCAAAAGAAGGCTCTGTTATCTACCGTGGGCACTGTAGATCCTGTCGATGACCAAATGATTGTTTTCGACGCTCATGAATCAGAACATCCTCCTCTTTCTGCTTCCGTCGCCTTCCAAATCCCAGTCAAAATCTGGAATGCCAACGTTTCTCAGTGTATAATTGATGAGGGGGCATCCACTTGTGTGATTTCCACTTCGGTTTGGAAGCAACTCGGATCTCCTGACTTGGCCCCTTCCACGATCACCCTTCGAGTGTGGGACGGCCACGCCTCCCAGCCCATTGGCCTTTTTCGTAATTGTCCTATCACCCTTGCCGGTAAGACTGTTTGCGTTGACGTCGAAGTCATCGACGCCCCTCTAGACTACAACATTCTATTGGGGCGAAGCTACACCTATGCCATGTCTACTGTCCCATCTGCGGTTTTTCGCAAGATGTCTTTTCTTCACAATGGAAAGATAGTCACCATCGACCAGTTGACTTATCATGAGCCAAAGTCTCAGACCTCCCCTGAGACGAGCATCTCTTCTGTAGCCAATAAGCAAAATATCGATTCCTTAACCAGTGTCTCTCTCGGCATCTATAAAGACTCCTCTTTGCTTGGAACTTTTCCTGGTCTCCCTCCTCCTCCTATCTCTGATCCCAGCTTATCGAATGTTTGCATGATGCAATCGTCTCGAGTTTCCCTTAAGCGACCTGCCTTGGCTAGTCAGCAACCTCAGACGCAACCTCGCCCACCGCAACCTGCTCCTAGCCCTTCATCCCCGCCAGCCGGACCTCCTCCTTCTGGCCCTTCTCCTACAGCTGGTATCCCTGAACCCCTTTATCCCCCTGGATCGGTTCCCCCAGGCCTTAACCATCTCGGAGCCGTCCCTCCTGGTCATTACCCTGCTAGTCAGATACCTTTCTTGGCTCCCCCTCCCAGAGTCTATTCGATCCCCGTCATGGCCACCCTCTCTCTCCCTAACCTGACCCTGGGTATACCCCTCTGGTACCTTGACCCTCCAGCCGCTACCCCTCCTGGTCACCCCAAACCCTATCTTGCTTTGACACCGATTCAACTGGTCCCCCTCGCTTCCTCCGTTGCTACCATTCCCCCTGCACCCCCCCAGGACCCTACCCCTGTGGTGACAGCTCCAGGAAAGAAAGGCAAAGCTCGCAAGGGGGCACCCAAAGACAAAGTCACCCCGACTGACCCGGTTCCTCCTCCGCCCGCAAAGCCTTGCGCCTTGTGTGATGTCGTCGGTCACGCCACCCATACTTGGCCCGAATTGCCCCGCATTCAACCCATGGTTAAAGTCGCATTCCCCGAGTCTACGGTCCCTGTCCCCTCTCTCCCGTCTTCGTCTGTAACCAAGAACCCAAAAAATATTCGCACCAGCAAACCCTGTGCTTTGTGCGGTATCCATGGCCATTATTCCCACCATTGCCCTCACCTGACGCACTACCGCGCCTCTTTAGAAGTAGTTCGAGAGTATGAGGTTGAACAAAATCAGTCCGCCTCTCCCATACTTGCGCAGTATGCTTCAAGACAGCTTGAGGATCCCCCTGCTCCCATTGACATCCCCCCCCCTGATGTCCAGATGACGGATTCTACTACCACCATCCTCTACCTATCATCCTCTATGAGACCCTTGGAGAACATTCCCCTTGAATCCTCCCCTGTTGTTTCGCTTGATCCCCCTTCAGCGACCACCCTGGGCTCAACATCATTTGACCATTTGTTTCTCTGTTCTTCCGTCCTTCCCCATAATGATCCGTATGCAAGCCTTCCTTCCTATACGGATGATTTAGGTAGCTTTGCTGCATCATGTGGTTTCCCTTCCACTCATCATCCCCTCTTTTCCCGTCCAGATGCCCCCTTGGAAACCTTTTCTACCCATGAACCCATCCTTCCCGCCCACATATGGGATAACCCCACTCATATCCATGTTGACCTCCACAGCCCGAGTCCCAGCCATACCTCCTATAGCCCTCATATACCACCGTCTAGATTGTATATGTGTCATAGCCATCCTGCCCATCACACTCCCTCCTACAGTTGCCGCTCGATGTCTACTATACACTCACGCTGCCATCCTTTTTCCCCCTCCCCCCATTTTTTTTCTTGTAACATCATTCCGCAGGACCTCCCGTCCACACCCTATATCGATTATGCCGATGGTGCAAGTCGTTACTCCCAGAATCTAGCCTCGGCAGGTTGGGCCATTTTCACCCCCTTGCATGCCCTTGTTCTCTCCAACGGGGTATGCATTGGTCCTGCCACCAATAATCAGGCCGAATATGATGTAGTGCGTGGTCTCTTAGTCGATGCCCTCTCTCATCGCATCCTCCATCTGCATGTTTGTTTATATTCCCTACTTCTTGTCATGAAACTCAATGGTGTCTATCGTGTGCATAATCCTGTGCTGTTTAGACGATATTTACGATTGAAACTCTTGATACGTGAGTTTGAAACCATAACTTTTACCAATGTACCTCGAGAACAAAATCACTATGTAGATAGCATTGCAAACCATGTTCTGGATTGGCATTTATCACATGCATTTAATACAAGACAATAACATTCATAATCATTAAAAAAGATGCATATCCATAATATGTGTCACAAAACATGTGTTTAGAGTACATCTATTCTGATACATATGACATGCCCATAGCATGTTACAAAAAACTCAAAACTGGGGGCACCACCTGCCCCTACATACACACTAGGGGGCACCACATGCCCCACACCTAATCACTATCTGGCGGATCCCGAGCCAATGGCTCTGCTCCTGCAGCCTGTAGATCACGTATACCCTGACCGGCCATCGCCATGCGCCGCATGACACCTCGCCATTCCGAGGGTAGACCAATACATGGCTCTATGTACTGGTCATCTAAGTCTTGCCACCCACGCTCTGACACTCCGGTCAGCAACCTCTCGCATCTATGGTGGATGTCCTCCAGAAGGGCGGCCGCATCCTCATTACGCACTGCTCTCGACCCACTCAGACCTGCAACTCCAGATGCTGCCGGTCGTCCCATATATCCGGCCGGTTTTACCGGAGCTATATCTGCATACCAAAAGTACATGAATCAGTACCCTATCTACTATTCACTAACTTTAACATGCCCAAAACAGAATAGTTACTTATCACTTACCATCAGGTCCCCATACTCGACTAGGCAGAAGTGGTAGGTCCGGATCCCCACAATAACTCATCCCACTATAGGGATAGTCGTCTATGTATAACGGCATCTGATCCCAATGGGCAAAGAACTCAGGTCGAAACACTCGTCTGACTGCCCCTCCTCCTCCTCTGCACGGTAGCCGCCCCCACTGGCGCATCCTGGGCTCTCTCGGGCCCCCATCTAGGAGTTGTATACGAGGTCGTAAGGTTGGGATCTTCTAAAAAAAGAAGGAACACAATAAAGTCCCATACGAGCAATCGTGGTTCACTTGCCGCTTGCACAGCGACAACTGTCGTTTTAACGACACCAACATCATTTGGGCCCACCCATAGTAGGTCCCACTCAACACACTCTCTACGATCATCATCTGCCCCCCAGTGATGTGATGGAATGCCTGGTTGCCCAGGATCCGGAGCACCGCTGCGGCCACTGCCCGGGTCTCCAATCTCTCTAGGTCCCCGATCGGTATCCGCGTCCCTTTGACTTGGAGACCCGGTCGACAATGCCGCTCCACAAACTCCATGATGTTCCTCCCCCGCGGTAACACTGGCTGCATATTTCCCACCATCCCAAGTGGCGGGAGACCCGTCAGGAAATACACATCCTGGACTGTCAATTCGACCCTGTGCCCCTGCACTACAAAGACCTCATGCTCTGGATCCCAATAACTGATAATCCGGGCCAACAAGGGCTCTCCAACTCTCATCAAAGGGTTCTCCAAAAACTTCAGAACCCCAAACCTGGCCAACACACGACGGACACCCTGATCTGCCTGGATCTCTGCTCGTAATGTACCCAGGTCTCTCTCTCTCCAGTTCACCCGTATATCTGCCATATCTGCACAAAAACATCATCTTTGTTAGCCTACAAATAGGGAATACTATAACCAAACACAAAAACCCAACTCTCAGCCATCAAACAGCACTAAAACCCCCTCATCTTCCAGGTCGCACTTTTTTGCCAAATCCTGGGATAGGTCGCACCTTTTTGCTCAAAACCTACGTCCCAGGTCGCAGATTTTGGCCCAAAAAGTGCGACCTGGCCGAAAAGATGCAAGGGGGTTTTTTCTTGAGATTCTGGGCCCTAACCTGAACTTTCAATCCATCAAAATGAAAGAGTAAGGTTAGGCCTCTTACCTGCAACTGACGGATCTCGATTCCAACGGTCGGTTTGTCCGCTACGCTCACCGCAAGATTTAGGGCCTTCTCTCCTCTCTACATTCACCACAGCAACACTAGCAAATGAGTGGATTTGGAGGGAAAACTGCCTTATTAAAAGAGAACCCTTGTTTCTTCTTTCGTCTGCTGCGACCATACCGTAGCTCCGTTTGACAAACCGTCTGCACTGTTGGAAAGCTCTCACCGAGCCCTCAAATGGGTATCTGTTTGTTTTTTGTGATTTGATACTTCACCAGGACACATTTTGTCCAAGATGGGTCACATCACCTCTCCTTAAAATCGCATTTCTTCACTTACAACACTTGTACTTGGGGCACCACTTTGCCTCCTTACTTGTCTTTGTTCGTGTCGATTTTCGTCGTGAGTTACCATCTTGTACTCATGTTTTCATGGTCCCCCATTGGACCTTTACTGTGTGGCAGCACCATCGAGTCGCCCTTGTTTAGAGCATCTGAGTGGAGTCATCATCGCATTCATGGAGTCTATCCCGAGTCCTTTTGTACCCCGCTATAGTCCTCCATCCTTCATTGCTTGGTCTCTCTCTTGTGTCGCACATTATGGCCTTTAGTCCCACTGTCCCTTATCCGTGATGATATTGTGTCAGTCACTGCCATGTCATTCATGCCCTTTATGCTCTAGCAAGGGAAGTCGTCCATTCACTACTCAGTCCCCTCCATTCCACCTTCATCATTGGTATTAGTCTATCCGTCGCTCTACTATTTTCTATCGTGCCTTAGTTGAGGATCTCTCATTGCCTCACCTATGGCGGACCCCCTTCTATCGACATCAGCTCCTTCATTCCAAAAGACAGGTCTAGCAGGCGGTGTACCTTGGTTCCAGCTTCCACTCTTGTTCGGTGCCTCAGATCAGGCAAAGGGATCTCTCATTTCCCTTTCACTTGATTTTTTCTCCACTCCAGCTCCTTTCAGCATGATCGATATCCATATACTTGATGGTTCAGTGATGCAGCAGCAGCTCTTGGTGATTCCCAGGTGTGTGTGAGATGTCTCATCCCTCATGAGGGGGTGGCCCTGCAGGTAGCCCCCCACATGCCCGGATGACCTCTTCATTGCAGCCTTCGATGCAGCTCCATATATTTGATGATGTCGGCCTTAGCCGCTTGCAGCGCCTCTTTGATTTGCATGTATCAATCAAATTTTGTGAGCCCTTCCCCGCTTATAGGGGGAATTTGGGTTTTATTTGTATCTCATGTACTCAGATATTATTGTATAAGTCCTGGCTGTTATCCCAGGCACAGCATGTATGTGGGATTCCTCATTGTATTCTTATCTGGCTCATGTTTATGCCGATTGTACTTTATGGTTCGGTCCCTTGTTTACTGGACACACTATTCTTTTGTACTTTGTCTCGGCGGGCATAGGTATGCCTCCCCCGCCACCTTTAGCACAGGTACCCTCTCATAAAAAGAGACTTGTTGCACTTGCAAGTCTCGTCTCCTCAGGGTCTAGTTCTTCAGCACATTAGTCTACCTTACATTTCTCTCTCTGACTTCCCTTTTGATGTCTGGTGATTGAGTTCTTACAACGTACTTCGGTCATACGATTTGCTCCTAACACTCGCATGCTGGGGGGCAATCTGTTACACCATTTTTTGGTCATATAACCTACTATCATTAGATGGACCCAAGTACACCACGTAAGACCAATTTTACCCTAAGTAAAATTTCTTTCACTATGTAAAATAACTTAATAAAACACATTTATTAGGTTGTTTATGGTCTAAATAGGAAACCCCAAAAGGAAATATTAAACAAACCTATATTTGTTTGATTTTCCCGGTCATGTTTAACCCAAAACAAAGAAATTAATTAGATAAATCTTTATTTATCTTATTATTTTCTAGGAATAATTATTTAAACCTTATTTAAATAATATTCCTTGTTAAATATGACTAAATCACCCATAAATAATTAAATAAATCATTATTTATTTGATTATCATCAAACCACTTCTTTAAAATAATAAATAAATCATTTATTTATTTATTACTTACAAATAAAAGGATTTGACCCAAGTCAAATACTTTTTCCCTCCAACAAATATAATAAAATATTCCATAAAAGGTGGATCTAGATTGGGTTAATGTTATTTTAATCAGGCACCAAGATCTAGAATGACCCAATATTTTGTTATAAATAGGAGGGTTTTTCCTACCATTCTTCACCTTTTGTTGCCTATTAGATCACTCTGGATCTAAACTCTTGCTCTGTCTTTGAGCCATTATCATTGTCATATTTTCCATTATTTGTTGTGTGAGCTCCCTTTGAGTTCTATCTTTGTCTGGGTTTTCTACACCAACAGGAGAGAGATATGCTAGATCTGAAGTGCTGAGGACTTCCAAGAACCCATCCCATTGAGGAGAATTGGAAACATCTTCTTATTTTCCTCCCAGGTGCCCTTAATACAAAAAATTCTTTCAAAAATTGTTCTTGTCTTGTCTATTGGATATATGGAGCAAAACCTTATTTTTACTGCTTAATGTCTTTCTATGCATAGATCTGGTTTTTGAAACTCTTGTCTTGATCAACTAACTGCAGATCTAAAGATATTGGCAGCCATATTTGATGTTAGGGCTATTATTTATGCATAGTTAAAGTGGTCTTTTTTCGTACACTTCGACAAAGGATTCATACTAACAGGTGGTTAGGCCCTACGTTAAGTCTTCTAAGCTTTACAATTACTTCAAATGTGAACTCCTGGAAAAGTAGGAGCCATCTGCATATTCTCCCTTCTAATACTGGTTTGTTTACTAAGTATTTCAATGCTGAATGATCTGTGAAAAATTTGAACTTGCCTCCCAATAGGGAGTGGCGGAATTTCTGGAGAGAGTAGACCATCCAATGCCTCCCGCTCTATGGTTGTGTAGTTCTGTTCTGCTATTGACAACTTGTGACTAGAAAAATATACCGGATGATCGACTGAAGTATCCCCCAGTTGAGCTAAGACCGCACCGAGTGCAATGCTGGACACATAAATGTGTACATGGAACTGTTTGTCCCAGTTCGGGTGGACTAGTATTGGCGCACTTGCCAGCTTTTCATTTTGTGTGTCCAGGGCCTTTCTGTAGTTGTCCGTCCACTGGAATTGTTCTGATTTCTTCAATATTTTTTCTAAGGGCATTGTTATTTTGGCGTAGTTGCGGATGAAACACCAATAGTAACCTGTGTGGCCCAGCAATTACCTTAGTTGTTTTACCGTTTTCGGGGCCTCCATATTGACAATCACTGCTACTTTGGCTAGGTCTACACAAACACCTTGATTACACACCACGTGCCCTGGAAATGTTCAAAACGGTACGGAAAATATACACTTCTTCAGGTTCAACGAGATCTGCATTTGTAGACATCTATCAAACATTACCCTTAACAAGCTTGCATGATCCTTGAGTATGCTATAAACAGTCTAGTCGTCCATATAGACTTCTAAGAACTTATGAATTTATTCCCAGATTGCGGCTATCACAATGTGGGAGAAGACTGCCAGTGCATTCTTTAATCTGAATGGCATCACATTGTATGAGAAAGAGCCCCATTCGATGGTGAATGTTGTCTTTCTCTTGCCTTCCTCCACTATCCTTACTTGATGATAACTTGAGAAGCCATCAGTGAATGAGTATGCCTCGTTCCCCACAACGTTGTCGAGGACTTCATCACTGAATGGAGTAGGGAATGGATCATGGATACAAGCATTGTTTAGGCTTCTGTAATCTACACAGACTCGTATTTTTGATTTCTCCTTTTTTCCCTGTATAACAATGGGACTTACCCATTCTGCTTCTTCTACAGGGAATATTAGTCCGGCTTTTAACATTTTGTCGATCTCTGCTTTTACCTTCTCCTCTACTCTTGGGTTCAGATGATATGGTCTATGTTTTACAGGCCTTGAGTCAGGCTTCAGTATTATCCTCATTTCCCTCATCTCTCCTTTTATGCCTTTTAGATTTTCTACTGATGAAGGAAACAAGTCCTCATATTCCTTAAGTAGACTGAATATTTCCTTAGTTGTTTTCTCATCCCAGTAGTCTCCAATTGTCGCCAGTTTAGGTTTGTCGTCTGTTCCAAAATTCACTTTCTTGGTTCTGAGAGGTAACAGATGGATACCTTTTGTCGTTGGTTCTTCTTTGATGTCTCTCTCCCCTTTTGTTTTCTTCAAAGTACAGGTGCCTGAGATCCTATAGATTGTCATCGTCCATGTCACTATTAATTTTTTTACATGCCACCTTTTGTTGGATAACCTGGTACAGAAATGACTACTAGTCCATCTGTTGACTATCGAGGAAGAATAGTTCTTGCTTGATAGCTTGCAATGCCTGTGTAACCTAATCTGTCTTTCCCTCAAACATGAAACACTATATGAATTTGTCCACAAATTCCTGCCATTTGTGGGTCCCTCTTCTTTTTTCTTCCATCAAGTACCAAGCCTTTGGAATTACGTCCAGTGAGTGGATAAACCGGTGGACCCACAGTTTTTCGGGATATCCATCAGTTCTCCATTATGCTTCACATTTCTCCAGATGGTGTCTGGGGTTAGAGTCCCCTTGGTACCAGCCCTGACTCCCGGGTTCCTCTTCCTCTTTAAATTTGGCTTTTAGTGCTTCTGCCACTTCATCCCATCGCATCAATGAGTTACGATGATTACTCCACCATCTTGCAGATGTGGATTGTAGTGCCATGTCCATCAACGGTATTTTGTGACTTTCTGGTACCGTAGTTTCTATCTTAGCTATGAAAACATTTACAACATTCATATAAGATAAAATTGGGTATTCCTGAATCTCGGCCCTGATCCAATTGACTCTTGCAATATTGGCACATCTCCTTGTATTTGTTTCATAGCCTTCTTATTGCCAATCATCCCAAAATATTTCTGATCCTAACTCTGAGCTTTGGATGTTTCTCCAGCTTACAGAGCTTTCTGCTATCGGGTTGATGTAATCTTCCCTTCTCCCTGTTGTCATTTGGTAGATATGTTCTAAGAGTTAAACATCTTCTATGTTATCCACAGTCTCTGTATATCTCGGTCTTTGGTAGGGGTCGAGTGGTTGAGTGACTCTGATTTCACCATCTTCGAAAATCATCAATTATTTTTTTAGATCGATCACTCCATAATTTTCAAAGGCCCAGTCGATTCCCAACAGTGCAGGGTACAGATCCTTATCCCCCATGATGTTAATGACTTCAAAGTCTGTATATGTCTTTACTCCTACAATTTCAACTTCAACCTCCTCCAGTCAGCCGATGGGAACAATGCAATATTGGTTCGCCATCCAAAGTTGGATCGGAGAATATGTTAACCTTGGCTTTCCCAATGCCTCCCAAGTTTTCCTTGGTAGGATGTTGACATCAGATCCCAAATCAAGCATGGTATCTTTAATCTGGAACCCCGCAACATGTGTGTTCACTCGAAATTCCTTTCCTGTCCTTCGTTTGTTTCTCTTTATTCTTTGTACATATTTTTGGTCTTCTTCTACTGATTCCTTTGCTCTAGTGTTCTTCTTTAGCACCCCTTCCAGGTTCTTCTTTAGTTGTTCTAACATTGGTGCATTGTTAACAATCTTTAGGAATAGGTGGAACCACTCCTGGATCAAAGCTTCAAAAGTACTTTGGGTTTTGTTGTCTTCCTGCATTTTTTGTAACTCGATTCCTTTATTTCCCCCCAATTAGGCAAACGTTTATGCTGCTTCCTGGAAAAATTATTTTTGTCGTTCTGGTTTGATCAGCAGCTTTGGGGATGCTGGCCTGATCAATTTTATCAGGTCCATAGCACACGCATTCTCCCCCGTTATTTTGCCACCTCATGTCACTACAACCACGTTTTGCATTGTTTGATTTCCCATTAGCCTGGGTTTTGCATTTACTAGATTCGCCCCCCTCTGTCTAGCTCTCTCCTCCCATCTTTTGATGAGCTCCGGGAAATATTCTGTTGCGTGTGTGTTAACCTGGCACTGTGAACACCAGGGTCTTCTAGGGAGGGGGAATTCTCTAGCTACATGTCCTTCCTGGTTGCAGTTATAACATCTTACTAGACCTCTACCTCCTGCTCGGCCTCCTCTCATGCCTCCTCCTCTTCCTTGGGGAGCTTCATTTACTCTTTATGAAGGCCAGTTCAGCTACTCTGCCAGTGCATCCAGTGCTCGGAATTGCTCTGTGTTGTGGGTGGTTGAGGCACAGAATTCATAGTATATATTATTTGGAACATTGGAATATTTCTGTAAGATCGGACACATGCGAGGTTGATGGCCCATGCTTTTGCATATTTCACAATACTCATTGGTGGCTAGACTTTGTTGTGTGGGGAACCCTGTGTATTGTTTTTACGGCGGATTTATCCCTTGGGTGTTTATTTGCGCAACCCCTCCTAGTGGTGGAGCCCCTTGGGCCCTTGCGGCCGATGCTCCCGCATTTTGGCCCCACAATCGGGGACATTCCATTGCCACATGTCCCTCTGGTCTCACCAGTTGCATGGGTTGCAATCCCTTGAGTTTTTCTATCAGACTGGCTATTTGATGCTGCAGGCCCATTATTGAGGGATCCTGTACTGCTGCACCTCCCCTGAACTCTTGCGGGTAACCCACCATGGCTTCTATCTTCATCGCCTGATCTAGGGCATCCTGTAATGTGTCGATCCTTTGTTGAGTTAATGGAGTTCGGGTCAAAGGTAGTAAAGCTTTAATGAACCAGTCCCTCTGATGGTTTGGATCAATTGGATAGATGAGTTTCTCGACTGCATCCTTGAATCTCCGCATCAAATCCCAAGAAGTTTCTCCTTCTCGCTGCTTGATTTCCCACATCTCTGACAGGCCTTGTTGATCTGTTTTGGGCAGTTTGAATTCTTTAATGAAATCCCTCTTTACATCTACCATTACTGGATTTGGGTGAGCTTCTGACCATTTCATAAACCAGTGTAGGGCTCTTTCCCTAAGGGTGGTCTGAAATTATATCAACTTCCCAACATCTAGTGTCTGTCGCGCCCTCCAGATGGCCTCGCAAAGGTACCAGTGTTGTTCGACGTCGTCGTTCCCCTTCCCAAAGAATTTTTGGTACCTGGTGAGAGATCCCATCATGTTCACTTAAATAGGTGTTACTAAAATGAAGTCGTTTGATCCTGGTTGTGAGATGGTAACGCTAGCAATCCTACTAATAGTATGTGTTGCAGTTGGAGACTGAATACTGTGCAATCTACTCAATTCACGTAACTTAACAAAAATTTCACTTATGGCCTTGTAAAGCACCAGGGGAAGGTTGGGACTAGAGCTAATTAAACTATGGGGACTAGGAATACCTTGAGATATGGACGTCAGACTTTCTTGAAATAGTTTCTCCATTGCAACGTGCATCTCCACATCAGACACCTCCTCTGGATGCGCATGTGTACCTTCTCCGTCAGACTTCTTTCCTTTCTCCATCTGGGCTAGACTCTTATACACTTGCCGCACTTCTTTCATGGCCCCTCCTATATCTTGGGGACCCACTTGACCTTCCATTCCCTTTGTCATCTGAGGCGCCTCCTCTTTGTTCTTTCGACCACTTTCCTGTCTTTTCAACTCCCTCATCACCCTCTCTCTCCACCTTTCTGTAATTTGCGCCCTTCGATGTGCTCATCGCTCCTGGAGTCTATTGGCGGTCTCAACATCCATACTCCTACTCCCCCTTCTCATGGTTCTTGTAACATCTCTCCCTTATTCCCTTCCCCCGGTACTGGAGGGTTTACGCTTCCATATTTGCTTTTTGAAATCCCACCAATCCTTTGTCTACCATCAATGCCTTGATCCACAAAGTAATATCCTTCAGCAGCTTCCCCCTTAACCCAAATCTAAAGGTAGCTTCTGCTCTTGAGAAAGACTGATAACACTCGGCTGCAAACTCCACTATATATCCGTCCAAGGTAGATTCCACCCAAAAATCTACAGCTCGAGTCAAATCGGTGTTTAACTGATGAAGGGCCACCAAATCCTCGTGCGTCCACTTGCGATTGATCTTCCGCAACTTTCCTTTGACGGTCTTGGTTTGAAGCCTCCGCAACCAGTTATAGAGTTCTCCTGGGAACTTTCCCCAAAATATTTTGTAGGTATCACTAGCAGAGTCAGAGAATAGTACTAGGTTCTTAATCATTTTCTCCTTCTGTTGTCTTAGTTCAGCCTGCTGAGCTATGAACTGATCTAGGTGGTTATCCCACCAACTTCGTATTTCTCTTTAGAAGATCCAAGATACCATGATCTAACTCCCAAATGAATTTTTGGGTCCCGGCAATGGAACCATTTGTTGGCGAGAGAACAGGTCTCGCAGAGAAGACCCGGGTTTAGGTTTAAGGGCCAACAATGTTTTGCGTCGTATTCTAGTTTCACGCCGGCATTTTCACTCTGCTACGAAGGGAAGAGAGTCTCACCCAAGGCGTGTCGTGACCTTACTGTGATAGGGAGTAGATCGGTATCATCCTGACAACATCAATACAGTGGAATCAAAGCTAAATTAAAGTCTTAAACAACCATAACATATACCTCTCAGGAAAACATTTAGACTTACAGTAAATTATATTTTAAAAGGTGCTTGCAAAACCCCTCATTCAAACCCATAACATATACTCGGAACAACACTCCTGAATATATTAATCACTAGCCTTTAGTGGCGAACTGTTACAAGGCTCAGCTGCATGAGCATAAACAGAGCAGAATACAATACATCCTATTGCACAGAGAGAGAGAATACAGAGAACACAGAGGAATGGAGAACATTACAACACCGAGAGAGCTCTCCTGAAGCTCCCTATTTCCTATTCCCATCTGCAAAAACCTCCTTACCCGCTGGCTGGCTACCTATTTGTTCTGCTACCAACACGACTGATAGTTCCTCCTTTCTTCTCGCTCGACTGTCTTCTGTTTCTTCCCGTTCATCGGGAGTTCACTGCTCATTTCCTTCCGCGCTCTTCGGCCATCTATGCTTGCTCTCGCAACAGCTGCGACACCTGTCCTTTGCTCCTCCACAACCTTGACACCTTTCTTCTTACCGTGGTTGCGTTCTGCCACGTACTAGCCGCAACTAAAAATCTATTAAGTTTCAAAACAAGGGCCCCAACACTAATGGAGAAGTTATTGAATGAATATGCCTCATTTTTTTGGGACATGGACTACCAAAAGAGCTTTGAGTTGCTTAAGGATAAGATGGTTAGTGCGCCCATATTGGTTTTTCAAGATTGGACAAAGGAATTCCATGTACACGTCGATGCATCCTGCATCGTGTTAGGAGTTTTCTTAGCGCAACATGGTGCATGGGATAATGATCGCCTTATTTCATTTGCGAGTAGGAAATTTTCAAGTGTGGAGTGGAACTACTCAACCACAAAGAGGGAAGGATTAGATATGGTCTATGCGTTGCAGAAATTTCGCCACTATCTTTTGGGAGGACATTTTAAGATGTTTACTAATCACTCAACTTTAAAGTATCTGGTCAACAAGCCTATGTTGGGTGGGGGGGGGGGGGGGAGATCTGCATATGACTGTTATTATTTCAGGAGTATGACATTGAAGTAATTGTGAAACTAGCGAGACTGAATGCTGGGCCATACCATCTATCGCGAATTGAAAATGGAGAAGAGCCTACTAAATTGGAAGAAGTACTACCTGACGCGGAGTTATTTTCCATTAAGGTAGTATATTATCACTTCGTTGATATAATTCATTTCCTGACCACTGGAAGTGTGCCCACAAAGTATATGGTGAAATAGAAGTAAGAGTTGGTCATGCGCGCAGCTGATTTTACCTTGATTGATGGCAAACTATAAAAGTGGGGGTGGATGAAATATTGAGGAGATATGTGTTGGAATTAGAAATATAGGATATATTAGCAAAATATCATGGAGGAATTGTATGAGGTCATTATGAAGGGAAAAAAACCACGTAGAATATCTTACGGGCTAGTTTGTGGTGGCCTACTGTGCACAGTGTGTTAGGTCCCTATATTACTAGTGTATTCCCTTGTTGTTGTTAGTGTAGCTCCCTTATTGTTATTGTTGTACCCCTATAACCCCCATATTGTTATTATTGTGCCCTTACATTATTATTGTTAGGTCGGCTAGGATTATATTGTGACCCCATGGACTCCTATATATAGAAAGGAGGATCATCCAAGAATTGTTAAATAATGTAAGGTAAAAGAGGTTGACCCCTCGAAGTGGCTTATTTCTAAGGATTTGATCTGTCTTTTCTTCTATTTTTGGAGCTGATTTCATAAGATTTGGTATTAGAGATTTGGATTCTAGGGTTTCACTGCTTCAAATAGGTTATCGTGGCATTTTAGCTATAATATTTTCTCTATGAAGGTTAAGACGGTAAAAAACAACCCATTTCTAGGAAATCATGAGGAACTTAATGTAAAAATTTCAGATCTTGGTTCAAGATATTTTCGGAGATATGATCTGTCGTAGTTAGGGCTTTTGCAGGCTCTCGAATTTCAACTAAAAGAGGTGTCCTTGGAAAAATCATCATTTTACTCTCTCCAAGCATCGGATTGGAATTATGTAAAAAATTCTAGAAAGGACACAGAAGGTAGTTTCTTATGTATCGATTTCAGAGTTGAAGGAGGAAACAGTGAGACGTGGCATGCCATGCAAGTTTTCTCTACTGAACAAGTCCATAATTAGGTCATTGTGGGAGATTGGGCATAACTTTGACTTGAAGAATCCAAATCAAGTCAGACTTGTGGTATTCGAAAGAAGATTCAGAAGGATACTACAGGACCAAATTTTATATATTGAAGATCCGAAAGCACAAAGATAATTCAGTTTCAATATCGAGATCCTCAAAAGTAAGAAAAAGGTGTGTATTTTTTTCAAATTGCATAAGTCTTGTTTGAAAAATCAGTTTGAAATGATTCCAAGGGAATATTGAAGCACATATATCAGTTTTTGGTTCTAAAATGCCCCCCAAAAATGATTCAACACCCATTAAGCCCTCATAAGGCTCTACTATGACTCATGAAGAGGAAGAATTGCAACATGATATATCAAAATTACAAGAGAAAGTGCATCAAATTTATCTCTCGCAAAGAGCAACAAAAAATGAAATGGAAGTTTTGAATAAAGGCATGGAAGCTAAGATGGATGGTTTGAAGAAAGGCGTGGAAGCTAATATGGACAGTTTGAAGAAATGCGCGGAAGCTAATATGGATGGTTTTAAGAAAGGCGTGGAAGCTAAGATGGATGGTTTGAAGAATTCATGGACGCTAAGATGGATGACATGGAAGCTAACATGGAAGACATGAAGAATGATCTAAAAGAAAACATGGAAGGTTTGAAGGAAGGTTTGACAAACTTGATACAAGAAATGATTCCTAATGGTGAAAATGTAGTACATGAAACTCATGATGAGAAAAAAATAATTTTAATTGCGATTTCATAAACTCTAATCTTTAGATGAATCTATAGCCAGAAATATTGCCAGAAGTATGGGCACAGCACGCTATAGTAGCCCAAGAATCGACTGCTAACATCACTGATGTTGTGACTGCTGGCAGCCAGTTGCTTGAAGAGGCCATGGGTCTCTGGACTTCCGTCCAAAACGGCCTCATCATTTAGTAGCTCAAGGTGGAGCTCAAGGCCAAAGAACAACAAATTTATGACATTCAAGTCATGGCACCTATTGTGGATCATCTGCATATCCTTTTAATTTTATATTAAAAATACAAAAAAATCTGAAATTGAAAGAAAAGAAAATATGTTAAAGTATTATAGTTTTATACTTTGGCATAAAAAGAAAATGTTTTTAGTTTTATGTATTAAAGTTTAACTATTTTAAACTTTGTACAAGTGGGTTTTGTATCAAAAGATTAAAGGCCGATCAATTTAATTGGTGGAGAGTGCTGATATTCAAAGTCTGAACTGGATGACCCAACCCGTGGGCACTACCAGCATGATAGTTAATGAAATGGGTGCCTCCGCAGTTGACTGGGTTGACTGCGGAGGTGATGAAGATCAACAGTGGATATCAACTACAGGGGCACCAGCCGGAGTTTTCAGCTGTACCCCGAGACCCCCCGTAGTGACGTCATATGCTCAATGGATAACAGTTGTTTTTCGTGTCAAATCAGTCCAACGGTTGAGTGACACGTTTCGTAGGCATTTAACACAAAATATGCGCCATCTATTTAGGGGTGTTTTTCATTTCATTTTCAAAATACCTTGCAGTTTGTTGCATTTTGACCTGTTGCGTTCTCTCATCACCTTTCTGTTTTAGTCACCTTGCAAGAGTATTCCTTCAGCACCTTTTCTAATCATGGCTAAAATATCTTCTTTGTCTGGTTTATCGAGCCACATTCCTCTCATGGATAATGAGAGAGACATTCAAGATACTACGTCTTCAGTAATTCATCTTCCATTCTATCAACAAGTTGTATTGAATAATGATAATTCGCATGTCTATTCCGCCATGAAAAATCCAGGGTCCTTTCTACATGCATCCCGAAGACACATTTATTCCCAGAGTTTATTTATTGGTTAGTTTCTGCATTGTATCCAATAAAATGTTTCGTGGTGAATTCCCAAGGGCAAAATGTTCTACAGGTGTCTACCCAATTAATCTGCCAAGCCTTGTGTTTTCCTGAAGCCGAATCATCAGTTCAATTTTCAGAAGATTCACTGGTTACTTACTATGAAAGCCTTGCAAGAGAAGATTTTAATCAATTAATGTTTCATTTGAAGCCCAATATGAATCAGTTTTAGCTAGAATGTGGAGAATTTTCTATGGGAGTTTTCAACGAAGACACTCGACCCATATTAAGAAGTATTGCTAAAATCTTGGGCAAAGAAGACGATGTCACAGTGGACAGGTCAGTCTTGGGAATGTTCGCCATGATGATGAAGCCAGGAATGGTCTTGGATATTCCATCCTTTTGGAAAGAAGCAGTCAACTCGCAGTTGATGAGTCTTTCACTGATAGGTTCTTTTAAATTTCCCTCACTGATTTTCTACTTATTTTTATACCAAAATGTTGAAGAATTCATGCACTTAGGTCTAAATATAATGCATGTATACAAGCAAAGACAGTCAGTTGTATTCTGGACAGAAATAATCATAAGGGAGCAAAATGAAGAGGGGTTATTTGATTTTGCTATTCAGTATATGCCCATTGCATATAAAATATTAAATGGAGTTCATCCCCCTTGTTTTTTACCCAAAGCCTGGGAGTTTCTACATTTAGGAACTAGCTGTAAATTTGGGGGCTGGTTTGTATTTGAAGAATATTCAGAAATAAGGTTGTATGGAGAAAATTTTGAACCTTACAGGCTCCCAACGTTTGTACCAATGAGGCTTTTCGCCTTAGAATTTATCAGACAGAGCCTGAATGTTGATCATGTGCACTTTGTCCCTATGAAGAAAAGTCATATGTATAAATTTCCTATGAGTGTGGGACCTTTCATAGTTAATATGAGGCAGGCATTTGAGGAGGTAACAAAATTGTTGGAGGAAACACATATGCTACTAGGAGAAAAATGGGCTTCTGATCCCCATGGTATAATTTCATAGAGAAGAATTGAGAATGGATATTCAGCTTTCATTCATGAAAGTAGACCTGAGCAAGAAAAGGTGGCAAACAAAGGTGAAATAAGTTCAGTAAATACAAGCATTGAAATTCCTGTTATAACTGAGAAAACAAACAAAAGAGGTAAAGAAGCTATTATTGACTTAGATGATGAGACACTGAGAGGTGAGAAGAGGACAAAATTTGTTGAGGATCATTCCTCTAATTCACCTGGTTTTTCCTTGCATTTGGGTGAAGAGTATAATGCTCCCTCTTCCCCTGGAGGTCATGAATCCTCTCATGAACAAGTACCCTTAATCAAACAGGTGTTTTCGCAAATTGAGGATAGAAATAAAAGAATGAAGGCCAACATGGAGGCCCAAGCAGAACATCAGGTTACTACCGATTAGACAAGGCTGTTGACTGTAATGGATCTTGAAAAAGATCAATTAAGGATTTCTCTATCACATCCCACAGGAATGTCAATTGGGTCCTCAAACAGTTTTAATACTGTAAATGTGACCATGGATGTTAAAAAGATTCCACTAATGGACAAAATGAATTTGCATATGCAGACCGGGCAATTGATTGTTAATGATCTCACAAAGAAAAATGCAATGGCAGTTAAAGCTGAAAAACATGTTAGAAAAAGTTATCAAACAATTGAAGCTGGAAAAGGCCAATTCAAGAGCCTTAACAGTCCAAAATGAAGAGTTGAAGAAGATTATTGTTAAGATTGGTGTAGACCCTAGTGACAAGAATGATGTTCAGAAATTCTTGCAAAGTGCTGAAGTAGAGATATCTACATTAAGGAAGAAATTGAGGTTACCTACTGGTGAACACTCAATGGCTACAGAGGTTGCAGAGGTAGAGAAGGAAAAAGAGAAGTTGTTGCAGCAACTTATGCAGAAGGATGAAGAGCTTTCCAAAGTGAAGCAGACTTTAATTTCTTTACAAAATACATTGACAATCATAACTGTACTCTTGTTTTTCCTACAGGTGATGCAAATCCTCAAGAACAAATTATTCAATTAAATACTAAGTTGAAGATGGCTTAAAGAGATATAAAAAAGGCTCAAACAGATTTGGAGACTACTACAAAATTGATGAAGGTCTTAGAGAAAAAAGAAGATAAGTACAAAATGGATTTCATAAATGATGAAGATGAGATCAAGAATCTCAAAGAAAGAATGAAAGGTAATGTGTCATTAATACAAGCTAAGGATATCATTTGGACTGATATCATCTCAGAAATGAAGTCCAATTGGTGCTTCCTGATGATTATTGCAAAAGAAAAAAGCCTTATTGTGGAGTGTGAAGAATCGATTATGTCTGATAAGCAGAAAGGGATTAACAGAGAAATTTGGGCTAGAATATTTATTGATTATATCAATTCCAAATCAGATCAGGAATTAGAGGAGAATGATATGCAGGATAGAATGTTGTATGCACTGGAAATTAATAAAATGATTATCAGGAATGATCTCAGAAAGGCTTTGTAAAAGAAATTAATAGAAATAAAAGAAGCAGTAAGTGAATTTGATAAATATTTTGATAAAATGACAAGGGTAGGCCTGCCATAATGTTGGGGAGCTGAGGGGAATATTCTGCCATGGAGCTCTTATGAGAATTTACTGGTGATGACAAAAATCAAGATTGACAACAGGCATGAGAAGACTCATGTACTTAAAGGAGAGACAATGGTCAACTTCTTGCAAAGACATTTTCAACTCTTGTGGATGGTAAAAACTCTTTTCTCTGAAAGGCCATCTTATGACCGAATTACTGCATTCAGATTGGAGTATCACAATCTGACACATTCATCCAAGACGAAGGTAGAAATATGGAAAAAGTGCAGAGCTTGGACTATTGACTTGCCAAAGGGATCAGCAACAAAGAAAGACAAATCAGTTGATCAAGGAAAATAAGCCACTTCATCAGCAATTCCTATAGATTAGGATATTTACTTTATGTTATTTTCTAAAGTCAATGAAAATGTAAAAAGACATTTTCAAGGCATGTGATAGACAGCCTTCGAAGTCATGAAGTAGTTTTGGTAGTTAGAATTGGTTACAGCAGTTCCAAACTGCTTTTTATTGTATTTAATGTAATTTCCAAAAGGAAGGAAGGTTATGAGTTCTAGACCTTCAAAGCTTAATTTTTGGACTCAGAGATTGACAAGTTAATGAATGAGTATGCAAGTTTCTATCATTTTGTTAATGTTGAAATGTATTCTCAGTTTACGTTATGTTTTTCCATCTATGAATGAAACAGAATTATGAGCAACCGGCCTCTTTATACTTATGTATTTCAGAGTAAAAAAACCTTAATTTTCGCTCCTCTGTTTTAACTATTTCTTCATATACTTCTTCTGAATTTTGAAATGGTATTTTCTGTATAAAACATCATATCAGTTTGAAGTTCTCCCTTCTGTTTCTTTTGATTATTTTGTTCAACATTGGCTAAAGATAGCATTGCAAATTGTTCATATATTTGATATTTAAGGGTTTGATCTTTAATATTTGAGGGTTGATAAGATAGAGACAAATATATACATTCGTGACATAATCAGATAGACGTCTTAAGCACTAATTCCTTATCACAGCTAAGGGATTTTCTCTTAAGGTACAACAACACCAACCCTTGTGCCCGCCCAAAGACTAGCCTGGCTGCATGAGAGCCATGCCATCCAAGAAGAGATTGAGACGTGGCATCAACAAGATCATTTATTGGATAAAAAAATGTAGTCGTGGGCAGATGAGGCCATGCACCTCTCATAGACCATTGATACAACCCTCAATAACCTATAGCAAATGTAGTGCAACATCATCCTAGCTGTCGAAGGTCCGACAACACGGAAATTGGTTGAAGAAACATACAGTGTTACAGCACAAAGTGTAGAAGTCATTCTATCGTTTCAAAGAAGGGTACAGACGCTCAAAGATAAGCATTAGAGGAAATTTCAGCCTAAAAGTGCCCATGAAATTTTCATTTATTTTCCATGTCATAATATGTAAACCAATAAAAATCCTTTAAATTTGAAAAGAGGTACATGTAAATATTTTGGAGGAAAAAGAAGAAAAACTATTTTTTTAATTGTATTTTTGGCTTATCTCCTTATAGGCTTACTCAAATTTAAATTGTAGACACTCATAATTAAATTCCACATCCAATGAGTACCCATTATGCATACTTTTTTGAAGGCCCACATTCCTAAAAATCACATATACATTAAGAAAACGTGTTAGACACGTTTTTTTAATGTATCTTCGATTTTTATCAATGTGGGTATTCTCCAAAGTATGCATAATGGGTACTTCTTGGATGTGTAATTTAGTTCCGCATCCAATGAGTGTATACACTTGAAATTTGAGTAAACCTACAAGGCGATAAGTGAAAAATACAATTAAAAAAATAGTTTTATTCTTTTCCCTCCAAAATTCATAATTCTTATTTTATTATTTTAACTATTGTTTTATTAATTTTCCTTAGGAGACCACTTTTAGGCTGAAATTTCCTCTAATGATGTAGGCATATGGACCAGAGTGACTCGGGACAAGTCACTAGATTGTGTTTGGGGCTTGTTGGAGCAGGGCCCCCTGGGTAAAGCAATTTTGATAAATTTTGGGTTAAGTTTTTGTTGTAAGCATTGCGTGCAGATATCAAGGGGATTTGGGGCGAGTCAAAGTCCCTTAACTATTTTAACGAATAAAAGAGAAAACCATGAGTCTCAAACCATGGTTTGAGACCATGGTATGTGTGCATTTGGAAAGATATAATATGTAAGATTTGGGTGAAGAAATATGTAGATGGTATGATAGATGAATATATTGATAGATGCTTATGTTTTGATCTGAATTTTGGGTCGGTCTCAGTCAAAAGGCTCCTGCTGGCTGTGTGCGCGGAGACCTAGTCCTGAGCTGTGTGCACGAACTTTACTGCTATGTGCGCAGAAGGGAATGATTGTATTGATTGAATATCTCTTAATAAATAAGGAAATTTTGGTGAACTCTGACTTTATATGATTTTAATAGTCGATGTCTTAGATTTGTTATGAGCATTATCTATTGCTTATTATAGATATGGATCTATTCTGTTGAATGCATACGTGTTTCCGTAATTGATAGTCACATTGGTACATTAAATTTATGAGAAATTATTGTTTGACTTAATCGTTAGATTTGAGGTATAATAATATGTTTGCGTAAGGTTTTATTCTGTAATAATCTGAGAATATGCAAGGGATAAGTCTATTTATCACTATCTAGGTGTGCACAACTACTTTATTATTTATTTATTATTAGATTTGGTTCGATGAATTTGTGCACAAAGCAAGAGGTATTAGATTTGTCGGATCCACATTAAAAACTCCCTCGAGGTGTGGAAACCTGGTTCCAACACCCCCCCATACTGCTTCGGGTGAGACTTTGGTCCGTACAAGCATATCACTACCGAAAGGGCCAGTAATTGGAGGGTTTTGTTGTTTGCACGATTACTCCAAACCTAGGTTAGGACCCCTTAAGCCAACATGTCGATATATATATCAATGCAATCATTGGTAAGGTCAATAAATATGATGAGAACAAGCCTCTAAAATGTCACAACAACATTATTGTTATAGGCCATTTTGTTGCAACAGGTCAAAAGGCCTACAAACCAGATCAATCATCATCCATGAACATGTTGTCATCATCCCTACACAAAGGCCTAATAATTATATTTCCAAATGCCTAAGTTTCTGGGTCTAACTGCTTCAAATTAGTGCTTTTAAGGCTCAATGCACCCTGCCCGTTTAGAGACCTGCGATTATTCGCAGGTTAATCCATTCTGCACTATGTTAATCAACAAAAAATTTCTCCTTGTTGGGGGTGTGTTGGTTCTAGAAATTTGGGAAAATTAAAAATAATACCAAAGCTTCCTCTTCCATAAGCTTACAGGAGTTGTTTTAACCATTTACCTTGGATAAGAAGCTAGAATCCTATCTGATCCTACCTTGGATATTTCACCTCTTATCCCTTGAGCTCATCCTCCCATATTAATTTAAATGTTATATTTTATTTGTATATAGGGTCCACCTAGATCTTGATATAACCACTGAATCTGTCAAGAAAAGAGAAAATTTTCTTCCCAGCCAAGGTATCGAGGACTTGATAAATGAATGGTAAAGGGAAATAGTCCTTCAAGGTAGCCTTGTTTAAATCTTGATAATTTAAACATATCCACCATTTACCATTCTTCTTAAGAATAATAACAAGATATTAAACCCATTGATTGTTAGAAATAGGGTAGATGAAACCTGGACTAAGTAGTTTTTAGAGTTCTTCTTTAACTACATTCTTAAAAGTAGGATTCACACTTTGTTGGGTTTGTCAAAGAGGTTGAGAATACTCCTTAATATAGATATGGTGGGTGCATAAATTTGGATGGACTCCTTTCATATCAATATAATCCCATATAAAAGCGCTGCTATGTCTTTGTAACATTTCAACTAGCTGCTTTTGTTGAGATGGTTCTAATCCACTATTGATGTTTAAGGCTTTCCCTGATAGATTTCAATAGGAAGGTAACGTTCCTTGAAGATCATATCAAGATGTGCCATGTTATCCCTATGTTGAATTAACTTAGTAGGTGAGTAATTATCTTATGAGTGCCTTTCAAGGATATGTGCAAGAGATAAGGGGCCAGGTGAGTGAGGTTGAGTCATAAAGGTGAAAATCACATAATTTCTAGTAAGGAGAGGTTTAAGGTTCCCCTTCATCATTTTCTTCAAGCTAGATGGGAGTTTCATAATCAAGAATGGTTTTATAATGGGGATGAGAGTCAACTTCTTGGTAGTGTTACTATGATAAATGGTTATATCCCCATATCTACAACTGATATAAGCATCATTTTTAGCTATTCATGCCTTCCTAAAATCAAACGGTATTCTCCAAGATTGGTTTTAGGTTTCAAAATCATAATGTCAATAAGGTATTCCCGTGAATTTATAGAAACAACTATATCTTCAAGGACACCTTCTAGCTTTAGACTGGACCGATCAACTAGTTGAAGTACTGTTGGAGTTGGTGTAAGTGTTGATTGTTGGAGCTTTTCCATAGTTTCTTTTGGCATGACATTAATAAATTCCCCAAAATCTATCAAATTATTAGGTATGACAACATTATTAATATTAATGCTCATGACTAGACTTCTAGGGTCCACATATTTAGCTATGAAAATTTTGCACAACGTTAGTTTATGTAATTTTCCCATTACAAGAACAATTTTGTGATCCTTCTTTTTCCTCCTTGGCTTATTGAGATGAAGTTCTCTAATGACATTTGCATAAATTGAAACATATTTTATGGCTTGGGAAAATTGAATATTAATCCAAACATTTTTTAGTTCCCCTAAAAAGTAAAACTTTGGTTGTGAAGAAGGATTTTCTAGACAACCTCTTTGGACATGGGGGAACTAACTCCTTTGCTGGTGTAAGTTCAGGAGGTGAGTACTTGTCATTAGAATTGTCTGGTGTAATAATATATTCCTCATCCTCTTGTTCCTAAATCCTAGGAGTAGTCAAATCATCGATTATTTTCCTTGATCTAAGTGGATATCTTGACAATCGACATAAGTGATAGTACATGTATGAAAATGGGGTAGTTAAACATTGTAAGAAAGATGGACTACTTTATTGTTTTGGTAGGTAATTATTTTCTTTAAGGATTTTTATAAGGTTTATTGGATGCTAGCTGAAGTTTTTGTGGATGTAGTTGAGGAAGATAATATTATGGAACTTGTGCTAGAATGTTCCCAAAGGGGGTAGGTCACCTTCAGCCTGGAGCCCAATTTTTGTTTTGTATTTGAGTGGGAAACTATATACATGGAATTGGAAGTTACCATCCTAGTATTAGAGTTTGATATGAATCAAAATAACAAGAGTGATTAAGTGTTGAACTAGATGGTCGAGGGAGCCAAGGTTTTTTTTTAATCTACATAATAGATTTTTTCGATCTCTTCATTAGCTTCCTAAAATATTTCCTTAAGCCCTGGTCAAGAGGGATAATCCTGAGTGACATGTATTTGTTCACAAATTCTACATACATATTCACCATTTAAAGGAAATTATCAATGGGGGTGTTTCTTCCAGCATTTGCAGAAAAATATAGCTAAGACCAACTCAACTTCTTCCTTCCTCCTTTTCACTTGCATTGATCCGAACTTATCCAAGAATGCAACAAAATGAAAATATAAACATAAACATAGATATGAATTATACTTTCAATGGGGCATGATAAATAAAGAGACAAGTGGATTTCCCAACCCAAACATGAAGAGTGACAAAGTGTCATGTTCAAGGGTAACTTACTACCTTTAAAATACAGAATTTATATATTTATTTCCCAATTTCCCCCACCATTTCTTGCAAGTATGTCTTTCTTTTTACACAAAATTTAGGAGGATAACATATGGTTGATGTATAATCTCATCCTTTGGATGATTCATTCAAAGTATTTTTAACCAACCCTAGTAAGTAGTGATTTGGTCTCATCATGATGGATGAGTCCTACATTGTTTACATTTTACAAGTCCAATGAAGGGATAACTCGATTTCTTTTTCATGTTTAGAGAGTTTGAAAATAAAATAAAAAGGAAACTCCAAAATATTTTTTTTTTTGTAAATTTAATCTCCCCAAGCCAAAAAAAGGGTGAAACAATACAAGGGAGAAATATTTTAATCATGATTGACTAAAGTTTTCATTTTTTGTAATTAGTCTGCTCAGTCCGGAAAAGGGTTAAATATACAATGGGTGGACGTTATTTCAAATACTTTTTTTAGAGTGAAAGAAACTAGTTCACTCAACTATCTTTTCATGGTTAGAGAGCCTGAAAAGAGGTTAAAAAGAACTACAAGGGGGTTCCTTTTTTGTACAATTTTAATGAGCCTGAAAAAGTGATAAAAGTATACTCATGCCGAAATATTATGTTTCAATTTTTTAAACCTTTTATCTACACATTTAGACCAAAAATCATCATGTTTTCCCAAAAAGTTATATAAAATGGATTAATTATTTAAAATAAGGTAAAAATGGTAATAATAATAATAATAATAAATTCCTTTTATTCCTATAAAATTATTATGAAAAGTGATTTTATTTTGCCATTTGTGTTTTACCAAATTCCAAATCCAAAACACCCTCTTTTACCCTTGATTTTCGAGAGTTGATTTTGGTAAAACCAGTGGACAATTTCAGACACCACTTCTTCCAAGTAAGAGTATTATGTCTCATGTTCATTTCAACAGTTTTTATTTTTTATTTTAACAGTGAATTTTTCATTTTTTGGCTTTTGAAAGGAGGGAAAATTCTCCCTCGAACCATTACATGAATGTCGTATTGGGATCTGCATCAATTCGAGATCAATGCAGAGCTTGAAAGGCATGGTGATGATGAAATCACATTTTCTATAAAATACAGTTGTGCTGGCTGTAAAGGGTACACAAAATTTTAAATTTTCTTCATAAAGGATTCAAAATATTTTATGTTTGCCATCTAACATATTTTCCTCTTGTTATTAATATGTTTTTCATCTGTCAAGATGTTGGAATGGAGGGAGAGAGAGCATGATGAAAAATATATTATCGTAAACAATGATGCCAAGAACATGTTGGCACTTAGAGAGTGTGGATTAGACAAATTATTCATGATCCTAAGGATGAGAGCTCAATTAGAAATTCTATATTATTTGGTGAAAGCGTGGAATGTGAATGAGAAAAAAATTCAAATTCCTACTCACACTCTCACCATTGAGGTAGAGGATATTTATTTATTAACTGGGCTATCATAAATAGGGGCTAAGGTTTCACTATTTTTCCATGGAGGTGGTGGTGAACCCACTGACTATTATGTCACAGAATATTGTAACCGGGGAGCACGAAAGACTACCAGTGGAAAGATTGAAATCAAGTATATAGGGATCTTCCATTGAATACTATCATCTTTAATATTACTCGTGTTTTTGGGAGTGTGGCTCCATAGATGGCCACAAAGGCCCAGATGAAATATTCTCTATATTGCATGGAGCCAACAATGTTTAACTGGTGTGAGGGCATCTTAATTAACATAAAAGAACATCTCACCAAATTTAGGACAAGTTGAATGAAAAATTTTGGTTATGGCTCAATTTTGGTGTCATCTTTCCTTAAGAGAGTACCACTATTTCATCCTCAAAGGATAGTAGTGGAGAGGCTTGAGCCCAACGAGCCTCATATGAGGAGATGGGTAGATTTTATGGCATGCCATGATGGCAGCCAAATAATAACTTTCACTCATGTTTTTTCATGTGGTTGCAAGATCAAATCATTATGATTGAATACCATCCATATGCAGGGATGTATTTCAGAGGAGATCCATACCTAACACTCCCTAAGGGGATGCAGTGGGAAGAATTGGGTAAAATTACCTTTTTTTGTTCTTTTTTTTAACATTTTTTTTATATATTTTTTGTTTTGGGTCAAGACTAATATTAAATTATCATGTAGATGTAGGACTACTATGACTAGTAAAAATTCCATCTACCCAGAGGCGTGAACAAAAACAATTTGAAATAGGTGGACATAATCCTGATACCTATAAAATTCTAGAAGCCTAGTGGAGCAAGAGGATTGCAAAATTATACAAGCCTCGTGGAGGTATATTTCTGATTTGTGAGGATATGGGCTCGAATACCCGCTCAAGTGGTTCTCATCCCTACCATAGTGCATCCCATCCCCTATATTGTGGATCTAATTCCTACCTAAGTGGATCTCAAACTTCCATCCTTTTCCTATAAATACAATATACTCAAAGGAAAAGGGGTTGGCTTTTAAATTCTTGAAGTATACGTTCACTCTGCTAAAGTATCCATTGAAGGATTTTGAATGCAAGGTTGGAATTGGTGGTTATTGGGAGAAGCTATCAACATCAAGCCATTGGTTGTAATTCTCTCCTTTTCCTTATTAATACAAAGTATATTTCTTTCCCACATATGTTGTCTCATTGCGCAAATATTATAATGGAATTACTTGATCATATATTTATAATCTGTTGATTATTTTATCCATAAAGTAATTTGATTGGTTGTTTGTTGGTGATATTGCAGGTTTTGTCTTTGAAGATGAAATTAATAATGGGAGCTACAACAAACAAAGAGAAAGCAAGGACAAACTCCAACTTACTAGGTATGTCCATATTCACATTATCAACAATATTTTATGGAAATATTATATATTTTTTTGTTAAATATTGTATATTTTTGTGTGTGTTTTGTTCTAGTGTTTGATTTGCGAGCCTAGGGAGATCACTCTTGTCCATAAGAGTGATTAGTCCATAAAGAATGTGAATTTTCATGAGAGCCACTTGTCCTCCCATCCTTATACTAGAAGAAACACTTTTGGACAAAGACATCCTCGACTATACAGTTTGGTTAATTTGTCACTTTTTTAGACCATGTTTCATGCTTCATTCTACACAAAGTAAATGGAACACAACCTTGATTGTGGCTTTAACAACCTAAAACTATCTGAGAGAAGTTAGCTCCCAAACGTTTACAGTTACCAGACCTAGATTACAATAGCCTACAATTCCATGTCTTAAATCATTACATTTTCTACATATCTTGGAGAACTTGGTTGTTTCTCCCTTTATATCTTTGTTTTGTTAAGGACCCCATCAACAAAACACCTAGAAATTTGTCTCTTGACTCTTGGATTGCTTTCCTTGAAAAACCCAACTAACGAAGAAATGACATAGTACATTCAAACTCTTGAAACTGAAGAATATATTACCGAGCCTTTATCTAATCTCCATATTTGTTTATAGTTTGATTAAAGGTTGTTCATTGCATGGTAGCCCACCTAAAAATGGTTTTTACAACCATTTTTACATACATAAATAAGTAAAATTGTTTCTGCATATTTTAATTATGATTAATGGCATTTATTTTTGTGTTTTTGTATTGTAGCATGGTCATGTATATTCATTAATGAATAATCACACATTCCTTAATTTGCTGGAAATAGTTTTTTCCTACAATTTTCATGGGCTAGAGTTATTTCACGTGTCAAAAAAAACACTATGTACAAATGCAACTCTCATGTTTTTACTTGGAAACAAATGAAGAGGAATTTATAGTTACAAAATAAAAATTAAGCTTCTGATAACAAGATCTCATTGATTTCACCAACGAGAAAATATGTATATATTAGTGTCTATATATTTGTGTGATAAATGGCCAAGAAGATAGTAACAATTGGAAGTCTGACTTTTTGTCTTTTTCCTCACCTTTCAAGGAGTTAAATCCTACTTTTTTTCTCATATTGTGTGCAAAAATGGAGATTATATTTTCATTTTGGCACATGCTTCACCTCCACGCATACTTCTACACAAACTATCTCCATATATTTCTTGCTTCACAGACATTAGCACCATACACATTTTTACATAAGTTCTACACCCCAATGTCAAAATATCCAATAACTAACATACATAATTCCCATCTCGTACTTCTAATTTTTGGGTTTGCAATCTAAAGAAAACCTTAAAAAAATCCCGCAACATAATGTGAAAATTTCAATAATTTTCTCGTCTCTTTCTCTATTACTATTTAATTCCTAAGTAATTCTACTCCCACTTTGAGACTTGATGATGCAGGGGCATTAGACACTAGCCAGCAATGTAGGAGTTTTGTCCACATGTTGTGGCTAGGAGGGTTTGAAAAAAGTCGAATTGTTACAGCTAGGTGTCAATACCTTAGCTGATTGTATTATTAGATCAGTTAGAGTCGTAGAAGTTGAATAGCTCAGTTAGTCTAGCTGTCATATTCCAGTTAGTTGAATTTTTTTAATTAGGCTGTTGATTTCCTGAAACGGTCCCCTCAGAGGAACCGAAGAGTCATAGTTTTATGTATATAATTGTAAGCCCTCGGATGTATGAAAAGAGACAGGAAGAAGAGAGGAGATTTCTGCAATAAACTTGGTGTGTTACAATTGCTTCCAGTTGAATAATTTCAATTTTCATTGGCCATCGAATTGTCTTGAATTCTTATTAATGAAGAAATTTTTTGATTGAGAAATGATTGTATACTGGTTCGGTGCGAAATCATTGTGAATGGTGATTGTGTGAATGCCATATATCTCTGTCTGGTGTTTCCTAAATTTATCTGAGCAAACCCTGTGAAGTTATCACCACCCGCAGGCATGGTCTGTATAGAAAAGTCGTCGGAATAGAATCTCGTCATTGTTGATTGAAACCTGCTGAGGATTGACCTGAGGTTAGACGTGAGTTAATAAACAAAGAAGAACGCAAACCCGGCAAGCAACCCTGGTTAAACACTGTGCACAAACTGCGAGGGGTTTGGGTGAACAGTAAAGGTTGGAAGTGGTATTCATCACACCACTCTTATACGGAACGCGGTATTGAAGAATTTGTAGCGATTCCATAGAGTGCCTGATGCGTGTCCCCGAGCGAAATTGGAAAACCACCTTCCGTACACGCCATAGCGCGTTATCGTTTGCGCATGTTGATCAAGCGATATACGTTGGATCAGGAAACACGATAACAGTTGTCGGATAAGGAAGCAAGATTAACGAAGGTACAAATATGTCGTATGATCCATGTCAGTGCTAGGGCCCAGTTATAATTTATATTAATTGGAACCTTTTAACTAAGGTATGGAAGTGTTTGTTAATTAACAATTTTTTCTTTAAATAAATCCAGTTATATGAGCCGGGAGATATAATATAAAGTATTGAAAGTTATAACCATCGGTTATAAGTGCAGGCGACGTAATATAACGCGAGAGATATATTTAAAATTGCAATGGTTTTCAAATGATATTTATTTATCAAATTCCCCAAATTTGATAAATAAGATTCCAAGAAAAGAAGGGGTTCCAAAGGGTAATGCTAACAGAGCCACATCACAGTGGATACCATCTCTCTGTGGGGTTGAATTTCAGTCTTTGTTGCGTCATTTGTGGTATCAGAGCAAGTCTGAAGTTTTTTTGCTGACATGGCAATCCGAGTTGGTAGAGGTGCTGGCAGAAGAAGACCTGTTGCCAACGCTGAGGTGTTGGGGATGTTGCAGAGGGTCGAGGCCATAATAGATGCCATGGAGTGAAGATAGCCCAGAGATCCGGAAGACATCAGCAAACCTGAAACAGAAGAAGCTGAAGAAAATGTTGAGATTCCTCCTGACATGAGGCTCCTTAGAACTATTTTGGGGTCTGCAGTTAAGCCCAGAATTGAAGTGTCGAGTTATGTAGGGGGACTGAACCCAGAAGAGCTGGTGGACTGGATTAATGAATTGAACAAGTGCTTTGATTATGAAGAAATAAGTGAAGATAAAAAGGTCAAGTTTGCAGTAACAAAGCTGAAAGGACATGGTGCACTTTGGTGGGATGGAATGCAGGCAGAAAGGAGGAGAGTTGGCAAGCAACCTATCAAGAGCTGGACCAGAATGATGGCTAAATTAAAAGGTAAATTCTTGCCTAGTGATTACCAGCTAAAATTATATAAGAAAATGCAGAACCTGAGACAGAGGTTGCTAACAGTAAAGGAATACACAGAGGAATTCTACAGAGTAAGCATAAGGGCTGGGCAATTCCAAGACACACCAGAGAAGACTGCCAGATATGTGAATGGTCTCAAGTTGGAGATCCAAGATGATATTGGTCTCCTGTCTCCTAAGACAGTGGAAGAGGCCTATCAGATGGCCTTGAAAGTAGAAGAGAAACTCATGAGGAAACAGTCTGCCAAGAAGAGAGGTACTTTCCGAGGAAAGGGAAGTCAGGCTGGTAGAGGAAAGCCTGCTACACCCAGGGATGGAGCTAATAGTAGCTCACCTCAGAATGCATCTACAGAGGATGATGCAAGGGGCAGAAGGGGTTCTTACAGAGGAAAAGGAAGAGGAGGCAGAGACAGAGGCAGAGGTAGAGAATTGAGGTGTTATAGATGTCAGCAAGTGGGACATAAGCACTATGAATGTTCATAGAATGTGGGTGCTGGTCCAAGGAATGTTGTTGTTGCCCAGACTGGAGAAGAGACAGAGATTGAAGAAGAAATTCTTCCAGAGAGGGGAGAATCCTTAGTGGTAAATAAGGTCCTGTTGAAGCAAGCCAAAGAGGTCACTGAGCCTGCGCAAAGGAAGACTTTGTTTAGGAGCATATGCAAAGTCCAAGGGAAATGCTGCCAGCTAGTCATTGATAGTGGCAACACAGACAATTTGGTTTCCACTAAGGTAATAGAAAATTTGAAGCTGAAGACAAGGGAGCATCCAACTCCCTACAGGGTGTCCTGGCTGCACAAAGGGCACCAGCTGGTTGTGAAAGAGCAGTGTGAGATAAAGCTGCAAATGGGCAAATATAAAGACAAGGTCCTGTGTGATGTAATGCCCATGGATGTGTGTCATATACTGCTGGGTAGACCTTGGCAGTTTGACAGAGCAGCAGTGCATGATGGCAAGAATAACAGTTACAATTTCTTCAAGGATGGGGTACATTATACATTGATACCCATGGAAGAAGGAGAGCCATCCAGTAGACTTATTGATCCAAAGACCTTGTTGCCGAGCGGGAAGGAATATTTGCAGCAGATAGAAGAAGAAGAGGTAAGCTTTGCTTTAGTTTGCAAGCCTAAAGTAGTTCTTACTTCTACAAAGATTTCTGACTTACCAGTAGAGATACAAGAGATGTTAGATGATTACTGTGACATTGTTGTGGATGATTTACCTGATGAGTTGCCACCTGTGAGGAAGATCAGCCATCAGATAGATTTTATCCCTGGTTCAAATCTGCCAAATAAGGTAGCCTATAGAATGACTCCCAAGGAAAATGAGGAAATCAGGAGACAAGTACAGGAGTTGGTGGACAAAGGACTGATCAAAGAAAGTCTGAGTCCATGTGCAGTACCAGCAGTTTTGAGCCCAAAGAAAGATGGAGGATGGAGGATGTGTATTGATTCCAGAGCAATTAATAAGATTACAATCAGGTACAGATTCCCTTTGCTCAGAATTAAGGATTTAATGGACTGTTTGAGTGGTGCTAAATATTTCTCAAAGATAGATTTAAAGAGTGGATATCATCAGATTAGAATAAGAGAGGGTGATGAGTGGAAAATTGCCTTTAAAACAAATGAAATGTTATATGAATGGATGATAATGCCTTTTGGGTTATCAAATGCACCTAGCACTTTTATGAGACTTATGAATGAAGTGTTGAAAGAGTTCATTGGTAAATTTGTGATAGTATATCTGGATGATATATTAGTTTTCAGCAGAACTAGAGAAGAACATTTAAGGCATCTTAATCAGGTCTTGAAGAAGTTGCACCAAGAGAAACTGCTGATAAATCTGAAGAAATGCTCATTCATGAAGGAAGATTTAGTTTATTTGGGTTTTGTTGTTTCTGCAGAAGGATTGAAGATGGACCCAGAAAAGGTTAAAGAAATTGTGGAGTGGCATTCACCCAGGAATGTCTTTGAGGTAAGAAGTTTCCTTACAGAAAGTTTATAAGAAACTTCAGTAAGATTAATGCACCCATAATAGAGACAATAAATAAGAACAAATAGCCATTTAAGTGGACTGCTGAAGCAGGAAGGAATTTCAAGTCGCTGAAGCAAAAGATAACAGAGAAGCCTGTTTTGATTCTGCCTGATTTTACAAAACCATTTCAAGTAAAATGTGATGCCAGTGGAGAGGCCATTGGAGCTGTGTTGAGTCAGGATGATAGGCCTATGGCATATTTCAGTGAGAAGCTTAATGACACTAGAAGAAAGTATTCCTCTTATGAGAAGGAATTCTATGCAATTGTTCAGGCACTGAAGAAGTGGAGACATTATTTGATGTCCAGGGAGTTTGTATTATATTCTGACAATCATGCTTTGCAGTATATTGTACAACAACCCAAGTTGAAACATAAGCATGCTAAATGGGTTGAGTATCTCCAAGGTTTTAATTTTGTTTTGAAACATATAAGTGGCCAAGCCAATAAAGTAGCTGATGCTTTGAGTAGGAGGCACCTGCTTGTTCAAGAAACCAATTTTGAAGTTGTGGGATATGATTTTCTGAAAGAATTGTATAAAACAGATCCATATTTTGAAGAAGCATTTTAGGCATGTAATAACCCTGTTTTATCAGATAGAAGTCAGTGGCTATATTATTTCCTGCAGGAGGACTTACTATTCAGAAGAAGCCAACTGTGTGTACCAAAATGTTCCATGAGGGAAAATTTGATCAAAGAGAAGCATAGTGGTGGACTTGCTGGACACTTTGGTACTGATAAGACTTATGAGCAGCTGAGTCACTTTTATTTTTGGCCCAAGATGAGAGCAGAAGTGGACAAGTTTGTGAAGAATTGCAAGATTTGTCAATATGCCAAAGGAAGGAGCCAGAATGCAGGATTGTACACTCCCTTACCTATTCCAGACAGGCCTTGGGACATGGTGAGTATGGATTTTGTTCTAGGATTTCCCACGACTCAGAGAGGGAATGATGCAGTATTTGTTGTGGTGGACAGATTCTCCAAAATGGCACATTTTATTCCATGTTACAAAACTAGTGATGCCACCCATGTTGCTAACTTGTTCTTCAAGGAAGTTGTTAGATTGCATGGGTTGCCCAAGAGTATTGTTTCAGACAAAGATACCAGATTTGTGGGTCATTTTTGGAGGACACTGTGGAAGAAACTTGGTACCAAACTAAGTTTCAACTCCGCTTATCATCCTCAGATTGATGGACAAACTGAGGTAGTGAATAGGAGTCTAGGAAATTTGTTGAGATGTCTTGCAGGAGAGCACCCCAAGCAGTGGGATCATATTTTTCCCCAGGAAGAATATGCATATAATGACTCATCGAACAGGAGCACAGGGTAGAGTCCATTTCATATTGTTTATGGAATGCACCCCAGAGGAATATCAGAGTTAAGAAATTTGGGAAGTGCAGAGCTAAGGAGTGCAGATGGTGAGGAATTTGCTTTAGAGATCCAAGCCATACATGAACAAGTGAAACAACAACTACAAGGCAGCAACATCTAATACAAAAGCAGAGCAGACTTGAGCAGAAAGGAAGTTTATTTTGAAGTAGGAGATCAGGTTTTGGCACACTTGAGAAAGGAGAGATTCCCAAAGAAGCAGTACAACAAATTGAAGTTCAAGAAGATTGGACCATGCAAGATACTTAGGAATTTTTCTGCAAATGCTTATGAGATTGAATTACCTCCTAATGTTGGAATATCTCCTATTTTTAATGTTGCAGATTTGTACAAGTATGAAGATGATAGTGCAGAAGACAGAGCAGCAGAAAAGGAACAGATTGAGTGGAGAGAACAGTTACCTCCAGCACAACCATTGCAACCAGAGAAGATATTGGAGAAAAGGGTGTTCAGAAGGACAAGAGGACAAGAGCACTTTCAGTACTTAATCAAATGGAAGGATAAGCCAGAAGAAGATGCCACTTGGATGAATAAAGAAATGTTGCAGAAGATAGGCAGATCAGTGGAAGAGCTCATGGACAGGAGCCCATGAAGAAAATTGCCCTCGGGAGTCTAATGCAGGGGCATTAGACACTAGCCAGCAATGTAGGAGTTTTGTCCACATGTTGTGGCTAGGAGGGTTTGAAAACAGTAGAATTGTTACAGCTAGGTGTCAATACCTTAGCTGATTGTATTATTAGATCAGTTAGAGTTGTAGAAGTTGAATAGCTCAGTTAGTCTAGCTGTCATATTCCAGTTTGTTGAATTGTTTTAATTAGGTTGTTGATTTCCTGAAATGGTCCCCTCAGAGGAACCGAAGAGTCATAGGTTTATGTATATAATTGTAAGCCCTCGGATGTATGAAAAGAGACAGGAAGAAGAGAGGAGATTTCTGCAATAAACTCTGTGTGTTACAATTGCTTCCAGTTGAATAATTTCAATTTTCATTTGCCATCGAATTGTCTTGAATTCTTATTAATGAAGAAATTGTTTGATTGAGAAATGATTGTATGTTGGTTCGGTGCGAAATCGTTGCAAATGGTGATTGTGTGAATGACATATATCTCTGTCCAGTGTTTCCTAAATTTATTCGAGCAAATCCTGTGAAGTTATCACCACTCGCAGGCATGGTCTGTATAGAAAAGCCATCGAAATAGAATCTTGTCATTGTTGATTGAAACCTGCCGAGGATTGACTCGAGGTTAGACGTGAGTTAATAAACATAGAAGAACACAAACCCGGCGAGGAACCCTGGTTAAACACTGTGCACAAACCGCGAGGGGTTTGGGTGAACAGTAAAGGTTGGAAGCGGTATTCATCGCACCACTCTTATACGGAACGCAGTATTGAAGAATTTGTAGCGATTCCATAGAGTGCCTGACGCATGTCCCTGAGCGAAATTGGAAAACCACCTTCCGTACGCACCATCGCATGTTATCGTTTGCGCATGTTGATCAAGTGATATACGTTGGATCAGGCAACGCGATAACAGCCGTCAGATAAGGAAGCAAGATTAACGAAGGTACGAATATGTCGTATGATCCATGTCAGTGCTGGAGCCCAGTTATAATTTATATTAATTGGAACCTTTTAACTAAGGTATGGCAGTGTTTGTTAATTGACAATTATTTCTTTAAAGAAATCCAGTTATATGATCCAGGAGATATAATATAAAGTATTGAAAGTTATAACCATCGGTTATAAGGTCGGGCAGCGTAATATAACGCGAGAGATATATTTAAAATTGCAATGGTTTTCAAATGATATTTATTTATCAAATTCCCCAAATTTGATAAATAAGATTCCAAGAAAAGAAGGGGTTCCAAAGGGTAATGCTGACAGAGCCACGTCACAGTGGATACCATCTCTCCGTGAGATTGACTTTCAGTCTTTGTTGCATCACTTGAGCCTGTTAAGTCACAAACTCTTTCCTATTGGCTATTGCTACTTTGCAGCACCCGAAAATTTTAAAACATGTGCCATAAATTTGTGTCGAGAAATTAGTCTCGTAGTGACATGAAACTCCATGTTGATATCAAGTGGCACCCCAATGCCCATACACATGCCACCTATTTTCAGTCATATCAACATATATAAAATTTTTACTATTTAAGTCCTAAGTACTTCTGCTCCCACAATGGGACTTAATTTTGTTTTAAATGACAAATTCTTGTTTGTTGGCTATTGTTAGTATGCAACACCCGATAATTTTAAACGATATACCATGAATTCATTTCGGGGAATTTGTCCTGCAGTGGCGTGGTTTCAAATTCCATGTTGGTATCACGTGGCACCCCATATCTCTGCCACATGGCACCTATTTTTGGTCAAATCAATGTATATAAGTGTGTTATTGTTTAAGGCCTAAGTCCTTCCACTCCCACATCGGGACTTTAGTCATTGTTAAATGAAAACTTCTTTTTTGGTGGCTACTATTAGTTCATGACACCCAACAATTTTAAATGATGTGCCACAAATTCATGCCAAGGAATTATTCCCAGAGTGACTTGGTCTCAAAATCCATGCTGGTATCATGGGGAACCCCATAACTCTGTTACATGCCACCTATTTCTGGTCTCAATGTATATAAATTTCGTTTTCTGTTTTCCACGTGTCATTATTTTGGGGTTGAAACGTTAACATTATACAGGCATTCCTATGCACACGTCCCTTCAACATAGCATTTTTTCACAAGTACCATGCACAATTTTTTTTTTCGCAATTTCCATTTCAATGTTTTCTCAATGCTAATAACTGATTGCATGCTGCCTATTGTAATTATAAAGACACAAATTGTCTATGTTCGCCCTACGATACTTGTGTGAAGGAATGCTTTTAAAAGTGAAAACAAAAATATAGTCGTTAGCTCCACACATGCATTTTTCCACCAGTTTTAAACTTTGTAAGATTTCACAGACATGTATTTTACATAAAATTGTTATAGAAGTCATTTCGTGATACATAATCATAATGCAAAATTTAAAATTCTTGACAACAACCAACTGACAGAACTTGCAAGAATGGGATTTCTACCATTTAACACAGGCTCATGTCCCATACCCACACTGCATGTAAATATCTACATGTTTACAAGAAGAGACCACCAAGCGGCCGTTAATCGGAAATGAGAGATGGGAAAGTGTTATGATACAAAACACAAAATTTGACGTCGCACCGTAGAAGTTTATTAAGTGTCCCTTAGATAGGAAACGAAATTATGTATGTTAGTTGGTGTAAACTTTGTAATTGTGTCACGCGACTTATATAAGGGAAAATTCTTAAACAGTAAGAAAAAAGCCAGAATTACCTATATATATGATTTTTTTGCAACAATCACTCGTGTGAAAGAACTGTGCTGAGGCGAAAATGAGTGCGACAATGAAAAAGTGGTAAATTTTCTTTAAATTCATAAATTAATTAATTGTAAGAATTTCTTAGGTTTTTTACCAATTTTTTCATTTACATCTAGTGTTGTTTCCCCGCATTTAAGTTACTCATTTGAAAACTAAATGCAATACTTTTTTTTGCATGCAAAAACTACACTTGAATGCGTGGAAGAAAAATGTGCGAGGGGGAATGTGTGCAGAGGAAAGTACGTAAGAATATAGATTTAATATTTTCTCTACACACAAATACCTTCATACATCTTTATCTTCCACAACAATTTTTAATTATAGTAAGAACAAATAGTTGTCTCATATCAACCGCTACAATTTGTACAACAAGTTCATCTTTGCACAAATCTTCAATAATTATGAATAAAATAACTTTAACAGTAAAATACGACTAAATTTTTTATACATTAACACAACCAGACACAACAACCGACAAAGATACAAAAGCAACAACTCAAACCATATTTAAAATGAATATTATACATGCAATACACATCTAAGATGCAAAACAATTATTAAAGGTTTATCGTCATATTGATAAGTGAAAGAACACTATATATAATATACAAGTTCATAGTAGGGCTTGGAAAAATCGTGATCAGTTAATACTTCCCCATACTACAATAGGATCTAGAGCCATACAAGATCTCATACAAAATGTTATCTAGAATTCTTCGCAGCATTCGAGACCAAACTCAGAATATAGAAAACAGACTATATTATATTAAAATAGAATAATAAAAAAATGTGAAATATTTTTTATATTGAAAATAATATCTTCCAGTCAAATTTTAAAGGTTCTAGTTATTGAGAATACATGTAGTAGAAAAACGATCTCCAAAATGTCTCGTTTGTATTGATCGCCTAGAAGGGTGTTATTTAACTTGCCATCTCCATCCTTCATTGTACACTGCAAATTTTGTTCATCAAAAAACAAGGTTTTGAAACCAAATTTTGTGCAATAAAACATGTTATCTACTTGAAACTACATTGTTCTAAGTAGTTGTTTAAACTTATTGCAAAATGACTTGTATGGTGAGAAAAACATATCATTTGGATTGAGTATCTAGCAAGTCTGTAAGGGAAAAAAAAGAGCAAGGGAAAGATCAAATAATTGCAATAAAATAATAGAAAAACACTTATAAAACTTCAGATGCACTTAAAAAATTTCTTGCACATTGTACACTACAAATTGTGTTCATTAGAAAATAGATTTTTGAAATGAGGGTTTGTGCAATAAAGCATGTTAGCTACTGGACACTAAATTGTTCTAAGAAGTTGTTCACATGAATTGAAAAAAGGATTGTATGGCGATCAAAACATATTAGTTGGCTTGATTATTCCAGTAATATACAAGTCTGTAAGGAAAAAAAAAGAGCACGATAAAGATCAAATAATTACAAAAAAAGAATAGTAAAATGCTTATAAAAACTTATTAGATGGATTTGAAAAGTTGTCTGCTCACTTTCTTTTTCGAGTTTGTAGATAAAATTGTGTCCATGCATCATGAACTGACTCAAAGAAACTCAATAGAAATGTACATATGCTATGTGATTCTTTTGGCTTGCTTTGAACCATATTTTTTAACAAAAGCACCATTATCTTTATGTTTGCTATATCTTTCTCCAATTCAGTAAATTCTTGTCTATATTTTTCCCCCAAATGCACCTACAAAAAATTGAACTCAAAAAATCAATTAGTTCCAAATTGTTACACCAAATGAAAAAGTCTTTAATTGGGATATTGAGACATGATTTCTCTAATCTTGATCTACTAGATTATGGCCATCAACAGTACTTCCACTATTAACTTGCACCAAACTTGCATATTTGAAACAACATCACCAAACCAATGAATATTCACTATGAAAATAGTGGTTTTACTTGTAAGGATCTTTACAAACAGTTGCATATCAAATTTTAAACAAGCTACCAGAAGAAAAAATTAAATTCTTTCTTAATATTGTAGTCAAGCAAGCTCCTCAAACTATCCTTCAACTAGGTATCAGAGAAATCAATTAGCTTCAAGTCAGTCTGAAATCCTTTCTTATCTTGTACCTTAATATTGACATTTTCAATTGTGTCCCAACTCTCTACTCCTAAAGAAAACTTCTTTCCAAAATCATGTATAATAAATCCATCTCACTAGTAATTTCACCCATAAGGCGTTTTACAAAACAAAAATGACGTTCTAAAAGAACTCTGTAGGAATTTACAGGGTAAGTTCCGTAGATCAAGAACCAAAGGTCACCGCTCACAAACATATCACAAATCAGTACACCAGTATAATCACGTGGTTAAAACCCTCAAAGAGGGAAATAGTTCATGGCCTGAGCCAACGCGGCCACTTTAGGAAATTTATTAATATAAAAAGAAAAGTTACATATGTTTCTCTCATATACAATTACCGGAAAAATGACCCTCCATGCTCTTTAAATAGAGATCATGGACCAATCGGGTGCTAAGCCACGGATCAAGTGTCATTAATACCAAGGTGAGAGATAACTGTCGGATCACTACAAATTGTGACCATCGGATTATAAATTACAAATGTACATGGTAAAGAAACACACTTTACCTGACTCTACACTAGACTAAGTTATTCTTAACTATTTCCTATGTGTCGGAATATCCTAACATCCCCCCTTAAGAACAACTTGGGTTAGGATTGAAGGATTTACAAAGGTGACACAAAAGGAGCCTATTTCCTATGTGTCAAAATATCCTAACATCCCCCCTTAAGAACAAATTGGGATAGTATTGAAGGATTTACAAAAGTGACACAATAGGAGAAGGAAGGAAGCATTAGATCCTATCCCCCCTTAATGACAACTTTCCCGAACTCCAAGCATGGATCGAAGTTTGGTAAACTTCGCTTCTATGAGAGCCTTCGTAAGGATATCAGCTACTTGATCATTGGTTGGATAGTACTGCACTTCAAGAACACGATCATGAATGAGCTTTATGATGAAGTGTATATGGATTTCAATGTGTTTCATACACTGATGTTGAACTAGATCTTTACATAGTTGAATGGCACTCTGATTATCACACCAAAGTGTAGTTGGATGCTACTGATGAAGACCAAATTCAGACAGAATCTGACGAAGCCACATGGCTTCCTTGCTGGCTTCAACTGCACCACGATACTCTGCTTCTGCTGAAGAAAGAGAGATGGTACTTTGTTTCTTACAAGACCAAGAAATAGGTCCTGAACCAAGAGTGAATACATATCATGCAGTAGACTTTCGATCATCAGGGTCACCAGCCTAATCAGAATCAGTGAAACCAATCAACAATGGAGATTCTCTTGCACTATAATGAATCCTAAACTGAACTATACCTCGAATATATCGAAGTATTCTTTTAGCTAATTTCCAGTGACTTTCATGAGGTTGGTGCATAAACCGAGCGACAAGACCAACAGCAAAGGAAAGGTCAGGATGGGTATGGGTTAGATACAAAAGTTTACCAACAAGTTGACGGTATAAGGTAGCATCAACTTCAGGGGTAGTACAATTGACTGAAATCTTGAATCCAGACTGAAATGGAGAAGGGGCAGGCTTATAGTCTTCCATGTGAAATTGGTGTAGAAGATCACACGCATACTTGGACTGAGAGAGGGTAATGCCTTCCTTGGATTGCAAGACTTGAAGACCAAGGAAATAATGCAAGAGTCCTAAGTCTGTCATTTCAAACTTATTTTTGGGGCTAGATTTCACATGGTTTATATGGTTTGGATCACTACCAGTAAGGATAAGATCATCAACATAAAGAACAAGGATGGTGAAGGAATTACCCACTTTCTTTGTGTAGACAGTGTTGTCAGAATGACACCTAGAAAAGCCATTATCTAAGAGAAATCTATACATTTTGGCATACCAAGCCTGAGGAGCTTGTTGGAGACCATAGAGAGACTTCCTAAGGCGACAAACAAGGCTGGAGTATTTTTGGATAAATCCAGGGGGTTGTTCTATGTAGATTTCTTCATGAAAATATCCATGTAAGAAGGCGGATTTAACATCCATCAGATGGACTTCCCATTAAAAGGAGGCAGCAAGGGAAAGAACAAGGTGGATAGAATTCATTTTGGCAATAGGGGAGAAGGTTTCATTATAGTCAATTCCTTCAACTTGTGAAAATCATTTAGCGATAAGATGAGCTTTATGTCTATCCACTTTTCCATTTGGTCCAAACTTTGTTTTGTAAACCCATCTGCATCTGACAATTTTTCTTCCTTTTTGAAGAGGAACAAGATCCCAAGTATCATTTGCCAATAAGGAACTTTTATGGCCTAAATCTACCTCAGGCTGAGAAAGGCAGAATCTAGAGTAACATCAAACCACGCTTAACCTAGTAGCTAGCCCTACCAGATCGGGAGAGGGCTCTCTCCTTGTCAATCTCAGCAAAAAAAAATAATCAATGAGGCTTGAGATGACTTGATGTAAAGACTGATTTTAGGCTAGGTATGTGTGAAAAAGAGTTTGGTTGATTTTAAGGGTGTTTTGTTGGCTCGAATGGAAAAACAGATTTTGGGTCTGGGGAATGAGGCTCAGTTTTGCATAGATCTCAATGGGGCAAGGTAAGAAATTGATTTGACACTTCCAATTGAAAGAAATGGAGAGCTTTAGATAGGTGAGGAGTTGGAGAGGGCAAGAAACCTTCAGGGATCCTCTTCAAACAGCTAAAAAAATAAATAACTAAACAAACCCTAGGCAGAGCACTACAATTTCAATGGATTCTACCTTTATCCTTGTTTGTTTTAGTTAAGAAGAAATAAGAGAGAAAATGGCATACATAAAACACCAGTAAACTTACATTTACAAAGAGAAACAAACCATCAAAGCAAAATTCCACATGAATCCCATAGAATGTTGCAAACCCTGGTCTATTCCTTTGCCAAAATGCAGAGATGAATGTACAATGATGCTCAAAGCATTCCAAAAATTCCAACCATGCTAATGACTGAAAAATCACAAGATATAGACAAACAATAACTCATCCCAGCCTCTAGGGGTCGAGCTCATAAGTTTAGGAGCTGTTCCAACAAAATCCAAACTGAGAACTAGAAAGTAGGCAGTGGAATAGCTTGCCTCTAAAAACTAGGAAGCCGATTCATTCAGTTGCAAATTAACCTTTGATGGATGAATCTACCTCTATGAGCAAAAATTTAGAAAAATTACATCAAAATCCATCATGTTACATTTAATTACATCATGAGTTTGACAACTAGAAGGAAAAAATTCAAACTGTGAAAAAACTAGGTGAAAAACAGAGTTTTTGACCAAGAATGAGCAAAATCCTCCAATGCGCCGCGCCTGATTTCTCTATGCGTAGCACCTGTTTGCAGTTGATTTTTGAGGCCTTCCCAGTGTCCAAATTTGCTCCAAATGGGCTTGTTGGAAATTTTTTCCTGACTACTTTCCAGAACAAGTGGAATTTGTGAATTTGGCCTCCATTTTCCCCTCCAAAATTGAGTTCTCCCAACACTACTTCCTGTGTGTCAAAAAAGGGGTAGAAAGGTCATTTTTTGGGTATTTTTGACCTTTTGGTAGCCCAAAACCTGTCAAAATTTCTTGGCCATTGGTAGGCATGCATATTTTTCCATGAAAAATCCAAAAATGTTGAGTTTTCACCAAAAGGAGGTCTCCATCAAACGCGGCGCATAGAGCATAAAAGTTTGTTTTTTAGGCCAAAAATGAAAAAAATGAAAAAAATGTCCCAAATTTTTTGAAATTTGGGCTGAGTGTTCTTCATCAAGTGTTGTGTTGGGTCAAGGAAGGCTCAACCAATAGATGAATTTTATCATGCTTTTTTCACCTCCTCGATGCCTTCTTCAACTTGGCCTTCAAAATTTTGATTCTTGCTTTGCACACATGGTTTCTCGCCCAATAATGATTAGCCATATGCCTCAACATGTTTTTCTCTTTGTTGGATTTCTCCAACAACTTTTCCAAATGCATATTTACCCTTTCAAGCCAAGTTTCACAATTAGCTTCAATTTCTTGCTCAAGTGATGTCAACTTGGTTTTGCTTCTTTTGGCAGCTTGTTGGTTCTCTCGTATGTTTTGAAGCTCCATAATGGTTTGATGATCCTCTAGCTACTTGTTTCTTTGCTCAAGGTATTTTATTATCCACTTGGCTCTTTGTAGGCTGAGGGACAAAGCATTAATGTCCGCCCGTTGCTCCCGAATGATCTCTTTAAGCTTTGAGCTTGGTGAGCCCAAATCGGTGTCATCATCCTGAATGAGAATGAAATCTGTCTCCTGCCCTCCTGAAGGCCCCTCATCATGTAATGGCCACTTGCCCTTGTCCTGTACCTGCTCTGCTTATGGAGGAAGTGAGACCCCTTCCACCCCGGGTGGAGATAATACTCGCTTTGCTGCTGCAAACAACCTTCTAGTGCCCTTCTGATAGGTGACAAACACCAGCACACTAGTGGTCTGTGTCTCATGACCTTCCTGCTGATGTGAAGGTCCACCTGTCTCGTGAAAAGCTTATGGAGATACCTGAGGAGCTGTGAAGAAATCATGAGAAATGAAATCCTCCCATGAGATGTCCTGCAAACCAAGTTGATGCATAACCACAATTTTGATGAGTGAAAAATGATATATACTGTTATACTAATGTTGAGGAGTTTTCTTTTGCACTAAGGTGTTCATCTTCTCAATATTTCGACATATGAAGTAGGGGAGATTCATCATTCTCACCCTGGTAAAGTGCATCAACAATCTGATGTGATAGGCATATAGGCGAGAAAACCGGCCCTCACAGCTGAAATATTTAATTATGAGTTTCATCAAAGGAGCATATGAGTGTCTCAGGTACCGAAAGGGAAATACTTTGCTGAGTTGTCTCAAAAAACGAGGCTTGATGTATGGCTCATAGTGTTCCCTGTCAATTTTCCGCCTTTTATTCCACTGCTCTCCGACATTTGGAATGTCGGTTGCTAGAGAGATAGACTCTGGTGTCAAGGTGAATGTCACACCTGCAAGAGTGACTTGGCCATTATGTAAATGAAGCACCAACAATCTGGCCAACTCATGATGGTACTGGACTCTAGAAACCATCTCACAGAACTGATAACAAGACTGTTGTTGAAAACATGTGATAGCAAGAGGGTAGGCCTGCAGCTCAGCAAGTGAAGTAGGTTCCTCCCGTACATGTTTACCACCCTCGTGAGATCTCCTTGGTGCATGTATTTCAGTTGGAGAGTCACTGTGTGTTTCTTCATCTCGGTCATAGGAGGAATCTGACTCCATGTTTGATAAATTTTGTGTTGTCTTAGAGTATGAAGAGATTTAAGTGTTTTTGATCTCTTGCTGCCAAGTGTATGAAAATGTATGAAGGAATATGAAGGGAGAAGGTAAGAGGGATTTTGGGGAATGTTGCTGACTGGAATTTGGGGAATTGAAAGGTTTTAGGGACAATTTTTAGGCTTTTGGGATAGAAATTGGGGTTTGGGAATTTTGTAGCTAGGGTTGGGGATAATGGGAATTGGGGATAGGGGTGAATGAATTTAGGGATATGGGGAATAGTAAAATGGGTTAATGAAACTAGAAAAAAAAAAGTGAGGGAGTGATGGCCACAAAAAACCAATTTACAAACCCTAAGCAATCATGTCTTGAGAAAAAATTGCAAGGAAGTATGGTTTGAGATTTTTTTACTAAATCATCATAAACATCTTAAGACACACTTTCATTGGCGTTTGCAGAGTTTTTGACTTACTTTGGACTAGAGGAAACCGAGCAAATTGAAGATTCAGATGAATTTGTGTTCAAAATGGCTTGCAGCTCTATGCGCTGCGCCATTTATATGCATCGCGCCAGTGTATTTTTGACATGGTGGAGGCCGACCCAATGCGTCGCGCCACTTGTAATCGCCGCGCCTCTCACCCAATGCGCCGCGCCCACAAACTTGCACAACTTTGCTGCAATTCTGCTCCCTTTGTTCAACACGGCCTTCTCTTGCTCGATCTTCTTCTTTGAATACAAATGATCTCTTTGAATCATGAAAAATGACTTATATACAAAATACTTTAATTTTCCATTCATAAAAACCCACTTTTATAATGTTTTCATTGTGAATTATTCTTTCAACTCTGTTTTGGGCAGTTTGCTACATTTTGCCTCTGATTAACTGAATGACTTGCTTTTTGTTTGCCTTGCAGGGGATGGATTTGTTGAAGCTTGACAAGGTGACCAGGATAGCCATTGAAGTTATTTACAAATGAGAGAACTTGAAATTATATCAAATTTATACATAAAAAGATAAAATACTCTCTTTTTCCTCAAAATAGAGTTTTGAGGAAAAATCCATTTCTGGGCATGTGATGATGGCATTTATTTGGTACTGGAACTTTATTCAACCTCTTCATGTGCCTGCTAACCATTATTGGAAATTTTGAAGACCTTTTTGATGAAACCCTAGACCTAATGGGACTGAAAACCCTAGAAATGACTCTTGCAAATTATAAGACAAAAAATGACTGCAGATGATCTAGATGAATGGAAATGGGCCAACAGGTAAAGGACATGAGGGAAAATCTACAACAAGCCACTATCGTCAGATGATCCACGCTCCTAATGGAATGCAACTGACTGAGCGAGACACCTAATATGCAATGCAACAAGAGAATTTTGATCACTGACGGAGGGATGAAGATATCGACACTAACATTGGCTCCAATGGGGATGGTAGCTCCTTGGAGGTACCAAGAACTACAGATATCTAGGAAAGTAGGTAGTGCCTTCGTCCATTGGGCTATGGAGTCAATAACTTCGAAAAACCAAAACCAGACTCTTGACTCAATTTCAGAACTGAAATCTGACTCAAAACTGACTCAATTTCAAGACTGAAAACGATTGAAAGACCTGACTCAAACAAACTAAACTAAAACTGAAATCAACCCTCAGTTTTATAGCCTTCACCTCGGGCCCCAAACTGAAAGAATGATGAAAACACACACTTGCAATGAAATTTAAACAAACCGGTATGTATAGTGATATATATGATAGCAGAAAAAATTTCAAAAATAGTACTGTTTGAGTAGCCGACCATTGACCGGCCCACCTGGACAATCTTCTCCATTCATTTCTTTCAAAAGGAAAGCATTTTGGCCTCGATATGCAGCAATTCTGAAAGGTCCTTTCCAAATATTCTTAAAATTTCCATGCTTACGTTTATCTTCGTTTCTCGCGTCCCATTTTAGCACAACTTCTTCTATTTGAAACTTGTTCGCCTTTGCCTTTCGATCATGTATCTTCTTGATTCTCTCTTGCAGCTTGAAATTTTTCTTGAAAACCTCCTCTCTAGTTTGCTGTAAATGGATCATTTGATTAATTCTTCATTGCAAATGATCATCCTCGTTGCCAGCTTCCTGCAGAATTTTAACCACTGGAACTGCGAGAGAGGTCGGGAATACAGTGTCAACACCATACACGAGCTCAAAAGGGGACATGCCTATAGATTTATTTTGACTTACTCTGTCTGCCCAAACTGCATTAACCAGTTTCTTGTGCCAACTTTTCTTGTTCATTTCCAGCAGCTTTTTGATAATATTGACCAAGGATTTATTTGAGGATTCAGCCAATCCATTGCCTTGTGGATGATATGCAGTTGAGTGCCCCAAAGTAATTTGATACTTATTACAAAAGTCAATCATTCTTTTAGATTTAAAGGATGCTGCATTTTCAGTGATCAACTTATTTGGACAACCAAAACGGGACAAAATATCGTTTTCAAGAAATGAAATGATTACCAAATCTATGGCCTGCCTAGTGCGAATCACCTCAATCCATTTGGTAAAATAGTCCATTGCTGTAAGGATCCATTTATGTTGCGCCGAAGAAGTAGGATGGATCTCACCAATGAAATCCAAACCCCATTGCTGAAATGGAGCACTTACTTCAATGGGCTTGAGCGGTAAAGGTTGCAATTTTCTCCTACCTTGAAAAATCTGACATTCATGACAGCTTTTAACAATTTTTTACACATCAGCAAAGAGAGTTGCCCAATAATATCCTGCTCTCAAAATTTTGTTGGCCGTTGTCTTCCAGAAAAAATGACCTCCGCAATCTCCCTTATGAAAGACTTCCATAACCTATTTTGCCTCTTCTTCAACCAAACAATTGAGCAAGATGCCACCGGGATCTTTCCAATAGAGCACATTATTCATGATACAAAACTTGGCAGCCTTCAATTTCAGTTTCCTACTTTTGTTCTTAGCCATTCTCGGCAGTGGTGACAGATTTTGGAGTACATAAACAATGTCTGAATACCAAGGAGAAAGAACCAAAATTTCTGATACCTGAGCAGGCGAACTTTCTTCATTTTCCTCGGACATAGTGGCAATGAGATTAATGTCCAAGGCATGCAAATTTGACTCAGCCATTAGTTTGGCTAGCCCTTGTCCTTTGATGAGCTTTGTAGGTTTGATCTCCACGTCATATTCCAATAAGGCAGCAATCCATTTGCCTCATCTCCCTTCTGGATCTGTTTTCACTAAGACATATTTAACAGCAGCATTAGGAACATAAGAAAGGATGTGAGAATGCAGAATATAAACTCGAAAATCTTTCAATGCTTTTACCAAGGCAAGAGCTTGCTTTTCAATAATATTATACTTTAAAGCTGCATCTCTTATGGTTCTGCTAAAAAATGCAATTGGTTTCTCAACCTGGTCTCTTTTCTACATCAAGACTGCTGCCATAGTATGATCTGAGACAAATGAAAACAAAATGAAATCCTGAGTATAGTCCGGGTTGATCAAAACTGGAGCTGAAGAAAGGGCCAATTTCACCAAATTGGAAGACTTTATTGCTTCCTCAGTCCACTTCACTACACTATCTTTCTTGAGCATGTTTGTGATTTCCCTTAAATGTTCTACAAGATTGGGTATAAAGCGACGTAAGAAATTCATCTTACCGTTGAATGATTGGATCTCCTTTTTATTTCGGGGAAGATCAATTTTTTGAATGGCTTCCACTCGGGCCGGATCAATGCGGATGCCATCCTTTGATATGATATGACTGAGAAGCTTGCCTTCCTCCATGGAAAACAGACTCTTCTTTGGATTGAGAGAGATACCATATTTTCTACACCGCTGAAATAAAATCTTCAAATGATAAAGGTGCTCTTCATATGAGTTAGAAAAAAATGTCAAGTCATCAAGATAAATAACTAGAAAGACATATTTTTCATTTGCAAATGCCATATCCATTGCTCGTTGAAAGGTCGCACCAGCATTCTTCAATCCGAAAGGCATTTTAGCATAATGAAAAGTTCCCCACGGAGTGGTGAATGCTGTTTTATCTCTATCATCCTCATGGACCAGAATTTGGTTATAACCGGAATAACCATCGAGTAGCGACATGCGGGATGCTCCAACTACTCGTTGAAGTATGTAATCCATTTTGGGCAATGGATAGTTGTCTTTCAAAGATACTTTATTCAGATTCCTAAAATCAATACATAAGCGAATCTCACCTGTTTTCTTGCGCACGGGCACCAAATTAGAAATCCAATCTGAAAATATTATGGGAACGATGATACCAGCTCTGTATAACCGATTCACTTCCTTCTCTATTGAGGACAACAACTTTGGATTTATTCTTCTTAGCTTATGTTGAAAGGGCTTTTGATTTTGCTTGATCGGGATGGTATGTTGAATTATGTTTGTGTCATATGCCTTCAAATCTGAATAGTCCCAAGAAAATACGTCAGCAAACGAAGATAATAAACTGATATACTTTACTTTTACCTGTGGGGGCAATTCCTTAGACAATTTCACCATTTTAGGATTTTCTGTTGATCCAATGTTCACATCCTCAACTCCTTTCTCGGTTGGAAGCAAGCTCAGTTTTCGAGCTACATCATCTTGGTCGAAAATTTCCTCTAAAGGTATTAGACCTTTAGGAATGACATTGTCCTTGAGCTGCAAAACTTCCATCTGATTGACTTCTATATCCGCCTTTCCATCATCATGCTCCCCATCAATAGAAGTGTCTTTGAATTTACCTTCATTTTTCATAAATTCATCAATTTCTTTATCATTTTGAAACACTTGCCAATACCTTCGATTGTCAGGGACATTCGGACGATGCTTCACATGAATTTAAAATTTTTTTTTTGAATTCATCGAAATTTTCAAATTACTTGCTGTTGTTGCAAGTGCATCTGCAATGCCATTCTGAATACGAGGGACACATGTCAAAGTATAATCTGAAAACAATCTCAAGATATCTAGTACTGCATTGTAGTAGGCCAGCATTCGAGGATGCTTAGCTTGGTATTCACCTTTCACTTTCTTGATAACTAACTCGGAGTCGCCATATACTGCAATCCTTTTAGCATTTAACTTTCTAAGGATTTTCAAACCGGCAATTAAAGCTTCATATTCAGCCTCATTATTTGAATAGTCGAAAGAAAATTTATAAGAACAGACCCTTACATTACTTGGCACTTTGTTTGGGGAGAAAACAGGGCTGCGTATCCAAATGCCAATTCCAGCACCTTCCCTTCCTACCGTGCCATCAAAATCCATGGTCCACAAACCAGCTTCGTCCTCTTCCAAATGCTGAAATTTTGTTTTCTCTTTTACTTCTCCTTGCTGTCCATCAATATTTTGCTGTTGTCGGAAGGATTATTGCTCAGCGGTACTATCACGTCTTTATCTTTCTTTCTTTAAGACCTCTCTGAAATTTACAGTGATTTATGGAATGTCTTCTACTTCAATTATTTGGCTATTTACATCATTAAAGTTATCTGAGTATAAAAATAATGATTCTAAATCAGTATGTACATAGTTGATTGGATGATTTACCGGTTTCTCCTTGCTAATGATCATATACTTCATCTTTTGCTCCCGATATAATTTCCTCATATAACCAAACACGAGAATAGTATCATAGGAGAAATCAAGCTGCAATGTCCCTTTAAGTTTCACTCCCCAAGATCTGGAAAGAAGCATGCCAAATATAGGAGGAATATCTGCCACAACCACATTCATCAAAAACAATTTAGTCGGAATCTGATCCAAACTGACCACCAAATCTTTGATAAGACCAATGCATCTTACTCTACCAGACTCGAAAGAATAAAGGTCATGATACTTTCTGGTGATATCCAATCCCAATTTCTCCATGATTGCCTTAGGCATGAGATTATGAGAGGCTCCGGAATCAAACATAGCATTGTGTAACACATAGTCGTGCAACCTAAGGCTGATGTAAAAAGGAGGTACATCACTATCTTGAGACTGACCATCCCATGCTGGACCAAAAATCAACTCAGGTCGATCATCCTCCACGTTTACCATATCAGATAATGGATCTAAACTCAAAATCTTAGACACCTGACCCTTATAGCTTCTATTCTTCATCAATTCAGTCAAAGGAATGGATACTTTTAACTTAGCAATTTCATTTTCTAAGTTAAAAACTGAAGTTTTATCTACCTCTTTAGCTGGGACATCCTTCTTTTCAGTTTTCTCCTTTGATATATTTGGCTGATTGGATCTTTCATTTGCTGATGGCGGTTTGCTTGTAGTGGGATCAGCTGTCTCTTTTCCCTTTTTCTGCATAACGAGTGGATCATTCTTTGGTGCTGTCGCTTCCTTTCTTTTTTGAATTGGATTAATGGGTACATCTCTACTTCTGAGTGAATATTGTCGTTGCTGGGCTGTCAAAGAATTCATGTACCCCCTCTGATATTCATCAGACCCTTTTTCAAGAACTGTTTCATTCACCAAGATGAAATTCTCGTCCCTTTGTACAGCTGATTTCTCAGAATACTCCTCATCTTCAGTAATAAAAATTGGCATATCATCAGGTGTAAAGAAATGATTCTCTTCTCCGATTACATTCTCCTCGTCATTTGATTCTATACCATATACAAAATTCTGCTGTAAGGGTGTCTTCACTTGCTACTGTACTGCTTGGTCTTGTACTCTTTGCTCTCTTTGCTTGATTCTAAATTGTGGCTGCTGCTGGCCACGGAAATTAGGATTTCTGACTTGCGGTTCAAACTTGTCAATTGTTAATTTGTCAAACATATTTTCCATCTTACGGAGCACTTGATTTGAAGCGGAAACCTCTTCCTTTACTGTTACCTTCTTTTCATCTTTCGTTCTAGCTCTCTTGGCAAGCAGATTTGCTTCAACGCTAACTGCAATTTTTTGCATGTCTTCCAAAATGGCTGGATCTCTTTCTCTTAATTGATAGGCCATATCAGGATTGAAACCATCTGGAAACTTAATCAAATCCAACCCCATAGGTGGCTTTATATCAGCAAGAATTGCATTGTAAACAGAATTGAACCTAATACAATAATCTTGAACAGACTCACCAACGTTCCGCTTGATATTCTCATATTCAGAGAGGATCTAAAGAGGATTTTTATTCACTTCTCATCGATCCAAGAATTTTCTCTGAAGATTAGTCAATGTAGTAATACTACCAGCCGACAAAGCTCTGAACCACTTCCTTACTTCACCTCCAAAAGTTTGTACAAACAGTCTCATTGTCACATTTTCCGCATCAATCTCATGAAGGTCAAAGAAATATGTCATCCTATCCACATGTTGCTGAGCTGTAACACTTTGAGGGGTGCCATCAAACAATGGAATTTTTCTTTCATAATCAGCGGGCATGTTATCCAAATTTTGAGGCAACACAAGGGGTGCAAATCAGGCAGCCATTGCTCTAGGTGGATTTACAACCAGTCTTGGGGATATAGGAGGAGTCGGAGCAGCTGATGTATGAGGTGTATGTGGTGTGGATGGAGGTGACACTACCGTGGATTTTTTATCAGAGATAGAAGGCTGCACGGGAATGGTGGGAATGAAAGGAGGCTCGATAGGAATTTTTGAACTAGATGCAATTGTGGATGACCCAAGAGTTGCAGATGCAGACTCTATGAATTCGAGAATGTTTGTTTCCACAATGGAATTCTGAAGATTCAAGATATAAATTTCAATTGATCTATTGGCCTTTTCAATCTCAAAATCTTTGAAAAAATCTAGACTTAGGACAGTAGAATCAATAGCACTTTCAGACTTGGTCTCAAACAATGACAGCTCAAATTGTTCGTCAAACTCAAGATCTTCAAGATACTAAAAAACAACAAGACATGAATGAGATTTGAACATAGGAATCACAAGAATTTCTCCACGAAGGATTCTCGGAATAAGATTTGGATTTTCATACACAGGAGGTGGATCAGGATCTGGATTTTCCCTGGTGTGTCGTCTGGAAGCCAGTGTGTTGAATTATTCCCAAAAATCAAACGGACAAAATCAACTTGTTCAGCCTATCATATTCTAAACTCACCATCCAAAAGTCTAGAATTATCTGATGTACTGGGGCAATTTGCAAGTCAGGTGTTACGTTTATAATACTAGACCGGAGATTGACTGAAGCAACATTTATCTACTTATGCACTTGCCAAGAAATATGCATTTCGAAGGCTACCTGTCTAAATTCAGGCTCCGTCTATAGTTTATAAAACAAAGAACACTAACAAACAAACAATTTTTCTCCCCACTATGGTCGCCACTATGTTATGGCCTAAATCTACCTCAGGCTGAGAAAGGAAGAATATAGGGTAACATCAAACCATGCCTAACCTGGTAGCTAGCCCTACTAGATCGGGACAGGGCTCTCTCCTTGTCAATCTCAGCAAAAAAAAATAATCAATGAGGCTTGAGATGACTTGATGTAAACACTGATTTTAGGCTACGTATGTGTGCAAAATAGTTTTGTTGATTTTAAGGGTGTTTTGTTGGCTTGAATGGAAAAGCAGATTTTGGGTCTGGGGAATGAGGCTCAGTTTTGCAGAGATCTCAATGGGGCAAGGTAGGCAATTGATTTGACACTTCCAATTGAAAGAAATGGAGAGATTTAGACAGGTGAGGAGTTGAATAGGGCAAGAAAGCTTTAGGGATCCTCTTCAAACAGCTGAAAACATAAATAACTAAACAAACCCTAGGCAGAGCACTGCAATTTCAATGGATTCTACCTTTATCCTTGTTTGTTTTAGTTAAGAAGAAATAAGAGAGAAAATGGCATACATAAAACACCAGTAAACTTACATTTACAGAGAGAAACACACCATCAAAGAAAAATTCCACATGAATCCCATAGAGTGCTGCAAACCCTGGTCTATTCCTTTGCCAAAATGCAGAGATGAATGTACAATGATTCTCAAAGCATTCCCAAAAGTCCAACCATGCTAATGACTGAAAAATCACAAGATATAGACAAACAATAACTCATCCCAGCCTCTAGGGGTCAAGCTCATAAGTTTAGGAGTTGTTCCAACAAAATCTAAACTGAGAACTAGAAAGTAGGCAGTGGAACAGCTTGCCTCTAAAAACTAGGAAACTAGTTCATTCAATTGCAAATTACCCTTTGATGGATGAATCTACCTCTATGAGTGAAAATTTAGCAAAATTACATCAAAATCCATCATTTTACATTTAATTACATCATGAGTTTGAAAACTAGAAGGAAAAAAGTCAAACTATGAAAAAACTAGGCGAAAAACAGAGTTTTTGACCAAGAATGAGCAAAATCCTCCAATGTGTCGCGCCTGATTTCTCTATGTGTAGCGCCTATTTGCAGCTGATTTTGGAGACCTTCCTGGTGTCCAAATTTTCTACAAGTGGGCTTGTTGGAAAGGTCTGCCCGTATACTTTCCAAAAAAGTGGAATTTTTTAATTTGGCCTCCATTTGCCCCTCCAAATTTGAGTTCTCCCAACACTGCTTCTTGTGTGTCAAAAAAGGGGTAGAAAGGTCATTTTTTGGGTATTTTGACCTTTTTGGTAGCCCAAAACCTGTCAAAATTTCTTGGCCATTGGTATGCATGCATATTTTTCCATGAAAAATCCAAAAATGCTAATTTTTCACCAAAAGGAGGTCTCCATCAAAAGCGAGCGCCAAGTGGCGCGGCGCATAGAGCAGAAAAGTCTGTTTTTTAGGCCAAAATTTTCAAAAATGCAAAAAATGTCCCAAATTTTTTGAAATTTGGGCTGAGTGTTCTTCATCAAGTGTTGTGTTAGGCCAAGGAAGCCTAAGCCAATATCTGAATTTTATCATGCTTTTTTCTCCTCCTCGATGCCTTCTTCAACTTGGCCTTCAAAATTTTGATTCTTGCTTTGCACACATGGTTTCTCGCCCAGTAATGATTAGCCATATGCATCAACATGTTTTTCTCTTTGTTAGCTTTCTCCAACAGCTTTTCCAAATGCATATTTACCCTTTCAAGCCAAGTTTCACATTCAGCTTCAATTTCTTGCTCAAGTGATGTCAACTTGGTTTTGCTTCTTTTGGCAGCTTGCCGGTTCTCTTGTATGTTTTGCAGCTCCATAATGGTTTGCTGATCCTCTAGCTGCTTGTTTCTTTGCTCAAGGTATTTGAGTATCCACTTGGCTCTTTGTAGGCTGAGGGAAAAAGCATTAATGTTCGCCCGTTGATCCCGAATGATCTCTTTAAGCTTTGAGTTTGGTGAGCCCAAATCGGTGTCATCATCCTGAATGAGAATGAAATATGTCTCCTGCCCTCCTGAAGGCCCCTCATCATGTAATGGCCACTTGCCCTTGTCCTGTACCTTCTCTGTTTATGGAGGAAGTGAGACCCCTTCCACCCTGAGTGGAGATAATACTCACTTTGTTGCTGCAAACAACCTTCTAGTGCCCTTCTGATAGGTGACAAACACCAACACACTAGCGGTCTGTGTCTCATGACCTTCCTGCTGATGTGAAGGTCCACCTGTCCCATGAAAAGCTTCTAGAGGTACCTGAGGAGCTGTGAAGAACTCATGAGAAATAAAATCCTCCCATGAGATGTCCTGCAAACCAAGCTTATGCATAACCACAATTTTGATGAGTGCAAAATGATATATATTGTTATACTGCTGTTGAGGAGTTTTATTTTGCACTAAGGTGGTCATCTTATCAATATTTCGACATATGAAGTAGGGGATATTCATCATTCTCACCCCGGTAAAGTGCATCAAAAATCTGATGTGATAGGCATATAGGCGAGAAAACTAGCCCTCACTGCTGAAATATTTAATTATGAGTTTCATCAAAGGAGAATATGAGTGTCTCAGGTACCGAAAGGGAAAGACTTTGCTGAGTTGTCTCAAAAATCTAGGCTTGATGTATGGCTCATAGTGTTCCCTATCAATTTTCTGCCTTTTATTCCACTGCTCTCCGACATTTGGAATGTTGGTTGCTAGAGAGATAGACTCTGGTGTCAAGGTGAATGTCACACCTGCAAGAGTGACTTGGCCATTATTTAAATGAAGCACAAACAATCTGGCCAACTCATGATGGTAGTGGACTCTATCAACCATCTCACAGAACTGATAACAAGACTGTTGTTGAAAACATGTGATAGCAAGAGGGCGGGCCTACAGCTCAGCAAGTGAAGTAGGTTCCTCCCGTACATGTTTACCACCCTTGTGAGATCTCCTTGTTGCATGCATTTCGGTTGGAGAGTCACTGTGTGTTTCTTCGTCTCGGTCATAGGAGGAATCTAACTCCATGTTTGCTAAAGTTTGTGTTTTCTTAGAGTATGAAGAGATTTAAGTGTTTTCTATCTTTTGCTGCCAAGTGTATGAAAATGTATGAAGAACTATGAAGGGAGAAGGTAAGAGGGATTTTGGGGAATGTTGCTGACTGGAATTTTTGGAATTGAAAGGTTTTAGGGAAAAATTTTAGGCTTTTGGGATAGCAATTGGGGTTTGGGAATTTTGTAGCTAGGGTTGGGGATAATGGGAATTGGGGATAGGGGTAAATGAATTTAGGGATATGGGGAATAGTAAAATGGGTTAATGAAACTAGAAAAAGAAAGTGAGGGAGTGATGGCAACAAAAAGCCAATTTACAAACCTGTTGATGCCCCGAAAATCGTTTCATCAACATTGGGGGATAACCACCCGGTCCGGACCTTAAGACAGCTCCTTTTCTGTTTGGGATGGTGGCTCCGACTGGATATAATGGGACCAGTTTCCCAGTAATGAATAAAAGGGGTGGATGAATGATTGGTTTTCTAATAATTGATAGTGAATAGAGGACTTAATCTATAAGCGAAAACGTAAATGACTATTTTATCTCGGGAAGCTTCTATTCTTAAGTGCAACATTTGATGATCTGTGTTTGTTGATAGGCATATAGATGACACTATTCAATAAACAAAGACATTCATTTAAATAATAATTACTTCGTTCAATTAGTTGAACGAAGTAATTGATAAAACATTGTTACACTTAACTTTTTATATTACTAACATATGAATGATTAGAAGAATAGCAAACTGTAAACATCCAGTAGTGGAAAGTATAAAGATTACTGTTAAAATACATTCATATATTCAATAATAGCAAGAGTAATCAAACAACAATTTACATAAAAAGAATGAATTCAGACATAGATAATAGTACCATATGAGCTGCAAATCTTTCCCAACGTCAATCGCAATTTGAATTCCTTCTTCCGACTCAGAAATACTTTTAAATAAAGGCAATAGTGCACATCCACATAAAAGCTTCGTTATCAAAATTTGGAAAAATTGGTCCAGTTTTCATAAAAAAATATGCCTGAAGTACAGTAGTGCAACTTCAGGTTTCAGTCATATACAAAAACTTACGACCTTTTCTAAATACATGAAAGGGTCTATAAATACTAAATTAAACTAACAAACTACAAAATTAAAATGCTACTAAATTGGTATAACCCGATCTTGAATATATCCTCTACAGGAATCTGGTAATCGGCAACATGATTCATCACTCTAACTGTTTGCCTTTTGTCTTGAGTTGGCATATTGCTAGCATTGGTTCCACTTCTTGAGGGCGGCTGAGACGAGAATTGATTTGAGCAGCATAGGTGGCATCGTGTATATCGGGAATGATACACCCGATTGCATCCGTTAAGCATTTGAGGGCGGCTTTCTGGCTGTATGGTTTTACTAGGAACAACCAATAGGTGTCCCAAGTTAAACTTTTAATTCCTGTGATCAATCTCCCATTCTTTTCTATCTCTTGACAACATGATTGTTCCAATGTTTTGGCTGATAATAATTTACCCGGTGTACATTGAGAGATAATGTTAGATAAATAGAGAGTATTGTTGATCAAGTCAATCAAATTGTTCGTAGATAATTTACATCTAGAAACCTCTCTCTCTGCTTTCATCAATTGGGACTGCCACTCCATGAACATAATTTCTTTATGGGATTCTAAGATTTTAGGCAAGTTTGCTGCCTGTCCCTCATTAGTGTTCTGCCAAGTAAGAAAATCCGTTAAAGTCTCATCGGCTTGCTCTAAGTCCTGCCTGGCATCAACTGATTTGTTTATTATAGATGTTGTTATGTCACACAGAGGTTCAACTTGGGCAATTTCATGACACAAAAATCTTATTTGTGTTATGAGTGCCTTATTAATCTGTGTTGCCTCTTCTCTGAAATTGGCAGGCTGGGGAAGACTCTTGAACTTCTCTACTTGAGCTGTTAATTGAGCAATTTGCTCATCTTTTGTTTTTACCATCTGTTCATTCATTGCTTTCAATTTTTCTAATGCCTCCGATGATTCTTTCTATTTCTGAATCGCTTCTGAATCTGCTTTCTGTTGTGCCTCCAATAGCTGTGTTTGTAGTGAAGCGATCACTTGATCCTTTTCTTTCAACAAATTGCTCACCTCTGATGCCTTATCCATGGTGGCCGCCGAATAGGCACCAGCATATTGGGACAACTTTGTCAGGTCATCGGAGGGGTTTAATTCTTCCTTCCACACTACATTGGCTGTTACTGTTTGTTCAGGGAACAGGGAAGGTTGATCAATCCTTCTCCTTTTCCGTTGTTGCTTTATTACAGCCTTGTGTTTTGGGCTATAGAAAACATCCCACAGAGGAATATCCTCTACCTGCAAAATAATTTGATCTGAAGGATCCTTGGGAATTATTTCTAATCCTGTAGTTGGGGGTAGATCGCTGGTTTCTTTGCTTGGAACCTTTTTTGATACTGTATCCTGTGTATTGGCCGCTTTGGATGTATCGGCATTCTTTGAACTCTCAAGATTGCTTATAATTGAATCAAATTGCTGCCATTCCTGAAGCAATTTTGGATCAATCTGAGTGTCAACATTCACCTTCTTGCTGCTTTGCTCCTGTTGCCTTTCCTGTTCCTGATCACGTATTCTCTGTGCTTCCTCTTCTTTTCTCTGTGCTTCTTCCTGTTCTTTCCTCTTTGCCTCTTCTCGTTCTTTCCTCTGGAGTTCCTCCTGCTTTTTTCTTTGGACTTCTGCAGATATTTTGGATGTAGCAGGAGGTTTGCTGTTAAGCTGCTGCTCAGGCTCGCTTGATTGTATCATCGGGGCAGTGGCTAACAAATCTAGAGGCAGAGTTTGCAACCTCTGCTCTCTAAGTTTGTTAAATTCAACTAACCCGTCGTCATGGTATCTAAGTTTAGCTATCTCTTGAACCTGAAATATCGACTCAACCGAGGATAAAAGGTCATCAAACTCGTCTTCCTTATGTTCAAATTTAGTGAGTTTGGCCTGATCTAGAACATTATAGACGACCTTTTTCGGATCAAAGCGTCTGTTAGGCAGAGTGGCGAGTTTTAACATATTGATCTTTTCCGCCTCTTTCTCTGCGTGTTTATAATCACGCAGAGTATAGACGCCACACCTTATAGGGAAAGGAGGCCAGACTTGCTTCTTTGAATTCGTTAGAGTCTTTGTAGCCGATGCAGATGTAAGCTGATATGCTATTTCTCGAGCTAAAAGTTTGTCTGGTATATACAAGGGGAGGACATGAGGTCTGGCCTGGCTGCCGAAAACTCTTACATAAGTGAATTTTTCCTCTCCGAACCAGGTTCATAGGGCTGTCAAGTCAATCTCTGCTTGGGAGGAGATCTTAGGAGTAGATCTAGCAAAAATTTCATAGTAAATAGGTAGCATAAGTCCGTTGCAGAGTTGATATAGGTGGTGTTTATAATGGGCTTTCCATAATTTCTGGTGATATATATGAATAGGCATGGGGTCCTGTGGAGTCCATCTCCACCCTAACACAGGAAACTCGGAATTGAAACAGAGGGTATCTAAAATGTAGGCACTAAAGTAAAATGGAGGGATGATTCTATCAGTAACACGGGATTTGTTTCTGAAGTCAAGAATAGCATTTGCTAACTTATCCGATAATATATTCTCCCAATCCATGATTTCACTATTACATGCTGCTTCCATCAAAGGTACCATCTCTATGGAAAATTTTGAAGAATCATGCAATCCCCATATTCGACACATCATAGCTCCAGCATAACAATAAGGAGAACATAAGGAACTGACAGAGTACTTACTCGAAGACTCATGTTTGTGTTTTGCCGGGTTTTGTCTCCATTCTCGTATAGGTTCTGAATCAATTTCATTTTCATCTCTAAACTTCTCCAGGAATGCTTTATTATACTTCTTCTCTGGTTCGGGCAAATGGTACATTTGTCTCAAATCATCAGGCTGAAACGAGCCAAAAACTCTCCCATCAATAGTGCAGAATATTCTGTTCGCAATTGGAATTTCTTCAATGGCCGCTCTCACTACATCTGTATATGGAAGAATTTGCTCCCGAGCCGCTACCCTGTGCAGGTAGGAATCAGCCAAATCTTTCAGAGTAGCATCAGATTTCTGGCTCGAGCTTGCTGAAGCTTCTACCGTTGTTTGCTGAGGTTCCTCGGCTTCAACCAGGTTGTAAATGCTCTGCCAAGTAGTATTACCGAGACCAAGACATGTGGTATCTGAGATTAATCCTTTCTTGTTTGGTCCCGGATCGGCAGCATGTTGTTCTGTTATCACAGAAGCTGAAGCTGTTCCAGGTTTCTTAGATTTCTTCCCCATTTGGTCTGAACTTGCTACTGCGGAGAAGCTCTGCACAAGAGATAAAATGAACGTAATGCGGAGAATAGACGGCGAAAACTAAGTACAGAAGACTTATGCCAATCAATAAATAATGGAAAATAATCATAAGACTCCCACGGATGTAATCTCTGAAGGGATTTAAGCGTAACTGCTCCATTAATTGGCCGTTTAAACCTGTCAATCAATTAAATGCTCATTATATCTTTCATTTTCCGAATAGTCTATTTAAGCGCGGATTTGATTTTTATTTGGCGGTTGGGCGTAAGTGAATTACTATTGGAAAGCGGAAAGGCTTTTTAATAATAATTAACATAATATGCCAAAGCCATATCAATCTTTTTTGAAAGTCGCGCTTGGCTTTATCGCGATCGGCGATCGGAGGAAGACTTGGGCAGTTTTATTTGAGTTATCGTAGAATCCCCGATCGCCGATAGCGATATCGCTTAACTCGCATCGGGAGTTTTTAAGGAAAAGAGTTTCGCTGTATTCAGATCGCATTCCCCGATTGCCGATAGTGATATCGCATCGGAGCCAGGAGGGGGGCCTTTTGTTGTGATTGTTTTATTTTCCGATTGCCGATGATTTATTAACTCAAAAGGTTTTATAATGATTTTTGTTTGTTTTTTGGACTTTTTAGAGGAATGATGAGTTAATACCAATTTAATCTAAAAGGGACCCATTTCATATTACAGTTTTCTAAAGTAAAATTTTATGAAATGGGGGGTTGTTGTATAGCACAACAAAACCCTAAGCAATCATGTCTTGAGCAAAAATTGCAAGGAAGAAAGGTTTGAGATTTTTTTACTAAATCATCATAAACATCTTAAGACACACTTTCATTGGCGTTTGCAGAGTTTTTGACTTACTTTGGACCGGAGGAAACCGAGCAAATTGAATATTCGAATGAATTTGTGTTGAAAATGGCTTGCAGCTCTATACGCCGCACCGGTTATATGCATCGCACCAGTGTATTTTTGACACGGTGGAGGCCGACCCGATGTGCCGTGCCACTTGTATGCACCGCGCCTCTCACCCAACGCACCGCACCCACAAACTTGCACAACTTTGCTGTAATTCTGCTCCATTTGTTCAACACAGCCTTCTCTTGCTTGATCTTCTTCTTTGAATACAAATGAGCTCTTTGAATCATGAGAAATGACTTATATACAAAAGACTTTAATTTTCCATTCATAAAAACCCACTTTTATAATGTTTGCATTGTGACTTATTCTTTCAACTCTGTTTTGGGCAGTTTGTTTCATTTTGCCTCTAATTAACTGAATGACTTGCTTTTTGTTTGCCTTGCAGGGGATGGATTTGCCGAATCTTGACAAGGTGACCAGGGTTTCCATTGAAGTTATTTACAAATGAGAGAACTTGAAATTACATCAAATTTATACATAAAAAGATAAAATACTCTATATGGAATTTATTTGGTACTGGAACTTTATTCAACCTCCTCATGCGCCTGCTGACCATTATTGGACATTTTGAAGACCTTTTTGATGAAACCATAGACCTAATGGGACTGAAAACCCTAGAAATGACTCTTGCAAATTATAAGACAAAAAGTGACTGCAGATGATCTAGATGAATGTAAATGGGCCAGCAGGCAAAGGACATGAGGGAAAATCTACAACAAACCACTACCGTCAGATGATCCATGCTCCTAATGGAATGTAGTTGACTGAGCAAGACACCTAATATGAAATGAAACAAGACAATTTTGATCACTGATGGAGGGATGAAGATACCGACACTAACAGGAACGATACTCTTCAATCATAGCTTCATCCCAATCTGGACGACCGAAGGCTTCTTCAAAGGTTTTTGGATCAAGTTTTTCTGGAACTTGAGCCAATAAGGAAGAGGCTCTTTCGAACTGAGAACGTGTACGTCGTTGATAAGCAGGGTCACCTCCAAGAGAACTTGCTGCATCCCGAGTAGAGCGGACCCATCTTGGAAGCAGTGGAGTATGACGAACAATTTCAAGAGGTGGAGGAGGATTGTCATCCTCGCTGTCATCATCTGAAATAGAAGGAATTCTATTAAAAATAGAAGATAGAGAGAGAGGTGGCACATATGCTGAATCAGGCTCGCAGGCCAAAGGTGGCACACTTGCCGAACTAGGCTCGCAGGCCGATATATTTTCATCAAATTTTACATCTCTTCTAATGATAATATTTTTGGATTTTGGTTGAAGAAGTCTATATCCTTTGACATCTTCAGAATATCCAACAAAAATACATTTTTCACTCTTAGGTTCAAAGGCTTTATGTTTCACATTTGGAATATGGGCCCAAGCATCACTTCCAAAAACACGAAAGTGACTTACATCTGGTTTGATTGAGCTCCAAGCTTCTTCTGGAGTTATATTCTTTAAAACCTTAGTAGGAGTGCGATTTACTATGTAATTTGCACAGTTAATGGCTTCTGCCCAAAAATTGAGACCAAGCCCTTTAGATTGAAGCATACAATTAGCCATTTCTTTTAAGGTATGATTCTTCCTTTCAGCTACGCCATTTTGTTGTCGAGTATATGGAACATTATGTTGCAATTGAATGCCATGCTCAGTGTAGAAGTTGATAATTTTTTTTTTAACATATTCTCTGCCATTGTCTGATCTTAACTTAATAATTTGATGTCCAGATTGTTTCTCAACAAAGGCCAAGAACATGTTAAAAAATTCACTCTTGAGTTTTAATAAATATACCCAAGTGCGTCTGGAAAAATCATCAATGAAAGTTAAGAAGTACTTGCAACTAGAGAAAGAAACAACAGGAAGTGGACCACATAAATCACTGTGCACAAGCTGCAAAGGGGCTGAAGCGTGCCAAGAGGCACGTTTGTAAAAACTATCGCAATGATGTTTTCTGAATACACATCTGGAGAAAACACCATCTCAGCAAGATACCATAGGAAGGCCTGTCACCATATTTCCTTAAATAGAGTTTGAAGAAAGCGATAGTTTAAGTGACCAAATTGCTCATGCCAAATTTTTCTCACATCATCATTATGAGCAACAAAAACAGAGGGAAGATATTATGACCCAAAGTTGTCAAACTTATACAACCTTGTGGAATCATCAACAATGCCAGTAGCTAAAATGTGTTTAGGATCTTTGAGGTCCTTGATCACAACATCATGAGGTGATAATTCTACTATTTTCCCTTCACCTGAATGAGTTATATGATAAACAGATAGAAAGTTACATGACAAGGTAGGAATACATATTACATCATTAAACTGACCATTATCTAGATGAATGGTTCCAGATCCTACAACACTAAGAGATATATCATCACCAACATAAATATGTTTGGTTACAATCATTTAAAGAAGAAAACATAGATTTATTTTAGCCATGTGATAAGAAGCTCTAAAATCAATGAGCCATTCATGAGAAGGAGAAGAAGAATATACATTTAATGCATAACCAGATCTTGATGCTTCACAACCACAAGCATAAAGTGCCATGACTGAAGATGAAGGTGAAGAGTGCTCCAAATTGATGTTGTGCTTCTTCATTGCTGCTTCTAAGGCTTCCATATTCTTAAAACATTTGGACTCTATATGGCAATCCCGATTGCAAAAGTTGCAATGTCTATCTGTCTTCTTCCCTTTGTTTTGATTTGCCTTATTATTTTGGTGATTTGATTTTCAGTTTGCAGCTGAAATTGCTTAGGGCCCTTGTTTGGTTTAGGACCATATTTTTTAGGATACTGGTTCTTGGGATTCTTTTGATATGGTTGTTGTTGGCCTGCTAAGGCTTTCTTAGAAGCGTTTCCAGCAGTGATAAGACCAAGGTGTAAAATTTTTTCTTGTTCTCTAATCTAAGAATCGCAAAAGGCATCAAAAGAGGGATCCTTGTAGGTGGTCCCTGAAGAAATGATGGCTTCTCTAGTGGAATGGAAGGCAGAAACAAATACAGAGTATGCAGGGCCAAGCTTAATAAGAATTTAATAGATGAGGCTACCATCATCCTTTTTTATCTTACAACCTTCTAAAAGAATTCTGAGGGTCTTAAATTTGGACAAAAAATCTTCAATGGAGGAGAAATTATTGGGGTCCAAAGTAAGCAACTCATTTTCAAGCTGGTGGGCCCTAATTTGATTTTGAATGCCAAAAACATTTTTTAGCTTTTCCAGGGCTTCATCAGGGGTGTCAATGTCAAGGATATGAAGTCGAAGATCTTGAGCAATGGACATTCCTATCAACCCTCGTGCTTGATCTTGTTTATTTTCCCATTTAGCAGCATTATCATCATCCGAAGGTTTAGTTTCTTGTCCTGTGGCTATTCTATAAAGCCCTTTACTTCTAAGTATATCTACCATGTGAGGTAGCCATTGGAAATAATTGGTGCTATAAAGAATAACCGGGCATGCATTTTCCATTTTTTTTTTAAACTGAAGCTGAGAAAAGCTAAAAATAACTACTCCAATGGAAATATCTTGAAAAATTAGGCCTTTTAAAAAAAAACGGCTCGAAAAACGGCTTCCGAATGAAGAAGTTATGCCTTTTGAAAAATCTGAGTTGTAGATGTCGAATGGTTACACTACAAGGAAAAGACCCTCTAGCGGAGGTTATAAAGGAGGTTTTTAGTGTTATAAAATTGGCCAAAATTGTCAAAAAAACATATGCTACCACATATGTTTTTGGTAACGGAGGTTTTGGCGGAGCTTTTAACGGAAATTCAACACAACTAAAAAAAATGGGCGGCCGAAGGTTATTACGGATGTTTTTTCATCGGTGCTCTTATCAGGTTTTAACACACCAATGCGTATTGGTAGACAACGCATCGGGGCAGTCGAAGGAGAATGCACAAGGCCATTAAGGAAAACAACAACATCAGGCTAGTGTTGGTGATACAACGCACGAGGCCATTCTAATTGGTCTTGGGATTTGAGCGGTGCCCATAGGTCATATAAGCGCACCGGTGTGTGTATCTTTATGAGGCACCGGTGCTCCGTATCACAAAAAGGAACCGAGATTTATAATTGGTATCAGTATTCGTGCAGTGCCCGTTGCATCTACAAATGCACCGGTGCTTATAGATACATAAACGCCCCGGTGTGTAGTATCATACAAACGCATCGATATTTATAACTAGAATCGGTATTAATGTGGTGCCCATAGAATCATAAATGCACCAATGCATATAGACACATAAACGCACCGGTTTTCATTTTTTTTTTTTTAGAAACATCCACCTCTGATAGTCCAATTATTGTGATTGTTTTAAATTCATTATTCATAAAAATTCGACACATCTTATAACAATATTCATATTAATTACATTTTTATTAAAGCATTTGAATGTGCTATTTGGATTAATTTGTTATATCATATCAAAATTATTGTGGTTTTTTTAAATTCATTATTCATCAAAAGTCGACACATATATATAATCTTATAGCAATATTCATATGAATTATTTTTTTATTAGTGCATTTGAGAACGACAATGGAGAACGCAATAGAATAAATTAAAACATATTTTATGATTATATATATATATATATATATATATATATATATATATATATGACAGTCTTTATCATACAAAATGGGACAATTATTCGTATCCCTTTGTCTTTCAATTGGGATACTATGTCCATTACATTAAGCAAAATGTCTGATTTAACAAACATATTTCAAAAAATAAAATTCCTTGCTTTGATATCCAAATTACATAGTGATCATCATTCTTCGCTTGAACTGCTGTCATTGCTAGAAATACTTCCATGACTTGGATTATTTTCAAGAATGTTGTGTTCACGACGTTGATTGTTTTCTTCTTCTTCACTTTCCATCTACAAACATAAAAATAAACTGAAATGAGTGTATATACATTGGTGAGAATAATGAAAATTCCAATATTAAATAATATACATCAATATAAATCGAAAAGAAAAATGATGTACCATAGCAACAATTGACTCATAAACTATACGCATTCTTTCAAAACCATGTACCATGCCATCTTTCAAAATTTCATCTATTGGCGCAGTTCCATACTTTGTTTCCTGCAAGTTTTATACCCCATAACAAATCATATATTTAATATAAAAGATGTTTTTGTTCTATTAATTATAGACGGAGCTATAATTAAATTCCACAATTAAATTATGATATGCCAACATATACTCACAGCCCATATTTAACCCAATTTCAATCAATTTATCTGATGGTTCTTCTTTGTATGTTAGCACCTATTTGAAGACATTCAATGATGATTTTTGTAAAACAACTTAAAAAATATAAAAATAAAATCTAGTTAAGTTGTTATAAGTAACAATTACTCAAAAATTTAGAGATCAACCATTTTCTTCCTTGTCGTCCTGTTTTATGTGCTGAATGGGTTCCATTTTCTTTTCTTTTTTGCTTGAAAATTATTGAAAATTAATATTTAATGCTAAATTGTTTATTTATTGTACCTAATGATCGAAAAATTCAATGATTACACACTATATTTGAAGCACGTTGTTGTATTCATTCCACTAGATCCCTCAAACTTTTGTAAAAGTTTTTCCCCCTTTCGTTAACTTCCATCACCACTCCAGATGAGCCAAGGAGCAATTCATTTTCATTTGCATGTTCTATTTTTTTTTCTTTTCTTAGAACAAAATTCCTTTTCTGAGTTGTTGGTCCCTATAGAACATTAAACAGATGTGAATTAGTAGACTGTTTGACAAATGTTATCTAATAATTTTAAGTATATTATTAAATATAATTAAAAAAAGAAGCTCATATTGGATCGATAGTATTGTTTCATTCACCTGATTCATCTTTTTGCAATTTTTCCATTAAAATTTTACGCTCTTCTGGTCATAGATCAGAAATAATTATATTGAGCTTCGTTATTTTGTGGCTCTGCATGATACATAGTAAACAATACATATTAGTTAAATAGTTAAATACTATTTTTTATAAAGAATTTACAAATAACTTGCCTTTTTTGCTTTTCTTGATGTGTTAACAATATTTTTGTTACTTGATATCTTGTCATTCATTTCTTTATCAATCTAAAACCTGTAGCATATCATTCATTAATATATTTATAAATAAATTCTTAACTTTTCAGGTAGAAAATAAATCTCGAGACACTGGTGCACCTTTCATGAAATCCGCACCGCCGCCGGTGCGTGGATATATTAACAACGCACCGAAAAACAGTATAATACACCGTACGGTGCGTTTGGTATTATAAATGCACCACAAAAACATTGTAATAGACCTAACGGTGCATGGGGTATTATAAACGCATCGCAAAAACGGTGTAATACACCGTACGGTGCTTTCCTAGTTAAAGAGAGCACCGATGCCCTATTTCAGATTTGGCGCACGGATTTAAAAAAATGTTTTCAATTTTTTACAACATAGAACTTACGGGGTGCGCTGTAATAATATAGAGCACCGATGCGGTGGCGTACACAGGGCGTACCAATAAAGAAAAATCCATTTTTTCAAAAATTCACGCAATGGCCGAATGGATTGGAATCCAACTATGCAAGTCATCCCGTCGGTTGGACGTCAATCTAAAATGAAAAACCCTAATTCTGAAATCACATAAACAGGGAGAAGAAAGGGAAAAAACAAAAAAATGAAGGGTTCAGGGTAAAAATGGATAAAACTGCAAAAAAAATAAAAATAAGAATTAAATTTAATCACAAAATGGTTTGAAATTCTATGATAAAGGGCTTGAATCACCAGAGTTTTGGTTTCTAAGTGTCTGAATACTTCTGTTCGAACGTATTTCACCATCCACAGTGCCCTCGTGCTTTCTTGCTCCAAGTTTGTCTCTTGCAAAAATCTGACTCAAATTTTTTAGCAAAAATAGTGAAATAATGTAAAGTGTTTACTATTTAAAGAATTATTTTATCAAATAGATTTTCGAAAATATTTTGCCACCCATTTTTCAAATTGCCATTTTTTTAAACTTGAACAAAATAGAGTTGCATTTTTTTTATTTGCGTTTATTCGTTTCCAGTGTGCGGAAATGTGACACACCGGTGCGTTGTATTAATACGACGCACCGAGGCCTATTAGGATGATAAGCGCACTGGACTTTTAAAAAAAAATTCTTTTTTTTGTTGTGTGTAAGATCATAATAAAATAATGATAATTATAAAGTAAATGAATTTATTTTCATTATTTTCTAAACTTTATATATGTAAGATCATAATAAAATAATGATAATTATAAATTACATGAATTTATTTTCATTATTTTCTAAACTTTATGTTACAAAAAATCGCATTATTCTAGATTTGTTATTTTACAATTATTTGCAAATTTATAAATTTAAATGTTTTAATAAAATCATTTCACATCAATACAATCAAAATTTTCACATTAATAGAATTAAAATTTTACAAATTAAAATTTTACATACAATTACATTAATTAAAATTACAATTACAATTTTACATTAATTTCACATACATGAATTACTATTAGAATTACAATTACAATTTTAATTTTACATACAATTACATTTACAATTTTACATATAATTACATTTACAATTACAATTTTACAAATATTTTACAGACAATTCAATTAAAATTACATTTACAAATAAAATTACATTTACAATTTTACATAGAATTACATTTACAATTACAATTACAATTTTACAAATATTTTACATACAATTCAATTAAAATTACAATTACAAATACAATTACAATTTGTGAAAGTTACATACAATTATAATTTTACAATTTTTCATATATACAATTACGATCATTTCAGAATAAATTAAATATTACAATTACAATTAAAAGTTTACATTAATAAATATTTTACATACAATTACACTTACAATTATAATTAGTACAAATAAAAATACAATTTTACAATTTTACATAGAACTAAAATTTAAATTACAATTACATTCACGTCATAATATTTAATAAATATCATGGTCATTTAATAATATTAAATTAATTAATAAACATCATCACGATCATGATAACCATCGTACAAACATCATATTTGACTAATAAACACATTCAATTAACATCAAATTAACATTATATATTAACATCATCACAACACAAACATCAAATATACATCTTAATATAATGTCAAATAACTCATGCGCCTATCACATATACACATCTATCTGCAAGCTAAACATTAAATGAACATATCTAACATGACTAACAATATGTGCCACATCATGATGATCATCAACATGAAAATTAAGTACAACTGCAACATGAACATAAAATACATGGACCATATATATATATATATATAACTGAATAATGTTAAAAATATACAACTGTAATATAAATGTCATGGATCAGGCGCTGGTGGTAGTATAACAACATCAATAACACTAGTACAAGTGGATGCAGCTTGCTCAGTAAAGTTGGGTGCAGCCTTGGCAGTAGATGGTCGACTAGCCTACTCATGATCATGATGATTGGTAGTACTAATGGATGCATCCGTTGGTGGTAGTACAACATGATCAATATGAGGCGCAGTAGTAGTGGAAGCCTGCTCAGTCAATAGTATTGTAGCCTCGAAAATCGATGGTCCAGGCTGCTCATGATAATCGTGACTAGTACTCATGATGGATGCTGCAGGCTGCTGACTAGATGTGGCCGATGGTCCAGCCTCATCTCCATGATGACTAGTGTCAGATGCTCCCAATGGAGCCTCATGCTGATCATCAGGCGTGCCGCGAGGTGAACGATCACAAGATGCATCTGAGTCACTACTGGTGGACTATCCATCATGTGCCGCAACTCGACTACGCCTATCGCTACGGACAATCCTCCTCAATCATGTAACATTTGTCATAGCTCCTACGACATGCCGCATCAGGCCATACATGTCACGCGGCATGCCTCTCCACATCCGTAACAGTCTATCATCGCCCTGTATCTCTGTGTAATGAGCGGTCCTAATGCCCGCATCTGAAATCAATCCACAGAGTTTCCTACTCAACTCCATCTGGTATCTGGTCTCAGGTCAACCACGCCTAGCAAAAGGCAGTACCAGTGCACCATGAGGCGTAGGATCAACACGTCTCTCTGCTGCGCCACTGACCTCATCCTCCGGTGCATCAGCCTTCTCTTTATCGTAATCATCAGGATCAACACCTAGATCATGTGGTGGATCCGACATCTCATCGCCATCAAAAGAGCCAATGTCTGAAAAATATATACAAGTACACAACAATAATTAGACAATTTCATTACACAATTTAATAAAAACAAGTTAAAGAACATGTTAGAATAAATATAAATAAAACAGTAATATTACCTCTATCATCTGGTGGCTCATCAGGAGTGAAGAGGATGTTTGGACACCCTCGCCAATCTAGTCTAGCATAAGGACATGGGACGATAATGAAGGGATGCAACCTGCCAACACTAGCTAGTAAGTCCAGCGAATCATGTGATGTCCTCGATGGAAACATAGTGTCTCCCCTCTTGGGCATCATCTGCCCCCACATGCACATCCGGGCCTCGAACATCGGCCTACGAGGCTATCGAACGAAACTAGGTCTCATCTCTAGAAAACTCTAAAAAAATAAACAAAACAACTTTGAAGCAAAAGGGAAGTTGACCCTCCCTTTTGCATGAGCACGACATCTATCTAAGGCCATACAAAACTGTTGCAAAAAAATGGCAGACCACCTGACAAGTCATGGTTGTTGTACTAAAGAATCAACGTAATATAAAAGCGAGAAACTAATGTGTTTCTCGTCACTGGTGTTGTGCGAAATGATCGAAGCGATAATAGAGAGGCACTGCACATCCTGTCTACCAAAAGCACCTATATGTAACTGACCTCCAGGTACCTAAAACTCTAAAGGAGACAGTACATGTGCTCCAATGTATCTCTGGGAGTAAACTAACTGACTCCCTGCTACACAACTAGCTAGCATGTCTGGTAATGAGGGAAAATCCACCCCTCTCCTCGATAGTCTTGTAATAAAATAAATGTACTCCTCAGTGGGTGTGTACCACTGGTCAAGACCAACCTGAAAGGCCTGTCGGTGGGAATTCCACCTACCAATAAGATGTCTCAAAAGAACACTATGGGCCTTTAGGCTAGAAATATCCTCCTCATAGAACTTAAGGATGCCTACCTGCATAAGGATCTCCTGGGTATCTGCAGTAATAGGGCGAGGGCATCTATCTCTCTCCCTCTCTCTCGCCTCCCATTGGCGAATCATCTCATATTTTTCTGCTTATTGTCGTTGTTGTTGCTCCTGTTCTCTCTAAATCATTTTCATATTAAATAATTTTTTTTATTAAAACATAAATGTATTTATAAATATACATATATAATTTTTTTTGAAAAAAAACAAACATACAAGTCGGTGCTCCATAAAAATAGTCACGCACTGGTGTCGGTGCGTCATAATGTTTTAGCGCACCGTCCCCAGGGCCCCTAATGAAATATACCACACTAGATTCAGTGTAGATGTCTATTTTTAAAGCACCGTGGACTATATATAATTTAGAATAGCGGTGCGCTGACTGAAATATACGCCCCGACGCGTATAGTTGTGTCAGCGCACCGACTTCATGACAATGACATAGTTGACGGTGTGGTATTTTACCCAGCCGCACTATTGACCCTCTCAGAATGCAAAATGCGATGCGCTGACATAAACCGAGGCGCCAAATGAAGTCAACACACCGCACTATGATTGTCGAGGTCAACGATGTGCCTGGATAAATGAGCGCACCACCTTTTTTATTTTTTATTTTTAGTTTAAAATTATTCGGGGTGCCTTCCGGCACCACCCCGGAAATGGTGCGGTTAACGTTAGCACTGGTAGCAGTGCTGCTTGTAAATTTTACAGGTAGCACTGCTATCTGATGCGAGCCAAACAGCTCGAGCGCACCGCGCGACAAATTTTTTCTTTTTTCTTTTTTAATGGTTATTTTTAAGTTTATTTCAATTTCTAATACGCTAAAAGGCTTAATTATAGAAAATATAGAAAAATATATGCACATTTCACCGTTGAGGAGGCATATTGGCTGTAAAATTTGGAAAATAAAATTTTCCCATTGTTTTTCAAAATGTAAGCTAGATATTGGTGGCCAATGTAGAGCAGCAGTGCGTGCAATGGGTGCAATGAGAGCACCGATGTCAGGGCGGCTCAGAAATAAGGAAATAGCATCGAGGCTTGAGAGCTCTGGAGCACTGAGGAAAGTGAATAATGAAGTTTTCTGGCCATATTTTTTTTTTTAATTAACCCAGTTTCGGTGCGCGAGGTTTTATAAGCGCACCGGTCTGGTTAAATAAAACCGCACCGAGCGGTATCAGTTTTTGCACGTTTTTTATAACGCACCGGGGCATTTCCCTAACCGCGCATTGGGATGTTTCAGTTTCGGCGAAAAAAATTGATGATGCACCGGGGCAGCATAATGGTAAAGCACCGATGCGTAATAGTCGCAAAGCACTGGTTTTTTTGCCTTAATTTTATATATATATATATATATATATATATATATATATATATATATATATATATATATATATATATATATATAACGATATTCCAAGCATATAAGCCTCTGCGCACCGGTGCTCTTAAAGAAGAACTCACCGGCTCGTTTCTGTTTTGGCATAGTGTTTTATGAAGCACCAACGTGGAAGAGTATTGATGCCCCGGTGTGTTACAATTATTGGACGCCTCAGCGGTGTGTGTACTTTGCGCACGCTGTCCGGTGTGCCAATGTTCGGTGCGCACCACTGTGTTCTATGGTATCGTGCGCACCGGTAATTGATAGCTCAAGAGCACTAGAAAACTGAAAAGTCTGGGTTTTTTGTCATAAATATTTTTTTAATTTAACCCTTTACCGGTGCGTGTTGTTTATAGGCGCACCGGTACTGTTTGCTATAAATGCACCGGTCGGTTTGTGTTTTGGCGCATTTTTTATGATGCACCAGTGCAGTTTCTGTCTACCACACTGGGTGGTTTCGGTGTTGGCGTTGTGTTTTATTATGCACCGGCGCGGACGAGTTATGAGGCACCGGTGCTGTATTATATTGTGACGCACCGGGTGGGTGTGTACGGAGTGCACGGTGTTTGGTGTGCCAATGATTTTGTTCGCACCGGTGCTTTCTTTTTTTGAGAGCACCGAGGCGAGTTTTAACGATAAGAGCACCAATAGGAAAACATCCGCAAAACCCTCCGCCCGCCAACCTCCTCTAGTAACCTTCGCTAGAAATGGATGTATGGGGTATTTTTCTTTGTGGTTCCTCAAAAACATCCGCTAGAGGGTCTTTTCCTTGTAGTGTTACGGGAACGGGATGAAGTGCGGTTTTTTTTTTTAAATTCCGCCCCTTTTAACAAATTTTTTTTACAAAAGAAGCTTGAGAAGGAGACTTGAACCCAAGACCCCTATTCTCATAAACTACCCCCTCACCAAGTGAGATAGTAAAAGGATCACGTTATTGTATGAAAGGAGGAAGGGTTTTTTTTTTAATTATTATTATTATTATTACTCTTCGGTGTGTGTGCTTTTTCTTGCATAAAAAAACGAGAAAAAAAAAATGAAATGCAAAGCCTTACGACAGAATGTTAGATTTTCGGTTAGTCTTACCGGCAACTATCACTTTTTCCACTATTTCTGATTTCCCGAGATCGCACAAAGACGTGGGAAAGAGCATACATAGCAAAAAAATCCCTTTCTCCTACTTCTGATTTGCCGAGATCGCATGCAGCGCACATAAAACAACATACACAGACAAGACGTTATAGATCCAGCAAATAAATAAAACCTAAAAACCGAAAATAAAAAGAGGGAACCGAAATAAGCAGAACTATTAACAAATATAACTGCAAAACAGATGCTTTATACCTCCACATCTAAACTGTCATAACTTGGGCAGCCAAAAACCTTTTTGCACGAAAAAAAAGGTGTTCCTCACTTTAACAAACTCTCCGAACACAACCAAGCAGTTCTCCAAGCCCAAAAATGTTTAGAAATAGTAGATCTAAAAAACGGCATTTGCATGCAGTCAAACTGGCTTCGTATTTTTATCAACAACAAACGCGGCCCTCAAAATAGCTCTGATACCATGTAGGAATTTACAGGGTAAGTTTCGTAGATCAAGAACCAATGGTCACCACTCACAAACAGATCACAAATCAGTACACCAGTATAATCACATGGTTAAAACCCTCAAAGAGGGAAACAGTCCACGGCCTGAGCCAATGCGGCCAATTCAGGAAATTTATTAATATAAAAGGAAAAGTTACATATGCTTCTCTCATATACGGTTACCGGAAAAATGACCCTCCATGCTCTTTAAATAGAGATCATGGACCAATAGGGTGTTAAGTCACGGATCAAGTGTCATTAATACCGAGGTGAGAGATAACTGTCAGATCACTACAAATCGTGACCGTCGGATTATAAGTTACAAATGTACATGGTAAAGAAACACACTTTACCTAACTCTACACTAAACTAAGTTATTCATAACTATTTCCTATGTGTCGGAATATCCTAACAAACTCAATAACTCAAACTAGTATAAATAAGTCAACTTACTGATGGAAAATATCAGAAGGAACAAACAACTAGACTTAGAGTTTCAAAATACAACAATAATTATATTTTCTATCTTCAAAATCTAAAACACAGACATTAAATACACAGAGAAAAAAATATATATATAGTGCACAACAATTACAGACAACAAGATTTCAATTTGACAAATACAACCTGTTCAGTTTCTATCTAAACCTGTATCATTTTCCAAACACACAACCACACTTACCCATTATGTTTATTTCACTTGAAAAATTGAAGAAATTTTTTTAACATGGTAAATTTTTCTAATAAGATCCATGGCACATAATGACATCGACAATAGTTGAAGTAAATGTTTTTTCTACAAATCATCTAGGAACAACACTTCGTGTGTGCTTTGGTCCATAGGCTTTCAATTTTACTTGAATTTTATGTATCAAAAACAAAACAAGAAGGACTATTGATGTTTACAATAACACTTACTTGTAAACTCATTGTCCCTTTATATAGTTACCATCAATGTCTCCCATGTGACTTCGGTTAGACAAGACAACCTAATAGATACATGAGATTATTTCAATAAAACCCGACATAAAAAAAAAATTCCGCGTCCACTTAACTCTTAGATTCATCAAAATTTCTTGTCATTGTGACAAGTGGCATACATGCAATCTATAGGACACTTAGGCAACACATCAGAACCAAAAATCACCAAACAAGTAGTTGTACACAACAAGAGGTGCGTGAACATGGAAATATGCACATAATAAAAGAGTTGGAGAAGAGATGGTTTGTGCGAGAGAATAAATGTGTGGAGGAATGCATGCACAAACCAAACGACACAAATTTTCTTCCACACAAATGAAACTTGCCAAAGTATAAAAACACTCAAGTCTCACCTGTGACTTTTGTTAGACAACATAGCCTAATAAATAAAAAATTAATAGACTAAGATAATATTTTATATAAGATGATCACAATAACCTCGAGGTTTTAAAACCATCTCTCTCAATTAATTCACAGATTCATTTGATTTTAGCATTGTTGATATCAATAACATAAAATGACATAATTCCTTCGAAAATTTGCAATCATGACAAGTGATTTATAGGAAATCAACAATATCCAGTGACGGAACACGTGAGAATTGTTGCATCAGAAACAACACAAGAAGTACTACCGACGTTACCAATGCCGCTTACCAATAAATTCCCCATTTTCCTATATTGTTACCAATTGTTAATCCCTTACATGTGATTTATGATAGACGTGTCAGTCTAATAAATAAAAAATTAATACATTAACATATTGTGTATAGGAGATCATCGCAATAAAACCCAAAATTTTAAAATAATTTTGTCCACTAAATTTAGAGATCAATTCTATTCAGACACCCTTTATATTAGTACCATTTAATGACAGAAAAAGTTAGCAAGGAAAGATGATGAATATTTCTTCTTGATATCCATGTTTATAAATACACACAAAACCTGAAAAATTATTTCACATAAAAGAAATCAACAACGATTACTAATTCCCTTGAATTAATAATGTTACATCCACAAACTCTTCATGCACGTCATATAGTGTCTGAAACTATATTTTATCAATATGATTTAAAAAACAAAAAAACAAAACCTCAACATAAAGAGTCCCTCCTAGAAAATTACAAACAATATAAAGCAAACACTTGACCAAGTTGCTAGGAGGCTCCCATATACCAGGGGAAGCACATCCATGTTTATAAATACACACACAACCCAAAAAATTGTCTCACGTAAAAGAAATCAACAATAATTACTAATTATTTTTAATTAGCAATGTTGTGGCACAATTCTTGAGGATCATTTTGATTACATATTGCTTTCTACTAACAAAACAAGAGATAATTGTCATTTTACAATTACTATAAATTGTCATCATCTTTATGCAACAACTATGCTATTTAATCATGTAGAAATTTAATACAAAATGCATGTATATCCTGGATTCTCTTGATCTAATAATATGCTACCGTTAAATACATAATCTCTTCTGCAAATCTTTGCGGAATTTAAAACACAATCGCCAATCACAATATCATGAAGAAAGATCAATCACACATAAAACAGATAATTTACTCAGGGAAAGCTTATAGCTAAAAAACCCACTATCTTCTATTATGTATTATATCATGGATCATGAAAAAATTACATACAAATCTCTAATCCAAGAGATTTCAGTACATGAGCTAACGGTCTCACACTCTCATAGAAAAAATGGCAAGTTACTTAGCCAATTTACTGTCTCCAGACAGCCTACCTCCACTGCGCAATCCTAGATGATAGCAATCTTTGAATGAGTTCAATCCTTCTTGCCTTGATTACGCAATCCTCATGGGCACATCCAATGTGTGTGTGGTTGCATGTGTGCAACTGGATAATGTCACAACTGATAGGCTACTTCCCTTTCACCTAGAACTCAGCTAGGTCTCCACTAGATTTGACATGCATGTAGTTAATAATAGTAAATCTTGAGTTTCATGTGAGACCACTGGTTTTGAATTAATTAATAATTAATTCACTTGATATCTCAATAATGTATCTTCAGTTACAACTAGCACAATTGAGTTTAACTCACTTAACTAAATTAAACTACTTTACAACTTGTATAACTGCACTTCCAACTCTGTTACAAATTTGAATCACTCAGTTACAACTAATTCAACCTGCATGTCCCACCAACCAACCACTTAACTATAAATTCCTTTAGCTAACTGATTTTCCACTTCATTTAACTATTTCCAAGTGCTCATTGAGAATATAATATAGTTTATTGTCCAACTAATATTAAGGGATAATAATAGTAGACATGCATCTATAAATAGACATGCAATATATAAATAGAATTTTCACATACATCTATAAATAGACATGCATCTATAAATAGAATTTGCTCATGCATCTATAAATAGACATCCACCTAAAAATAGCTTGAGGCTCCATCCTAGTGTAGGTGCTTAATTTTCACTAGGATCTTCTTGTTGAATCTCAAAAAATCATACACAAATTAATCACACAAGAAACTCAGAAACATGGTAGAAATGTTGTACATATAATCATCAAATTTGAAACAAGAAAACCTTAGCCTATCCACAACACCTGCTACTAATCTGCAACAAACTTGGCAATTTGAAACAAGAAACAAAGAACAATGAATACTAATATATGTAATGTAACCAACAATATGACCACAAAAAAAAACAAGTGGACAATAATCTAAAATTCACATCTACATCCCTGTACATATTTTTCCATAGTTTACATACAATATAGTGAATAAATGATTATGTTTCTACAGGTGAAACAATGTCAAAGATAATGCAATAATTAATAATGAATTTCACTATATGAACATGTCCCACTTGCCATAATGTAAGCTAGAATCAAGCCTTTTAATTAATAATGAATTTGTCTATATGAACATGTCCCACTTGCCATACTGTAAGCTAGACTCAAGCATAATAAATCTATCTGCTCAGCTCCCATATCATCTTAGTATCACAATATGCATTTCATCCACCAAACTAAAACATGCCTTAACACAACAAGTCTGACTAATTATCTTCATGATATCTAATGATATTTGCAAAATTTGAATCCTCTTGCGTCATTTTTTGATACATAACAATCCATGCAAGTTTAATCACTTAATATAAACACCCAAATTCTTGAGTCTGATACCCTTGCCATGCTAAATCTTTGCACTGCCAAAGCAACAATTTTTCGTACTACAAATATCTAGGAGAACTCAACATCTTTGAATTTCCACAAATGAAAAAACGATATGATAGAACTAAAAAATGTGCATCAGATAACAACCTGAATTCAAGAATCACAAGGGCATTTTCTAAAACCCATAGGAAAAAATCTAGCAAAACTTTTAAAATATAATATCTTAAACTACAGGACAACAAGTTAAAAAAAAACACACCAAATAATTTTTTTAGAAACAACAAAAATACCTTCTACATCATCAGTTTCTAACAATAAAACCATACACACAATATTGCTCCATCATATAAAACTATGATAACAAGAAACTTGCTTTAGGACTGAAAAATCATTGCAACACAATATAGTTGATAGTACAAACTTCCACTACAAAATGGAAAATCACGACTCAAATATAGACAATGTTAAAAACAAAAAATCTACAAAAAGCTAATAAAGGTCATTTTAACTATAAAAAAAAACAAACAAGCGCCCAAAACCCTATGAGTTCAAAATTAACCAAATTTATGTTATAGACACAAATAAAATCCCCAAAATCTCTAACTGAAATAAAATTTGATAAATGCAGAAAGGTTCAACTAAAATCTTGGTGCTAATAGTAAACCGTGCATTCTTGGATGCAACAACCAAAATTCTCAAGACCTCACACACTTGCTAAACATGAAACAACCAAAGGTAAATAGATCTGCAAAGCCCAGAACTCTTGCAGAGCCCAAAGAATACTTGGAAATGACAAAAATTCTTTCAAGAGACCATTATTCCTTTCAAGCAAATGCTCTCTTCTTCTAATGTCTGCTCTAGTGATTTGATGTGTATACTGTCAATATTTAAGAATTGTGTAATATATTAAAGTTGTATTTAACTTTATTTTTAATTTGTTTTCAAAAATTCACGTCCAACCATATATAATTAGTCCAATCAAACTTTCAAACCAACTAGAAAATATATATTTGAGGCTTCTACGATTTATATTGTTTGTAGAATTATTTTCTGGATCCATCACATATAATATTGTTTTACTCGACGTTTTGAACCAACCTGTATGGTTCATCATCACGATAGATCAATGTGTGAGATCAATGTGTGTTAGATAGATCTCAGTACAAAGTATAAGTAAGAGTATGTGAATGTGAATGGATGAGAAAATTTAGGTGGTCGACATAAAGGAATTAGGTTAAATTTCAATTTGGTTAATTTTTTGTTTTAATATTTAATTATAATTTTTATTAATATCTTAAATATTTTTATTTTTGTTATTAATAATAAAATTAAACATTATCAAGGTTGTTAATGATTGATATTTAATAATTATTAAAAATTATCAATAATTGATCATATTAATAATTATTGATATTCATTATTAATAATTAATTATTATTATGTATTAAAGAATTTTTATTTTATTTGTGAAAAAATTGACTTATATTTAAGTATTAGTAAATATTCTTATTAATAATTTATTATAAAAATTTAATTTTTATTTTTACCTTTAGTAATAATAATTATTCAAAAGATTATTAATAAATAATTAAAATTTTGTATAAATATCAATAATTAATAGTAATTATCCTGGATTCGGGTGATTGTTAGAACGAAGGACATGGAAGCTCCTCCACAGCGCACATGCCGCAGCCACATGGCTGCGCATGGCCTCCGTCCTAGCTCTCATAAAGTCTGCAGTTGTTCTCCTTCCATGGGCATTAATCCACCTGCTGCGAGGGTTTACTGTCGTCCAGCTTGCTGGTCTTCCCACTTTTCCATGGCGCCCAACTCTTTATCACCTACATCCTTCTCCTCTAGTTTGGAACTCTCGCTTCATTTTTCCTGCCTTGGTCCTAAGCTCCTCAACCTCCACACTCTGCCCTCGTTGTCGATTGAGGCCTCCTGCCCTCCTCTTTGCTTCTCCCCTCACCGCTCCTTCACCCACCTGCTCAGCCATGCCTCGAAGGCACAAAATGTGTTGTAGACGTGGTCATGGCAGAGACCAGTCCTCTCGCCCTCCCCTTTCCATCCGAGATGACGGCCATAGCCCCCTTCATGAGGGCAATTCGGAGTCCTCCCAGCTCCACTTCGATTCCTCTGGCACTTCGGACCCTCCGCTCATCTCCGTGACTCTCACTATGTGTTTTTAGGATGCTACTAGCTCTTCTGGCTCTGGTCCTCGAAAAAGGCTTAGAAAATCCACCATCTCAAATTCTCAACCTCAGTTGTCTAGGAAATTTGTTGCCTTGCCCACCAAGTCAGCCATGTGTTCCTCCAGCAGTGAAGGGAGTGATAGCTCGACAGTAGATGACAAGGAGAAGGATGTAGGAGTGCGTTAAGCTAATACACCTGAGCCAACGTTGAAGTTGTCGAAGAATGAAGAGGATTCCTTTGACGTCTATGACTGCTTCATCGTAGAAGAGCCTCCTCCACATGACCAGTAGCATGATGCACTGCTTCAGAATTCATTTCGCGAGGTTTCCTACCTATGTTAGGCTTCATTTCTCGTTTTTCATGTTTTTCTTGTTCCTGCTCAGCACTTTAATTTTTTGGATAATGCCTGAACATGTTGGTTTCCCCACTCGGGGCAGTAATCTATGGACTTGTTTCCCCAACTGGGAAAGTCCCTTTTTTTGTGCTTTTGAACTCCACATGTGCTGGAATTGGCTAGCATAGCAATTCCCGCAGGAAAGTTTTGATTTGTATTTTATGTGCCATATAATAGAAATAGTCTTATTTAGAAAAAAAAAATTAATAGTAATTATTGATAATTATTAAGAATTTAGTTATTAATTACTATTAAAAGTTTAATAATAATAATTAGAATTTAAGGTAGACCATTTTAATTCATATTAAAAAGAAATAAAATATAATAAAATTAAGTAAAATAATAAAAGTTAACAATTAAAAATGAATAATTTTTAATTGTTTTTAATAATTACTAATAATTTTTACAATTAAAATTTATAAATTATAAATTTTTTAAAATTAGGGTTAATAAAATTAAGGAAAATACATCGCTGAAATGAGGTTGATTCAAGGGAGGATGACCGTAATGGAAGATCATTAAATGAAGGTAGATGTGAATGGAGATGAGAAAAAGGAAAAATGAACATCTAATACAAGTGAGGAGAGATGAAATTAGATGTAGGGATATGTAAGGGGTGGGTAGATTTAGAGGTTAAAATAGGAATCCAATGATCACTTAATTTCCACTCGTCATCACAATTGAGCTTTTCAGGGTGCTTTCATATTTCTATAGCTTCCCTAAATTTCATGTGGTGATAATGATCAATTTTTGCCACAACATAAGAATTTTCAATACAAATATGATGATTGGTCTTATTAGAATGCTTGACCAAAGTTGAGGTTTTATAGAAATTATGCCTTAAGTCGACTGCATGTTCTTGAATCCTTGTCAAGATGGATCTTCCAGTTTTCCCAATGTAGGGTTTACCATATGAACAAGGAATTAAATAGACCCCTTTCTGGCATCTAGGATCAATGGGATCTTTGACTGATTTGAGGTAACTGCTAATGGTGTTCATATGTTTAAAAGTGGTTTTAATATTGTTCTTTTTTTAAATGTAAGCAATTTTTTCAGTTGTGCCTGCTATGTAGGGAAGGTGAACTTAGGTGAACTTTTCCATACTATCGTTCAATGTTTTTTTATTTTTAGGATAATTTTTTGCATTCTTGAATGCTCTTATTCCTTGTGTCTCTTATGTCCATTCTTTTCAGAAATATTCATAAGATGGTTTTTCTCATGCTCAAATTGATCATGGTCAGAAATTCTCACAAATTTGGTTGCTAGTGTTGAGAACCCCAAGTTTCTGAGTCAGATGATGGTGAGAGCTAGCGTGAAGGTATTGTTCTGTGTGAATTTTCTTACGATAGACCTGGTGTGATATGGAACCATCTTTGTTTCTAGTGATTAAGATGTCAAGAAAGGGAAGGTTTCCAACCTCCTCTACCTCTATGGTAAACTTGATAGAATCAGATTGAGCATTTAGGTGTTGCAATAAAATATCCTTTCTTTTCAGTGTGGCCAAATAATAAATGTGTCATCCACAAATCTTTTCCAAAGTTTAGATTTTAGAGGGGAGGATTCAATGGCTTTGGTTTCAAAATCCTCCATAAAGAGATTGGCAACGATATGAGATAAAGGAGATCCCATAGCAACACTCCAAGTTTATTCATAGATTTCTCTTTTAAAACTGAAATAAAAAAATAAAAATAAAAAATAAAAAAAGAAAGAAAGAAGAAGAAGAAAAAGAAGAAGTAAGTTGATTTAATAATTCTACAAACAACTAGAAAATAACTTAATAATAATACATTTTATTTAGTTCAATCAAACTTTTTAAACAATTAGAAAATAGTTTATTACTTTTTAAATATTAAAAAAAAAAAATTCTAAAAATAAAAGAATATTACCAAACATTTAAAAATTTTGAACAAATTTTTTTATCAACCATACAAATCAAAACATTTTAACTAAAATAATTTAATAATCAAAATTATAACTAAATATAATTAAAAAAACAAACAAACTTTCATTTATTCATGCAAATTTTGATAATTAGTCTTAAAAAGACATGCTCCACAAACAATAACCAATCATTTGAAGAGGAGATTTCTGTTAAAGTTATGTATTAAGGATTAGGCACTTGTCTATAGGCACAACAAAATAGCGCGGACTACAGTTTTTTTGTCGGAATCCAGTAAAAATAATTTCAAAAAAATAGGTAGTTGGAGTGTTTGAATTGAATAATTTCAAAAACTTGCGTAGTTGGAGTGTTTGAATTGCATTTTTGAGGGTGGAAATGGATTTAGCACCATCAAAAACCTTTAGGGCACCCAAAATACTAAAGTTTAACAACTGTAATCCAAATTTTCAAAAATCCTTACTGGAATTTTTGAAATTCTTACAGGAATTTCTGGATTATTCTGTGAGTTTTTTTTAGACTAAGACCTTGATTACTACAAGAAAAGGATTCCATCATCCTTGGTATAAGATATAACTTTGGAAGATTTAAATGTAGAAGATTTTATTAGTAAGTTTTTTTTGTAACTTTGTTAGGATTACATTTTCAACATGTCCAATATATCACAACTCTTGACTTTACATTAAAGAGTACCTTAACAGAACACCCAATCATAATCTATCCAAAAACAAGTAAAGAATTTTTATATTTTATAAAAATAATAAAAAAATAAATATTTTTATTACATTTATTAAACTAATTATATAATTAATTTAATATATAATTAAAATTTTATAGTTTTATTTAATTGATAAAATTATTTGAAAATGTAAATTTCTGTGATCCATATCATATTAAAATAAAATAAATTTTCTCAAAAATCAGATAAAGATTTGAAAGATTTATTTTATTTTAATATGTTAAAATTATATTTTATTAAATTTTAATTCATCTTAAAACCATCCAAATCATCTGAATTTTAAAAAATAAATTCAAATGGTATAAAATATAATTCAATAAAAATCAAATTTATTGAGACTGGGAAAAGAGATCCCAACATTTTCAACACATTATACCTTTCAGTTTCAAATAAAAATATGTAATTCTCTAATACCCAAACAAATCAGATTTGAGCAATTTTGATTGTAGATCTTAACCAGATAAGACCAATTTATTTCATAATCACACCAACTTTCAGCAATTTGGATTGTACATATGGTCACCACCAGCTACGACCAAATTCTCTGATATTAATAACATCGTTCTGGAAACTTCTTTAGACACCAGTGTCAATGGAGACTTCTGAAATTTGAATACTTTTGCGGCTGTAACCAGAGATGAAATTAGGTTTAAACCTTGAGCCACATCTAAATATAACCAGGCAAACCTGGGCAGCACAAATTACGTAGGCCTTATTAAGTAATTCCTGATGAATAATGAGAAACAACATGTTTTTATACTTTTTACAACGTGTATTGCACTATTCAGTGGACTTTGGATGCTGTGCTGGTTATAATGAAAACACACAAGTACTCCCACAGTTCTAGAGTTTTCTTTGTCAATGTGGGAACTTAGCTAGGCATCATTGTAGAAAACAATTAAAATATCAATGTCAATGTCTCTAGGTTTCTCTGACCAGTTTCCAGGCCTCCGTATCCAACCTGGGTTTACAATATTTCTATATATTTATTCTAGCAATTTAATCTCTAATGTCTGAAGTGGATGTCTGCATGACTCCAACAGTTCGCTGGCACAAGTGGGACTGAATCACTGTTGGCCATTCTTAATATAATTGTGCGTTGAAAAGATGGGACATCAGTAATTTATTGACATTCTGGATGATGTCTGTCATGAAATATGAAGTTATCTTATATAATAGTTCAGAGATGTTAATTGAATTTGTTCAAATATAATAGTTTAAATATGTGATATCCTAGTAGGTTGAAATGTTTAGAGATTTATTTTTCAAATTTATCACCTAAATTTTTTAGATTCTTGGTCTTTTTTTTTAAGATGAATTACATTAGTTATTTTGAAACAAGTGAAATCTAAAAAATTTATGTGATAGATTTTAAAATAAATTATTAAATAATTATATTCACAAATGCCCATTTATATATTATAATGTTTTAAATTTTTAATTTTTTTTAAAGAATATCTTATCTTAATTTGATGGTTATTTTGATGATGTAGTCTAGAATGAGAGATGCTGCTGTGGCTGTTGGATTAGATTGGAAAATGGGGAACAACATAAATCACAAATAAGATAGCTGAGGTGGTGGCTCTCTGAGAATTATTATGGATGGCCAGGAGGCCAGGAGACTGAGGTTAGAGGAAGCACATGTATATGGCTACTCAAAATCCACCTTTGATGGTTTGTCTAGAGGCACAATTTTCAATTCTCCTCTTTTGAATAGTTGGATCTCTCACATCAGTAATCCTATTACATCCTTAAGGCTGATGGACTTTGTTCACATTTGCAGAGAAGCAAATACAATAGCAAATTCTCTATCCAAACAAGAACTAAGGGAACTCTCTGGTGAAATGCACTTTTGAAAAAAAAGGATAACAACAATATACAGGAAGAAGGTTTTATAACATTGCCCTAGTATAATTGATAACTGGAAATTTTTGCAGTTGAGTCTAGATTCTCTTGAGTAAAAAACACAAGATTAACTTTAAGTGGTTGATGTTCTTATGAACAAAAACAGGGATATTATGATATTAGGGTGGGAACAACATATAGTTTTACAAGGGATTAGAATGAAAGATGATTTGCAGGATAGAATATTTTGATTTTTTGTTTAATGATAAGATGTTAAAGATGTTTATGAATTGATCTGGAATTATCAAATATATGTAGTTGATACATGATATAAATTAGCAGTTTTTTTTAAATAAAATAAAATATTTTATTAAAAAATTATTATTTAAAAAATAGATGTATTTTATTAAAAAAACTTTTATGTGAAAAACAATAATTATTAATTATTAATATATCTTTTACTATTATTTAAATATATTTTATTTTTTGAATTTAATGAAATCGCTATATATAATTGCATTATCTTTAAAAAAAAATTATTTAAACAAAACGTAATGGTTTTATAATTTTTTCCTGCAAAATCCAGTTGCAGTTCCAAATATAAATTTAGGTCGTATGAATCAATCAAATATGGTATAATCAAGCATAGATCAATGCTATTAAATCAAGGATAGATAAATGTTATTAAAATTCCTCAGATTCAAATATGCAATGGTTTAATGATTTTTTTTTTCATTTTTCATATGTATTTTTCAGATTTGATTCGCTGAAATTTATATCTTGCAATTCTATCACAGCAAAATTGTAATTTCGTGTATTTGGCGGGAATCTATAAATTCTAGAGGATTTAAAAGTGTATATATTGCAAGTTTTTTTGGTTTATGTTTCAGTTTAATTTGCTTGGAACTTGTAAAGAATTTGTTACAATAGTGGTAAACTCTCCACAATATAAATGAATTAGAGATTTCTCACAATATTACATTCATATTTATATAATTAAAAAACTTAATTTAAACAACAAAATCTGATATATAAAAAATTCAAAAAAATTCTCACAGAACATCCAAAACAGTGTATCAAAATTACAAATTAAACAGCATCTGGTTTGTATTGCAAATAATTTTATTAAACTGAGGGGACGTTTTAGCCAGCGTACATGTTTTAGCATGATTAGATGCGTTGTACAATTGGAATAATTTCCTTCTAACACTGAAATGATGACACGTGCCATTTAGTTGGAACACCACTTGTGCAGGTAACATGGTGGTACCACTGAAATAGTCTACATTGAACACTGAAATTATGACAGGCACGTTTATGAAAAATGCCACTTGTCTACATACAACGTTTTACCCTCTCCTGAATCTGTGTGTATAGAGTATTATAAGAAGTGAATACTACACAAAGTTCAAATATAAACAGTCAACAAAGCAGGTATTGATAGACCTGTAAAAATCATTTTCCAGGTTGCAGCTAAAAACAGAACTAGCTGAGATTTCTCTAGAACCAGCAGGTAACCTTAAAATCTGCCTCAGACTATGTAACCAGTGCTTTGGATCTCTAAGTCATAGTTTAGTTTTATATTTTTTTGTGCTACTTAGATCACTGGGTAAGTTGAAAAAAAAAAATATTAATGGAAAAGGTGAATCATTCAATTGGAGACTGCTTTATTTCCAAAACTACAAATTACTTTTTGTTTTTGTTTTGGGCTCGTTAGATCAGTGTGTTGGAATAATTCTCTATTTTTATGGAGTTTATAATTTCTATTTTAGGATCGTAGTTATTAGTTTAGAAAATTTATTAGGTATCATGGTGTTTTGGTGTTTTGGTAGGCATCTTCATGATAAAGGTATCATGGTGTTGAAATAATCACCTCACCTCTGTGGAATCTATAATTGTCATCGTAAAGATTCTATCTCATCATGATAAATCTTCATAATAAAAGTGTTGAAATAATCACCTCTGTGAAATCTATAATTACCACCCTAAAAATCCTACCTTGTCATGATAAGAGCATTGAAATCAACACCTCACCTCTATGAAATCCATAAACTGTACTTGTAAATTTTAGTATAATAAACAACCTAAGTTTTGATTATATATATATATATATATATATATATATATATATATATATAAACTCTTTTCCATCTAGTTTAAAATATATATATATATAAAGTTGAAAAAGGAGAATCATTTAATTGGAGACTGCTTTATTTCCAAAGTTACAAACTATTCTTTGCTGAATCATTGGCCACTCTGAAATCACATGAAATTACTGAAAAATCAATTGAATTAAGATCCAGGATAAATAGAATTTTAGAACTTTTAAATGTAATAAAGAAGTCTGTTGCTGATAACATTAAAAAAATGGTTTCCATAATCTTTTAATTATGGGAAATAGCCACAAATTAAATTATTATAAAACCTAGATTTATATTTTTTATTAAATATTTATAATAAACAATTTTATAAAAATCTTAAAAAAAATCTTAATAATACACTCTGTTATCAACAATACACTCTATCATCAACTATTGATACATCAATTATGTTAAATTTTATTTATTAAAATTAATTTTGATTTTAACCTTTAAAATTTCATCAACTATTTATAAACTTTAAAAAGTTCTACAAAATACACTCAGTTATATTAAATTTTGCCTATTAAAATTAATTTTAATTTAAACCTTAAAAACAAATCTTAATATAAACCTTTTTACCAACTCTTTGAGCCTGTATTCTGTAACAATCACAGAGATACATATCATTGGGTCCAACACAAAAATCTCCCAATTTTAGTATTTGATAAGCTTTTCAATGGGCAGACTGCATTCTTGATGTTTATTCAGATGAAATAGGTTTCATATAGCTTCCTCATAATTTATCAATCCTGCCAAATTGCTGCTTTCTCCTTGACCACAATGAATAGCCTAGGACGAGACAAAGCAGCACCTGTTTGGGTACACATTAAAGGTAACATTTTGCTTTTGAGTGGCACCTACTTGGGTACTTTTTAAAGGCAATGCTTTTGCTTTTCACGGTATCAGAGGGTGAAAGCAGTGCAGCCTGCAGAAGATCACACAAGAGGGAAACTAGTTTGTACTACCATAGTGGACACAGGGATCCTTCTGATGGAAATTTACCGGGCACTAACAGCCTCTCCACTTTTAGCCTGTGGCCACCAGACATGCGCAAGATTCCAATTTCATTAATCTTTCTTAATATAAGTCCATGCTACGTTGTGGAATCACTGCTTTTGTGTCCCTTCACTGCCATATCTTTATGTACATATCAGATAAAGAAATATATGTGGAGGAATCTTGTTCATTTCCCAAGATAAAGTTGTCTTCCACAGCAAGAGACATGTTTACCCGGTTAAAAGATTGTAAATTCCAGTATTATTGATCTTTCGAATAAAATAAAAGAATATTGACAACAATTTTCTCACTGTGACTTGGGAAGTCTGTAACGGTGACTTGAGTATCGATTTTTCAAATAAAATGGATGCTGATTTAGCCATTATGATCACAGAACTATTCATCTTGCAAATGAAATGGAAGCTGATTTAACAAGTACACGTGCATAAGAGTAAGATCACAAAAATTTTGTATATCTGGAGAATTTTGAAGTCTGCTTACTGGCTTGATCCTCACAAAACACCCACCTGAAGTATTAATGAAGATCATCTGAATCAAGTTTGGTCAGCAACAATTATGTGGACTGGTTACAGAACAGACTCTTTGGATTGTGGCAGATCATATATATCTTTATAACATTGGTTGTTTTATTAGCAAATTTGACTTAGCTCAACTGCAGTATTTCAAAAAAAATCAGAGCAAGATGTTACAAGGGGCAATCAGTTTTGTTTTTCTATTTTAACAGTTTAAATATATATATTAAGATGTTTTTGATCAAATGACTATATTGAACAGTTCATTGAAAAACAAGTGCAATAGATAAATGATGATGGCATATATCAGTCAGCGATAAAGTTTGATTTTGTGCGGACAATTTTCTTTTCAATTATAGTCTGCATGGTTGAATTGTCAGGTTCAATATCCATTTTATTTGCACCGGTAGATAAGACTGCATCAACTGTTATCAGGATGAAGAATTCCCCAATCACAGGAAACTCAAAATACCACCATGAACTGTATAGTCCATTAACAGTTTTGCAATTTCCAGATTTGTGTCTACCCTCTAATTGCCTTTGAAAGGAACTCCTTTTCTGAGAACCAATGGCAACGCCAAAATGAAAATACTCAGTACAGCCTATGACTATTTCCATGCCACAAGTTCTATTTGTATACTGTCTATGTAACGGTAATTGTATATGATTATAATCAGGTCAAAAATCATGAGAAATTAGTCAGTTACGACTACCTCTCATGGAAATGATCATAGTTGAATAACTTACTTAAAGCAGTTGAATTCCAAAAAATGATATCTAATAAAATGCACTGTGAAAACTTCTCAATACTTAAATACAAAAAGTAAAGGGAGCTCTACTTGAATGGTTCATGAGGCACAATACTTGCTAAGGTTTTGCAAATGGGGTAGCAAGTTAAGTGGGCTTGATTGTGGGGAAAACTCCACAGTTAAGCGCGCTTGAGTCAGAGGCAATTTGGGATGGATGACTTCCCTGGAAAAGGAATGGGTGACCTCCAGGGAAGTCCTCGTTACCGGGTGCAAGCTCCGGAAGTGATGATTGATGTTATGTGATTCATTTCACTAGTTTCAATCCCACTTCTTCACCCTTGTGAGCATCATTGGATGCAATGAGTGCTAATTGGACTACTCAAAAATCATGAGAATGCACTGCAGAAACCCCTCAATACTTAAGTTCTATATTGTTTAATAGGCAAACCAATGCAATAAGTGCCAAGTGGACTATTCAAAAATCATGAAAATGCACTAGGAAACCCCTCAATACCTAAGTTCTATACTATTTAATATACAAACCAATTTAATTTTTCTGCAAAAAAAAAAACCAATTTAATTTTTCTGCAAAAAAAAAAAAAAAGTTAAATGAAATATTACTAGGATTTTTCCTGTGGAACATTTTCAAGAAAATAATTCTCACAGATTCACGTTGATAGTTAACTGTTATATGTTGTATCATTACCATTCAGTCTTAACCATAACAACTGTGGTTGTCCGACTGGTCTGGTTAAAATTTGTTCATCCAAGTAACGACCACCGAGTACAGAAATAGCATAGCTGACTGCTGTTGGCTTGAATGTTCCGATGAATGTGACCATAGATTTACTGTGAGAAGTGTGCCCAAAACTAATGTCCAATTACAAGTCCAATTAGAGATGTGATCAATTCATTCTAGCACGTCCTTGAGGAAATCAAACTATAAACAACATAATTTTTTGCAGGGACACTTTGTTTACATCCATGTTTCCAGAATTGCCTATGCATGAAAAATGGGGTACCTGTCATAGCTAGAATTTGATTGCCTTTGTCAATGCTATTCCAAGCCAAAAATCAATCTAAAAGAGTATAGGATACCACCTATACCTTCATACAAAGCTTGTTCAAGTACAAACACCAGAACTGAAAGCCCAGTTTGTTTCCTCACCTCTGTGGTTCTCTTTTATATGTTTCTTATCAGAATGAGCTGTTGGAGGGGACTTATAATCAAGGGAGACAGAAATTGTCTCCAATCTCGAGAAATTCTTGTCTGTGTCATTATAAAACTAAAATACGTTCAGCAGTAATTGGCAAAGTTAGCATAACGGTTTGCTTCTGTTTGTCCCTTAGCAGGTCATAGATTGAAAACGGTTCTGTGTAGAAGATATCATGGATTGCATCCCTCTATCAGGTCATCACCAGCGTCTCCTATGCTAAAACTTTGAAAATAAACTGGACTTTTCAAGGCATTCTGTTCAAAAACTTCTATCCTTTGGACCTCCATCCCCACATGACTGCTTTGAATTTAAACTAACCTGGCACAGAACAATATCTAGAAATGCCACTGAAATTCCATGACTAGTATGTTCCTTGCTATTCTCCTTCATCATTTATAATATGACTCACAGAGATTATGCGTGATATGCGGAATTAATATCAACACAAAAATGCGGCAGAGTTAGAGCTCAGGTAATATAGCAGGGCTCAGAGTTTGAATGAAGTTGCACAGATTCAGATGCCCATCCCCCTTTTGCCATGCCTAGGTAAGGTGAAGTCTGTGCTACAAGGCAGTGACCGCTAATTTACAAAATTTGTGCTTGGTGAGTGAATCCACATGCAAAGATTTTGGTGCTGATGACTTTGTTAACTTCCATACAAACAAATGGGAGAAAATAAACAAAAATGATACACATAGACACACAAAAAAACAGCAACAAGTTCCATACTAAACTTGTATTCTATCCCCTAGTATTGGATTCAAACAGCGTATTTTGAATGTATACTGAATCCAGTATGTTTCATCAACTTTAATCAAAAGCACACCCATTAACCTCGAACTCATTGAAGTGCCATTCAGATTCATATTTTAGAGCAAAAAAATTAAAAATCGGACATATCAACAGCGAATAGAATTTACAATGTTCAGATACATATTTCTGACTTAAATTATGGTCTTCTTTAGTCATGGAGAAGTGGATGAGGGGTACACCCTTGAAAAGCCATGAAAAGATACCAAACCCTTGGTGTATACATTGACATCAAGTTCTCACAGCGAATACAATTTGGGCTTATGTCAGAGCCACATAAATATGGCCAAGGCATTGCAGATTGTGGGTCTTGCAATAACTACCATCTCTGTAGCAGCCATGGAATGGAATTACAAACTCCTACTTCCTGTGGAAAACCGATTTCATACTGTGCATAGAATTCTCCTTATGGATTTATGCAGAACGTACAGGCTAGGTGCTGATATGGCTGTTTAATATTTAGGAAGGGGCTTCGGTAAAAGTATCTCCCATATCATAGAATTGACAGAAAAGAGTCGACAAATTTTAACCAACATTTGATTTATCGATCCCTTTTTGCTTGTTGGAAGACTCGCTGAAATGCAGAACCATAGAGCCACATTTTGGGCATTTATGGACACACTTTGGGAGCATGTAATACATTAGACAATGCCGGCATCCTGTAGCAACCAATACAGTTGAGTCCTGGCCGCCTTGCTCGTGATCTAACTCAAGTTTCTGAAGGGATTGTTTATCTGGATTAATTATCTGGTGGGACTCTTCTGAACCATCAGTATCCTCATCGGTTGACTCAATATCATTGATACTATCTTCTACCTCTGAATAATCATACAATAGAGCTGAGGACCTATTATTGGCATTTGCAGGCTTTTTATCTATTTTCAAGGCCGACATATCTTCTAAACGGTCTCTTAAAGAGTCTTCTGATAGCCTCAGAAGTTCTCTGGTATCATTTCTGGCTTGCTTACACACGCTCCGGTCTATGTAGTAGAGTTCCCCTGTCTGTTCAATAAAAATCAAGCTTAGAAAATTCAGCCTTTTTTCAAGAGAAATCATGCAATAAAACAGGAGTAACAGGGTACCTTTAAGTCCAGAAACTGCTCCCACTGGTAAGGTAGAGCAGGTGCGGATTTAATGTCTTGTGGGCACTTCAGTGAAGCCTTCTGCGTTGAAGCATCCTTCGCAGTAATAGAACAAAAACCGGCCCCCTCGGGTGATGACGGTGAAGATCCATGCTTGATAGATAACGCCCCAAAGCCATGATCCAATGCAGACCATGTGCCAGGAGTTGCCATTCTTGCTAACAACGCCCAAGGTTCAGTTCCGGAAATGAAATTTCTATCAGCACTGCACCTTACGTTTCCATGGAAATCAAACATATAACGCCATTTTCATCTGGGTAGGGTATGGTGCAGAATCCACCCAGACAGTTCAAGGTTCATTTAGCAAGGCTATTGGTCAAAGCTCAAACCTAGACCAAATACATCATCAGAGGAATTGAACCAAGGGCACTCTCGGTACTGACTGATTCTAGGAAAACCACGATGCAGACAGACATTGAATTCGTGATAATAAATTACTAAACTAAGAAATTAATGGATGAAATCGAGGTGGGGAACGAAGAAATGTAAGGCGTTAACGGTAAATTGCAGAAACAGTAATCCCTCCTATTCTTATTCTCAATGTGATGAATTAAACAAGACGGTGATGGGTATTTTTTTAATTTTGTTTCGTACAGAGACCACCCAACCACCCCATTGAAGGGGATTGGAACTCCGGGAACCAAGAATGAACTGAAAAACCAATTTATCGCCAGGCTACACCCCAACCCACTGGTGATGGCATATCATTTACTGTGAACATTTCGTGATCAATTAGGAGGATAATCCTGAAAGGGAGCGAATGTGCTGTATTGAACACAGACTCCCAGGCAATCGAAAGGGTTGAAGTTGAACCACCCAGGGAGTGGATGTAGAATAAAGTTGAATAGCAAACGTATAAGGATTAATGGAGAACCCAAGGGGCTTATCAGTGTAATTGCACAGCTTGAAAATTTGGGATGGGTAGTTTACCTATCGGATTGACTACAAGGCAATAAATCCAATAAAATCATTTTCCGTTTAATGCGGTGACCCCTTGAGTTCATTGTTATAGTTTCAAGGTGAAAGGAAACGGAATCAGACTGGCCAGACATCAATCTTTTCAATCTGAAATATATATCTTCAAGGCCAAATCACGAGATGCTTGGAAGGGCGTGCTTGTCTGTTTGCAGTGTTCATTTTTACCACCCATCACATTGTTTCCTTTCAAATATCCTATTAAGGATCATACTGACAGACCGTCCATCATTTTCAAATACCTTATTGAGGATTATAACCACATGATTAAGTATACATAGGATCTATATATAGGGGTAGTTGGTCTTGTGCTTTCTTTCTCCTTCTGGATTCAAATTTATCATTATTATTATCATTTGGATATGCATTCAAATGATTTTAAATATTAGGTGATTTTAATTGAAATTAGGTGTATCTTTTTACTAAAATATATAAGATTTGATATATAAAAAGTAAACACCAATCACCTTTATATGTAAATATGTAAACAAAACTATTCACTGAAAGTCCTTGCCTGGTGATTATGTTACTATTGACCAGAGAAAGTGCATGTAATGGTTCTTGGCCTGCTTCCCAACTAACTCCATCCAATAGAGTTAAATTGCATTGGGTTTGTTGCTGATCAACTATCCAAAACAACAAACGTACAGAACTGAACATAACAGAGCTGTCCATGATTTGTCCATGACTTCTTGTGCAAACCAGTCACCAACTCTGAACTATCATAGTACCAACCCTGTACAGAAACTCATACATCCAAAACTAACATAGTGGATGGAGGCACACGAAGGTTTTAACTCCAAGCCCTTCATTTCCCTCCAGGGTCCACCTATGAATAAATTGACAGCATTTCTTGGCTAATGTCCTCTCATACACCGAACAGCTTTTAAGGACGCGCTGTTAAAAGATATGCTTTTGACAAATTCAAAATTCTGTGGGAGATTGGGAAGCCATGATCAACAGCAATTACAAGGATTAACAGTATTTTAAACATTTTTTCATTATAATATTGGAAGAAGCTTTTTGCGAGGACCGAGATTCACGAGTGTTGATAATGTTTTTAAAACGAGGGACTGTGATTATAAGATTCATTAAGTGCATGCTTGTTTGAAAACATTGTTGTCCATATAAAATTAGAGAATATGGTCAGGGTTTAAAAAATATTGTTGTTGTTAGAGTACAGCTCATATTGACAATTACTTGCAAGATTTAGGAATTAAATTAAGCACCTTGACCTTAACCATCATTCAGCGTTATTTTCCTCAAATACGTAGAGCTTGACCTTAACCATCATTCAGAGTTATTTTCCCTAATTTTATGGGATTACAGGGCATGTCACTATGGTATGATATGATGAGTTAAATGTCCAATTAAAAAGGTTCATGGTATATTAAAATAATGACATGATATATTAAAATAATGTCATAAATATCATTTCATGTAGTTGTTATATTGAAGTTGTTAGAGGATAAACATCATTTCGTAGAGTTTTAGTTCTTGGTTATTTGGGAGAATTGATATAAAGTCAATGAGACTGCTACTATACTTCTGAGTTTAACATAACTATTCACAAGCTTCATTTCATGTAGTTGTTATGCTAAAGTGATTTGTCGAAATATTCACAGTCATATTAAGATGAACATTACTAGCATTAAATGCTATGTGACTATAGATATTCATACTCGCATAATATCTTAGATGTTTTGGAGGGTTTTTCTGAGTATTTTCTCATCAAGTTTGGCCAAGATTTGTTGGAATCACAAGTTTGAGTTTTGAAATCTCCATAATCAAAGTTCCCCATGGGTTGTTCAGGGTGTTGAATTCATATAGGCAGTCAAAAACCCAGTTTAAACAACATAGATGAAGATTTTACCCAAAAAAGAAACTGAATCCTAGCCAAAAACTTCAAAACTTCTAATAGTTAAACAATTTCTCACACAATAGCTTAGATATTGATGACCATCATATTATAAGGCATATCATAGGGAATGAGAGGTTGTCATCATAATACATTCAACATATATAGGCAGTCAAAAACCCAGTTTAAACAACATAGATGAAGATTTTACCCAAAAAAGAAACTGAATCCTAGCCAAAAACTTCAAAACTTCTAATAGTTAAACAATTTCTCACACAATAGCTTAGATATTGATGACCATCATATTATAAGGCATATCATAGGGAATGAGAGGTTGTCATCATAATACATTCAACATATATCAAAATAAAATAAAAAATCAACTTAACCATAATTATATAATTTGGGCACATAGTAATCATGACATGTGTCTCTTGTCATCAAAATAGTTGTACAACTCTCATTAACCTCCTCACACATCAAAACTACATTGAACTAGATCTCTCTTTTCCTTATTATTAAAATGAAGTGCATTAATATGAATTCCTTATTTTAAACCATTTGAAATAAACTCAAAACTATATTGAAATGCCAATTAAAAACAAGTGCACTTGTAAGATTCCCAGGGACAAATGGACACAAGGGAGAGAAAGTACAATTATGAGAAAGTTATGCTTTGATTTAATATAAGGAGTACCTTTCCTCTAACATTGTCCTTCTTCCTTCTGTATGAAGATAATTTAGAGGAGGAGATTGGGCTACATACATGTTAAAAGTAAGTTTAAGACAAAGAGTTGCATATTACTTGGTACACTTTTTCCTATGTATGTACATGTTTTTAATTATTTATTGGTTAATATATTATATGTTTATACATAATTATAAAGAGAATTTAAAATAAAAAAGAAGTAGATAAGATGACATAAATATCAGAAAGATGATATAAAAACTAAATACTTTAATTTTGGTCTATCTCTTTGTGCCCCATCTTGATTTCACACTCTCCAACATATCTTATATGTTGGTTATTACACCCTTGAGAGGATGGTAGTGAAACCTAATTGCCCATATCTCTCAATTATAGAAGTGCAATTAATGGTAAGAATTCTTATTTAACATAGGCTTCAAGATTGAGATTGTTAAAGCACTCGCCATATGACAACTACCATGCAATGAATCCTTTTGGGTTTTTGTTGACCACTTAATATTAAATTTATTTATTTGGCTTTAAGATTGGGATTGTTAAAGCATTGATCACGTGAAAACTACTATGCAATTAAACCTTTTGGTTTTTGTTGACTATTTAAAATTAAATTTGTTTATTTTCCTACAAAAAATATTTGCTCTACCATACCCTCATAGAGGGAAATTTAGTGAGATTGGCCAAAAAGAGAAAGATATAGATATAAGAAAAATTAGGATCTTTGAACCAAACACCCAAAGTCCTCGAAGATATTTTTCAAGATTAAGTGAAATAAAAATGGGACCTTAAGGCCTTTCAAGAATAAATAAAACCCAAAAATGGAACCTTGAATCTCTTGTGCTTGAATCTTGGCAGACACATTTTCAACCAGACGTAAGTGATGGTTATCCCATGTAGCACATAATTTAGGGTGCTCGAATGTGATGGGACTTCATTGTAGGGCTAGATAAGAGTAAATATATAAGGTGGTAGGATCACTAGCATGAATTGACACAATTGGATATTTAGGTGATTAGCCATAACAAATCTCCAATTCATGCTCTTGCTTTATTCACTTGTCCTATCCGTGAATAACATCAAATATGTAGAAATCTTGGTCGATGATCTAATCCATCGATTTAGGAAAGCAAGCTAACAATGTTATGCATATGAAAACTTAAATGTTTTTTTGTCTTAATATTGAAGATAAAAATAAGATTTATGGATGCCAGTGTACTTAGTGGCATGGTCGGCAATCGACCCTTATTTCCTCGTAGAGAAGTATGTGAAATTTCCAAGAATGAAATAAATTGGAATTTAATCTTCTACCTACTACAGATTATTTATCGTATGAGTTATTATTCAAAAAATAACGACTAAACCACTATTGAATTCTTCATAGTAAAAATGTTGTGGAATATAAGAAATGGAACTGAGAAAATATGCACATACACACACACAAATATGGCACTGTTATTTTTGGACAATTATTCTTGGAAAAAACTCAAAGGGAAATCTAGTGCGACAGATGAGGGTTCTATTATTATCTTCAGCAATTCAATAGTAAAATGATATGCTTTCCTCTTATTGGAAAAGCTCTGGCTAATACTAGAAAAATAAACTAGAGCCAAATTTTCTCCCTTTGCAAACAACTCGGCCTCCTCCTAGCCACTCACATTCCTTTCCTGAAACTCACATTGTCCTCATGGAATGCATAGATTAGGCTAAGGAAAATTCTTACAATCCTCGAATCACCTCCTACCAAGTCGTCCTATCTCCCTTCACCTCTAAAACACACTTTCTCTTCCTCTAGGACACTGATTTGGAAACTAACAACTGAAACATGACTCCTTCGACAACTTGCACTAGGAATTCTGGTTACTCGCACTAACTGTAGCAGCCTCTTCTACAAATGAATTCAACATCCTCTTCCTATCTCCCAGACAGTAGAAAATATTGAGGAAGTATTCTTCTGGAATCCTGCTATCAAATATTTGTTGATCCCTTTATCTTTTATGCTTCCTTGGCTTCAACTGTGCCCTTTTTGAATGCCTGCAACTAGGTAGTCGAATTTCTCAACTCACAACTGATGCCTTCTCCAAACCCTTCGAACTGATTTTATAATATATTGTTGGAGTCTTAATGGCCATGATCAACTGTCAACCAATGGCTCCGATCATCTTGACCTCATCAATATAAGTCCCTAGATCAAAATTGAAATTTCTTAATTAATTCACTTTAATTAACCACTTTTCTTAAGTTAGACTTAGGAAATATTTTAATTATGGCTAATTAATTTAATTAAGGTGTCTCCAAGTAATTTCTTTCGAAACCTTTTATGGGTTTTAGATATCTCGTGTTTCTTAGCCTCTTAGACATCATAGAGACTAGAAAACTTGTCCACTGCTACCTCAAACTAAAAAAAACAAACACTCCCTCTTAGCGAGGAAGGTGTTCTCCACTATACCCATCTGCTCTCTAAAGTAGACAAAATTTTCTCTCCTCAAGGCCTTCATGAGTGTATCAACTTCTTGTTGGTCTGTGGGAACATGTTGTAGCCAAACTAGTCCACGATGCACACAATCTCTAATGAAGTGGTACCGTATGTCAATATGCTTCGACCTATCATGGAACATTGGATTTTCAAAGAGGCTGATGCAGCTATAATTATTGCAGTAGATATTGGTCGCCTTTATATTCTAACCAAAAAAACTCACTAGTATCTTTTGAAGCCAAATAGCTTCACATGTGTCCATGCTAGTTGCCATGCATTTTTCCTCTGTAGAACTCAGTACCATAGACTTCTACTTCCTGCTACACCAAGATACAACCCTTACTTCAATGCTAAAGCAAAACCCTGATGTGCTTTTCTGATCTACTGAAATTCCTACCCAATTTGCATTTGTATAACCACATAACTTAACACCATCACCTCGAGTATACCTTGTTGAAAAGTGTAACTAGGTCGGTCTTCATATTGACTATGTAATTATGTATTTTATAAATAAGAAGACAAAGATAATAAAATGTATTTTGTACTTGCTTCATGGGTTTCATGAGCAATATTTTATTATAGGTTAAATAGAATTCTTCTTGATGTCTATCTAGGGTTTTGTCTTCTATATATAAATGTAATAAGTGTCATATATGAAGGGTATAGATATATATATGCTCCAAGAACTTGTAGCAGAATGGAAGTCAAGCTAAAAGACAAGCTCAAAAACAGCCCCCAAACATCGATGGAAGTCTAGCTCTATATACCCTGAAGAACACCTCTCTCAAAACTGGAATAACCTCTCTCCAGTTGGCCTAAATCTTAGTGATGAAGTCAGCTCTATAAGAGTCTGCCTAGTCAGCCTAGAAGCAATAAACAATGCGCGATATATACCATTTTTTTGTGGTCCATTCACACTTAGGAATTTTTCGGTCAGCTCTGAAAGCAAGTGCAGATTATCTCTGAGAAGAAGACAACGTTCAGGATCATAAAAGTGTGGATTTTTCTATGGACGAGTGTGACCATATGCAGACTAGTGGACATATAGAAGTGCAAAAATGTTTGTTTGCAGTCTTCAGATGAGGAATAAGTGTGGGCTTAATACAGAGAGGAACTACAAATACATCTGTGATGTTTATAACGTGAAAAAGTCTATTATAAATGCGAATTAAAGGCAATGTTCAAGGTATAAGGTGCAGATCTGTTCTGCGTATTATTTGGATACAATGAATGTGTATTAATGAAAAGAAGTTGTAGACAAAGTGCGTTCAATCCTGTGACTAAATATGTAGCAAGGGTTGTGGTTTATCTGCAGTAATATACACTCTGAAAGGTTTGAGATATACAGATCACTCTACGGGAAGATATTCGTATGATGTAAATTTAAATGACTGAATTTTGGTTTGATGCAGAGTTTAAACGTTATATCTAAATTGCAGTGCAAGAATAGAAGGAAGGTAAATCTGTGATTTACCTTCCTATCTAAAAGAAAGTAATATGTCTCAAAGGTATATTGTTTCATGGATGTGAAAAGTAAAGTATAAGGTCTCAAGTGACCTCATCTTCAATATATGAATAAACAAAGAAGAGGTTGGGTAACCAAGAATAATTCAAGAAAGATAGAGACTGAGTTCTCTAGTATCGGTGCAGGTCAGTGCAAGATGTTGAAGTGGAGAAGTGAATATACAAAGAAGTGTTGACAACGTCTTGGAAGCATCTCTAGGCCAAGGGTCTGAGTCTTGGTCATGGTACTTGTCATTTGGATATCTATAAGAAGAATTCTTTGTGGGTTTTCCTCTCCAAGAGGGAGAGGTTTTTCCCTGGCTCTAGAAGCTTAATTTTGTGTCTTGTGTATTTTGATAATTGACTTAATGAAATACTAAATAAGATAAAAAAGAGAAGACATAAGTAACTCAAGTAAGCTCACAAGAAATTATCAAGAAGATGATTTGAATTAATCACTAGCCCTCCATATTCTCAACATGGTATCAGAGCTAAGGTATTGAACTCAAGGGTTTATTGAAAAAGAGACTCCAGGAAGCAAAAATCAAAGTTTGGGTGAAGAATCAAATCATTTTGCAAGGAATACTCTCAAGATCTTCATCTCATTCAAAGGATCATATTTTCAAGAAAATATTATTTTCCATCAAATATTCACATTCAAGACAGTGGTATAAAAGGACATCATCTATTTAAGACATCTTCATTCTGAAGAAATCCTTGATCATCAAGGATCCAAGATCACCTGCTTTGAAATCAATCTAAGAAGAGTCTTCTGCCATCATCTTCAACAAGGAAGCTGATAGAAGAACAAAACCATCTACTCAAGTAAGTATCTCTATGACTTCATATGAATCTATCAAAATGTTTTCTTTGCAAAGAAAGCATCAAACTAGTTAGGGTTTTAGACTTTCCTGCATGGAAGTCAAGGAAAATGAAGTTAAATCAAATACATGAAGGGATATATAATAGCCCTAAGGATTCTTACAAAATCCATAGAATACTCTCTCTTCTCCGAGGTATCAAATCTAAAATCATCAAAAAGGAATATATGATAAATTGGTGGAGCTATTCTCTGTGAGTACTGCAGGAGAAGAAATCTGAGATCAACTACAGGAACTTGGAGAAGTAATGTCTAACACTGAGATTACTACAATTGTGCTAAATTCTCTGCCAGAAGAATGGGGAAAATTCACTTCAGGCTTATACAAGAAGAAAGAAGTCACACCATTCCATAATTTAGGGTCTCTATGTAAAATAGAGGAAACAAGATTGAAAGTCGAAGGTGTTATAGGATCAAGTGAAGGGAATCAAGACTTTTTAGCAATGTTAATAAATAAGGGAAGATTCAGTAAGTTTTCTCCTCAGAATAGTATGGAAAAAGCACAATGCTTTGGATGTGATGAACTGGGGAATTATAAAAGTGATTGTCCTAAATCTGAAAGGGACAAGAGAAATAGGGAAGAAGCCCATATCTCAGAAATGAGAGAAGAACCTGAGGCAAATAAATCTAAGAAATAAGAAGAAAGGGATCTCCAATATTATTGAGATCATCTTCTCCTTTAATTTATTTATGTTGGTTGTATGATAAGAAGCAGTGTAACATCCTGATCAAAGCATGGTAGGAGCTCTGAGAAAAGCTCTCTGATAATATTACTAATGTAAGGTAGTCATCAATATCAAGGGTCATCATGGAAACATAATTATGGGATGTGACGACATACTGATGGAGCAAGTCAAGGGAATGAAGCTCTTCATTCTAGAAAAACTGTTATAGGATGACTCAAGTAAAAAGGTATGAGGTATGTATTTATTTATATGCTGACATTGGATGTGGTGAAGTAATGTCATATGGTTGCAAGTAATAGTCTTCAATATTTAGAAGTATGATCTATGAAGGAGGATCTCTCGGTGCACTAATAGATGAAATAAACATTATATATATCCTCATGGAATATGAGGTGGTTGTATATCAACGAGGAACTGGAAATGTGCAAGTTCCTAGGAATGAAGAATGTGTAAGAAGGAAGATATCATGATGTGCAACCATGCAAGAGGCAGTTATCATCCGGAAGCCAAGAAGATGTGACTAGGAGATCTCCTGGGAGGATATGTAGACTCTGACAAAAGTCTGGTAAAGAAGAATACCCTTGAAAAAACATAGCATAAGGAGATGTGTCAATCTGAATAAAGGATGATGATGCCTACAGTAAGATGTAATGGTGAAAGATCATCATTGAGGTAACTTTTGTTTTAAAATTTCATATGTATATGTTTATCTGGATGAATTTGTGCAGGGCTGCTAATCATGAGAAAGGATGTATGATCCTTGGACATGATTAGATGGAAAGCAGCATGGAATAATGGTGAACCAGATGAGAAAGAAAAATTAATCACTTTCTGGTAGATGACATGACTCATGATTGAAAGTGATGGATAGTCTGTGCCCTATGGAGCTAAAGTTGAAGATTCCTCAATATCAAATTCCATGACATCGAGGGGAGGAATTCTTCATGAGAATATGGGTGTCTCACCATTGCTGTTATAGTTCCCTGATTGAGAGGGAGCCTGGTGATCAGTTTCTTACTTGGAAGAAACTTGGCAATTCTTAAGAATGAGCTTAGGTACATTCCTTATACAGGAATGAGTACATTCCTTTGTGGAATAGGTCCTCCCTGGCTGAGAGGAAGAGATAGACACATCATTCTGGTCTTCACTTGGGAAGACAGAATGGAGGATTGGGTAATCATATGGCATTCGATACTATTTGAGAATGTGTTAGGGCATTCAAGATAAGAGTATTCGGGGACCGATATTATTTGAAGGCTAGCTACCCAAGAGAAGAATAGTCCAAGAAGGTCATACTTTGGGAACACCCGAGTGGAGTATGTACTCTGGAGAGACAATGACTATGGTGTCTATAAGTCATGTGTATCGCTAGCATTGTAGCCCATTGTCTCATTGAGAGATGGGGTTGTTAGTCAAGGCCTTGCACTAGGAAAATGCTGGTTGATATGATGATATACATATGCGATTACCAATCCGATTCTTCTTATGAGATTCTTCAATTTGAAAGTGACCATGTACTTGTATGAATACCTCCCTAGTTAAGAGGGAGTCTTTAAAAGTGTAACTAGGTTGGTCTTCATATTGACTATGTAATTATGTATTTTATAAAGAAGAAGACAAAGATAATAAAATGTATTTTTCACTTGCTTCATGGGTTTCATGAGCAAGACTTTATTATAGGTTAAATAGACTTCTTCTTGATTTTTATCTAGGGTTTTGTATTCTAGATATAAATGTAATAAGTTTCATATATGAAGGGTCTAGATATATATGCTCCAAGACCTTATAGAAGAATGGAAGTCAAGCTAAAATACAAGCTCACAAACAACCCTCAAACATCGATGGAAGCCAAGTTCTATATACCGTGAAGAACACCTCTCTCCAGTCGGCCTAAATCTCAGTGATGAAGTTGGCTCTATAAGAGTCTGTCTAGTTGGCCTAGAAGCAAGTAACAATGCACTATATATATCACTGTTCTGCGGTCCATTCACACTCATACATTTTCAGTCAGCACTAAAAGAAAGTGTGGATTATCTATGAGAAGAAGACAATGTTCAGGATCAGAAAAGAGTGCGGATTTTTCTATGGAAGAGTGTGACCATATGCAGACTAGTGGACAGACAGAAGTGAAAAATTACTTGTTTGCAGACTTCAGGTCAGGAATAAGTGCGGGCTTAATACAGAGAGGAATTGCGAATAAATATGTCATGTTTACAGTGTGAACAAGTCTGTTATAAATGTGAATTAAAGGCAGTGTTCAAGGTGTAAGGTGCATATATGTTCTGCGTATTATTTGGATAGAGTGAATATGTATTAATGAAAAGAAGCTGCGGACAAAGTGCGATCAATATTTTGACTAAATACATAGCAAGGGACGTGGCTTATCCGCGGTAACATACACTTTGAAAGGTATGAGATATACAGATCACTCAACAGGAAGATATTCATATGATGTAAAATTAAAGGACCGAATTTTGGTTTGATGCGAAGTTTAAAGGTTATATATGAATTAAAGTGCAAGAATAGAAGGAAGGTAAATCTATCATTTACCTTCATATCTAAAAGAAAGTAATATTGTTAGTATGAATCTTAATTCCAAGCGTACGAAAAAATACCACTTTAGCTGTGCATAACAAACAGCCCTAACAGCAAAAATGACTGCTAATATCTTCAGATCTGCAGTTAGGTGATCAAGATAAATGCTGCAAAAATATATATCTATGCATTAGAAGACATTAAACAATATAAAAAACAAGATTTACTCCATGCATCCAATAGACAAGACAAGTTTAAAGGTTATATATGAATTAAAGTGCAAGAATAGAAGGAAGGTAAATCTATGATTTACCTTCATATCTAAAAGAAAGTAATATTGTTAGTATGAATCTTAATTCCAAGTGTACAAAAAAATACCACTTTAGCTGCGCATAACAAACAGCCCTAACAGCAAAAATGACTGCTAATATCTTCAGATCTGCAGTTAGGTGATCAAGATAAATGCTGCAAAAATATATATCTATGCATTAGAAGACATTAAACAATAGAAAAAACAAGATTTACTCCATGCATCCAATAGACAAGACAAGAATATATCAAATGAATTTTGTATTAATGGCACTCGAGAGGAAAACACAAGAGGGTGTTCCCTGTTCTCCTCAATGGGATGGGTTCTTGTAAGTCCTTAGCACTTCAGATCTAGGATTCCTCTCTCTTGATGGTGTAGAAAACCCAGACAAAAAGTAGTAGCAAAATATGACTATGATGGTGGATCAATAGTCAGACCAAAAGTTTAGATCCAGAGTGATCTTTAGGCAACAAAAGGTGAAAAATGAATGGGAAAACCCTTCTATTTATAACAAAATATTGAGTTGGTTTAGATATTGGTGCATAATTAAAATATTATTAACCAAATCAAGATCCAACTTTTATGGAATATTTTATTATATTTTTTGGAGGGAAAAGGAATTTGACTTGGGTCAAATTCCTTTATTTGTAAATAATAAATAAATAAATGATTTATTTATCATTTTAAGGATGTGATTGAGTAATAATCAAATAAATAATGATTTATTTAATTATTTATAGGTGATTTAGTCATATTTAACAAATAATATTATTTAAATAAGGTTTAAATAACTAATCTTTAGGAAATAATAAGATAAATAATGATTTATCTAATTAATTTCTTTGTTTTGGGTTAAATATAACCCGGAATATTAGTCAAACTGATGTTTATTTAATTATTCTTTGAGGAAAATCAAACAAATATAGATTTATTTAATATTTCTTCATGGGGTTTCCTGTTTAGACCATAAACAACTTAATAAAGGTGGTTTACTAAGTTATTTTTCATAGTGAATGCGATTTTTCTTGGGGTAAAATTGGTCTTACTTGGTGTACTTGGGTCCATCTATTAACAATGGATTAGATGACCAAAACATGGTGTAACAGATTTCCCCTCAGTGTACAGGCGTTAGGAGTCAATCGTATGACCGAAGTACGTGTAAGAACTCAATCACTAGACGTCGAAGGGGAAGTCAAAGAGAGAGGAGTATAAAGTGACGAAAGTGCTGAAAGAACTAGACCCTGACGAGGCGAGACTTGCAGGTGCGACAAGTCCCTTTAATGAGTGAGTGCCTATGCTATAGGCGGCAGGGGAGGCATACCTATGCCCATCGAGGCAAAGTACAAACAATGAGGCATCCAGAAAACCATGGGACGAAATAATATAGTATATGCTGGCATAAACATGAGCCATATAAATAACATGATAATGAATCCCACATGCATATTGTTCCTGGGATAACAGCCAAGACTCGTACAATAATATCTGAGTACATGAGGTACAAATAAAACCCAGATGCCCCTGTAAAAAGGAAAGGGCTCTGAAAATCTGTCAGATATATGCAATCAAGAAGGCGCTGTAGGTGGCTGAGGCTGACATCATCAAATATATGGAGCTGCATCGAAGGCTAAAGTGAAGAAGTCATCCGGGTATGTGGGGGGCTACCTGTAGGGCCACCCCCTCATGAGGGTTGAGACATCTCACACACACCCGGGAATCACTGATATCAGCTGCTGCATCACTGAATCATCAAGTATATAGATCTCGATTATGCTGAATGGAGCTGGCGTTGAGAAACAATCAAGTCAAAGGGAAATAAGGAGTCCCTTTGCCTGATCCGAGGCACCGAACAAGAGTGGAAGCTAGAACCCAGGTACACTGCCCTCTACACCTGTCTTCTGGAATGAATGAGCTAATGTCGACAGGAGGTCTGCCATAGGTGAGGCAATAAGGGATCCTCAACGAAGGCACGAGAGAAAATAGAAGAGCGACTGATAGATTGACATCAATGATGATGACGAAATGGGGGGTACTGAGTAGCGAACAGATGACTTCCCTTGTTAGAGCATAAAGGGCATGGATGACCTGGTAGCGACTGACACAACATCATGAGGGATAGGGGACAATGGGACTGAAGGCCATAATGTGCAACATGATAGAGGAACCAAGCAATGAAGGATGGAGGGATATAATAGGATTCAAAGGGACTCGGGATAGACTCCATGAATGCAATGTTGACTCAACTCAGATGCTCTAAACAAGGGTGACTCGATGGTGCTGTCACACAGAAAAGGTCCAATGGGGACCATAAAAACATGAGTACAAGATGGTAACTCACGACAAAAGTCGACACGAGTGTGGAAAAGTATGGAGGCAAAGTGGTGCCCCCAGTACGAGTGTTGCAAGTGAAGAAATTCGATTTTGAGTAGGGGTGAAGTGACGCATCTTGGAAAAAAAATTTCCTGGTGAAGTATCAAATCACTAAAAACTAACAGATACCCATTTTAGGGCTTGGTGAGAGCTTTCCAACGATACAAATGGTTTGGTGAACGGAGCTACGGTTTGGTTGCAGCAGGCGAAAGAAAAAACAGGGGTTTCTCTTTTAATAAGGCAGTTTCCCTCCAAATTCACTCATTTGCATGTGGAGTTGTGGTGAATGTGGAGAGGAGAGAAGGTCCTAAATCTTGCGGTGATCGTAGCGAACAAACCGACTGTTGGAATCAAGATTCGTTAGTTGCAGGTAAGAGGCTTAACCCTACTCTTTCTTTTCAATGGATTAAAATTTTAGATTAGGTCCCCAAGGCTTAGGAATAGACCCCTGCTCCTCCTCACGATTGGGTTTCACTTTTTGGGGCAAAAAGTGCGACCTGGGTAGCAAGTTTTGGGAAAAAAAACTATAGCCTGTCCCAAGTTTGGGCCTGAAAAGTGCGACATGTCAGGGAGGGGTTGTCCAGTGTTGTTTTTTGGCTGAGTACTGGGTTTTTATGATGAGGTATAGTCTTTCCTATCTGTATTCTGAAAAAAATGATGGTTTTGTGCAGATATGGCAGAATTACGGATCAACTGAAGAGAAAGAGACCTTGGCGCATTATGGTCGGAGATCCGGGAGGATCAGGGTGTTTGTGGTGCTTTGGCCAGGTTTGGGGTTTTGAAGTTTGTGGAGAACCCTTTGATGAGAGCTGGGGAGCCCTTATTGGCCCGGATTGTCATCTCTTGGGACTCGAACCATGATGTATTTATATTGCAGGGGCATCAGATCGAGTTGATGGTCCAGGATATATATTTCCTGACTGGTCTCCCTCCACTTGGGATGGTAGGGAATACTCAGCCAGTATTACTGCGTGGGTAGAATATCATCGAGTTTGTAGAACACCATTGTCGACTAGGTATCCAAGTCAAGGGGACTCGGATACCCATCGGGGACTTGGAGAGGTTAGAGACCCGTGTTGTGGCTGTAGCAGTGTTGCGTATCCTGGGCAACGAGGCACTCCATCACATCACTGGGGGGAAAATGATGCTTGTGGAGAGTGTTTTGAGTGGGACCTACTATGGGTGGGCCCAGATGATACTGTCATCGTTGAAAAGACAGTTGTCGCTATGCAAGCGACAAGTGAACCATGACTGTGCATATGGTACAGTTTTGTGCTCGTTCTTCTTTCAGAAGATCCCGACACTTCGACCTCACATACAGCTCCAAGATGGGGGCCCGAGAGAGCCTAGGATGTGCCGGTGGGGGCGAATACTATGCAGAGGAGGAGTTGGAGCAGTTGGACGAGTGTTTTGTCCTGATTTCTTTGTTCATTGGGATCATATTTCACTATATATAGATGACTATCCCTATAGTGGGATGAGTTATTGCGGGGACCTGGATCTGCCATTGCTGCCTGGTAGAATATGGGGACTTGATGGTAAGTGAAAAATTTCTAATCTTTTATGTGCATGTAAAGGTATAGAATATTGTATGTGGTACTAATTATTTCTCTTTTGGTATGCAGATACAACACCGGTAAAACCGATCGGATAAATGGGACGACCTACAGCATCAGGGACCGCAGGACCCAGTGGAGTGAGGGCGCAACAAAATGAGGATGCAATAGCCCTCCTGGAGGACATCCGTTATAGATGTGAGAGGCTTCTGACTGGTGTTTCAGAGCGTGGTTGGCAGGACATGGATGACCAGTACATAGAGCCATGTATTGGTCTACCCTCTAAATGGCGAGGGTTCATGTGGTGCATGGTGATGGCCGGACAGGGTATGCGTGATCTATGAGCTGTGGGAGCAGAGCCATTAGATCGGGATCCTCCAGATAGTGATTAGTATGTAGGGGCAGGTGGTGCCCCCAATTTTGAGTTTTTGTAACATGCTATGGGCATGTCATATGTATCCGAGTAGATGAACTCGAAATTTTTTTATACGACACATATTATGGATATGCATCATTGTGATATTTTAATGTTATTGTCTTGTGTTAAATGCGTGTGCTAAATGCCACTCTAAAATATGGTTTGCAATGCTATCTACATAGTGATTTTGTGCTTTGGGTACATGACTGAAAGTAATGATTTCAAATTCAAGCATCAAAAGCTTCACTCGTAAATATCTTCTGGAAAGGATAGGATTATGCACACGATAGACACCATTCAATTACATGACAAGAAGCAGGGAATATAAACGAATATGAAGGTGGAGGATGTCATGTGAAAGGGCATCAGCTAATAAACCCCGCATTGCATCATATTAAGCCTGATTATTGATAGCTGTACCAATGCATACACCGTTCGAGAGAACAAGCGAATGCAACGGGGTAAAAATGGCCCAACTTGCCGAGGCTAGATTTCGGGAGTAGTGACTTGCACCATTGGCAAAACCGATATAAGGTGTGGATGAGGGATCCATATGAAAGGTGCCGCAATACAATAAATGGGAGGATGAAGAAAAATGCAGGCAACCTGAGCGCAAAGTAGAAATCCAATTCATTCCGCGGAAGGGAGCGATCTAGGTAGGATGTCTATTACTTACATGCCGCCGGTGAGGGGGAGTGTGGGAGCTATCGAAGGCGTAGCTTGAGCTCAGGCTGCATAAGTCACCAAAGTTATGGATGATGGCATCCCGTTTATGGGCGAGAACGATGAAGTCAGGGGTGGACATGGCTTCCATGATGTTGTCGTCACAACAGGAAGTGGAAGGACAAGAGGAAGGGAGACCACATGACGCGGCAAGGCTACCTGACTCATCATCATGAGAATAGAGGGTCACATGCACATCGCCATGGGGATTGACGTAAGAACAAGCAGATAAGGGATCTACCGTTGTTGAGCCCCGAGGAATCGCTGAAGGGAGGTCAAGAGAAACAACAGGAGAAGACTCAGAGGGAGTTTCTGTCAAGGGTCTCATGAATGATGATAGGTACAGGATGGTGGTCGCATGCTCCGTCATCTCGACCTCAGGAGAGGGAATGTCAATGGAAGTGGGTAAATCCTCAGTCTAGCCTATAGCATATTGTGCAAGTACAGGGGAAGCGGATTGGCCTTGTTCAATTTCATACTCCCTAACTACCTCTAAAGAGGCACGGTAATGCGTAAGGCGGGGACACTGATGAGAGTAATGGCCATGGAGAGAAAACAAAGCACAAGGGTGTTTGGTGTGAATAGTCTTGGTGTTCTTGGCTACAGTCAATGAAGAAGCAGAGGTTTCAGGGATTGTAGACTCAGGGAACGCGACATTAACCATGGGCTTGATGCAGGGCAACTCGGGACAAGTATGGGTGGTGTGACCGACGACATCACACAAAGCATAGGGATTTGGAGGTGGATGAGGTGTAGGGTCAGTCGGGGCAGCCTTGTCCTTTGAGGCCCTTTTGCGAGCTCTGCCCTTCTTACTCGAAGCGGTCACAACAGGAGGCGGTTCCTGTTGAGGTGGCTGGGGAACTGTGACAACGGGAGAAGTCAGGGGGACCGGATGAACCAGGGTCAAAGCAAGATAAGGTTTAGGTTGACCTGGCGGGGTAGCGGCTAGAGGATCAAAGTACCAGACGAGAATCCCAATGGTCAAGTTAGGTAGAGAGAGGGTGGCCATGACAGGTGCCATATAGATGCCTGGTGGAGGGACTAGGAACGGTATCTGACCGGAGGGGTAGTGGCTAGGCGGGACGGCTCCTAAATGGTTGAGGCCTGGAGGAACTGTTCTAGGAAGGTAAAAAGGCTCATGAGTACCATCTGAAGGGCCAGGAGGAGAAGGTCCAGAAGGCTGCATCGAAGGGCTAGGAGAAGGCTCCAGAGGGCGAGGAGGTTGCTGACTAGCCGAGGTGGGCTGCTTGAGGGCAGTCCGGAATGATTTCATCATGCAAACATTCGATGAGCTGGGATCAGAGACAGGAGGAGGAAGACCAGGGAATGTACCAAGCAGTGAGGAATCTTTGTAGACTCCGAGTGAAACACTTGTCAAAGGATCGACGGTTTTCTTGTTGGCCACCGAAGAAATAATGGACTCAAGGGAGGTTTGAGACTTCGGTTCGTAATACGTCAACTGGTCAATGGTGAATATATTTTCATTATTAAGAAAGGAAATCTTGCGGTGGACCGCAGAAGGGACAACAGACACCGCATAAGTGTAGCTACGACTCAAAAGAATGTTGTAATCTAAGGGGGCATCTATGACTTCTATGTCAACACAAACAGTCTTGCCCGCAAGAGTAATAGGAAAATTGCGAAATAAGCCAATGGGCTTTGAGGCGTGGCCATCCCATGCTTAGAGAGTGATTGTGGAAGGAGCCAACTCAGGGGATCCGAGTTGCTTCCAAACCGAAGCAGACATCTCGCAGGTGGATGCCCCCTCACCAATAATGCACCGCGAAACGTTAGCATTACGGATCTTGACTGAGATTTGGAAGGCAATGGAAGTAGAGAGAGGAGGATGTTCTGACCGGTCAACATCAAAGACAATCAATCGATCGTCGAAAGGATGTACATCACCCACGACAGATAGTAGAGATTTTCATTATGAAGGGCATGACTGGAGGAGTTCCAGCATTGAAATGGAAATAAGGGATTGTGCCAAATCATCGACTGTGCTATACGAATGGGCGGCTTTTCCAGAAGCAGCATTTCGGCGCAGTGGTCCCTTAGGGATCTTGGTATGAACCTCCTCCCTAGGTTGAGGGATCTGGAAGGGACCCTTAGGTGTCGGAAGAGGCTCTGTAGAGACCGAAGGAGGCAGCTCAGGGACAGACATAGCAGGAGGCTTGTTGTATGGACGGGACCAAATCTAAATATTGATGTCTATGGTTGAAGGTTGATCAGAGTTCATCATGAGAATCTGGTAATCAGGGGTACCAGACAGAAGAGGTTGGGTAACAGTGTGGTAAATAGGAGGTTGGAAAAAAAGAGGAGGCATGTCGTATCCTGGATACATGCTACTAGGAGGGGAAAAAATGCAGGAGGTGCTGCCCCCCCCAAAGGAAAACGAGAGCCCATGGGAGGTAGAACAATGATGGAAAACATGGCAAAAAGGAAAAAGATACCGACAAGGGCAGGGAGGTGCAGGATCAACTGATTACAATGTTGAAACAAGGGCAGGAAGGTGCAGGATCAATTGATTTCAATTTTTTTAGAGTCTTTGCTTGGCGGTGTTAACCAAGCCCTTTTTCTCTTAGGGTGTGTGTGTAAAAGTGTGTAAATTTTAATTTTTAAACCTATACATTTTGTAGAGAAAAAGAAATAGTGTGCTGTATAGCTGCAAATAACTTGCAAATAACAGTATATAAACCTGCAAAAACAGAAAATAAACAACTAATAATGCAATGATATAAACCCAAGGAGGCGGGCCTCTTAACAACGAGTCTATAAGTGAGTAAAAAAAATAATCAAAACACACTAAAAAAACCGATAGATCTAAGGTTAGGAGGGATAGGGATCTAAAGGACAAAATCTGCTGGAAAGTGGTGCAGAAACAACAACAGATTTGAGAAAAAATTGTTGCAAAAAGAGGTGGCGAAAGGCTATCTCCAGGAGGGAAGCGGAGTGAACCTTAAAGGAAAACCCAAAAAAATCTGAATGAGGTGATTTGGATGGATAACAAGTCGATCTGAAGTGGATCTGAAGGTGAGGTATTAGATCTGAAAAAATGGTTGAAGGCTCTGAAATTTCAGACAACCTGCAACAGCAAAAACTCTTCCACAAAAAGTGGAGGGTATTGAAGCCCTAGGGGGCTAGGTTCCCACTTAGTTGAGAAAAACGTAACAAGTACAAGTCCAAAATGGGCAGAGGCGGAGGTCAGACAACCCTGAACAGAGGCTCAAACAAACCCATAAAAATTTCAAAAAAATCCCTACAAAAAGTCCAGGTCACAGTTTCTGACCTATTTTCAGCAGAGGTCGCAGTTTTTGGGCTGAAAAGTGCGCCCTGAAGGTCCAGGTCGCAGCTTCTAGGCCAAAAAGTGCGACTTTCACTTTCGGCACTCTCAGCTGCATGTTTCAGAAAAATTTGCTGTCTCAGCTGCAGCTGATTTCTGTTACCTGCGCAATAGGTCCGAAAACACAATTTTTATTGTTTTAGGGTTTATAGGTTAAAAACAACATCAAGAAAAGAAAAAACAAGGGGCTGAAGAGAAATCCTAGGGTTTGAAGCAACTAGATATGCAAGGATCAGAAAAACGACTGAGGTCGTAATCGTAAACCTGTGTGGAGTCGCCAGTTGTTAGTATGAATCTTAATTCCATCCGTACGAAAAAAGACCACTTTAGCTATGCATAACAAACAACCTTAATAGCAGAAATGACTGCTAATATCTTCAGATCTGCAGTTAGGTGATCAAGATAAATGCTGCAAAAATCTAGATCTATGCATTAGAAGACATTAAACAGTAGAAAAAACAAGATTTACTCCATGAATCCAATAGACAAGACAAGAATATATCAAATGAATTTTGTATTAATGGCACCTAGGAGGAAAACACAAGAGGGTGTTCCCTGTTCTCCTTAATGGGATGGGTTCTTGTAAGTCCTCAGCACTTCAAATCTAGAATTCATCTCTCTTGATGGTGTAGAAAACCCAGACAAAAAATGGAAGAAAAATATGACTATGATGGTGGATCAATAGTCAAACCAAAATTTTAGATCCAGAGTGATCTTTAGGCAACAAAAGGTGAGAAATGAATGGGAAAACCCTTCTATTTATAACAAAATATTGAGTTAGTCTAGATATTGGTGCATAGTTAAAATATTATTAACCAAATCAAGATCCAACTTTTATGGAATATTTTATTATATTTGTTTGAGGGAAAAAGAATTTGACTTGGGTCAAATCCCTTTATTTGTAAATAATAAATAAATAAATGATTTATTTATCATTTTAAGGATGTGGTTGAGTAATAATCAAATAAATAATGATTTATTTAATTGTTTATGGGTGATTTAGTCATATTTAACAAAGAATATTATTTAAATAAGGTTTAAATAACTAATCTTTAAGAAATAATAAGATAAATAATGATTTATCTAATTAATTTCCTTGTTTTGGGTTAAATATAACTAGGAATATTAGTCAAACTGATGTTTAATTAATTATTCTTTAAGGAAAATCAAACAAATATAGATTTATTTAATATTTCCTCATGGGTTTTCTTGTTTAGACCATAAACAACTTAATAAAGGTGGTGAATGCGATTTTACTTGGGGTAAAATTGGTCTTACTTGGTGTACTTGGGTCCATCTAATAACAATGGATTAGATGACCAAAAAATGGTGTAATAAATATGTCTCAAAGGTATATTGTTTCATGGATGTGAAAAGTAAAGTATAAGGTCTCAAGTGACATCATCTTCAATATCTGAATAAACGAAGAAGAGTTTGGGTAACCAAGAATAAATCAAGAAAGATAGAGACTATGTTCTCTAGTGTCGGTGCAGGTCAGTACAAGTTGTTGCAGTGGAGAAGGATAAGCATTATGAATATACAAAGAAGTGTTGACAAGGTCTTGGAAGCATCTCTAGGTCAAGGGTGTGAGTCTTGGTCATGGTACTTTCCATTTGAATATCTATAAGAAGGGTTCTTTGGGGGTTTTCCTCTCCAAGAGGGTGAGTTTTTTCCCTGGCTCTAGGAGCCTAATTTCGTGTCTTGTGTATTTTGATAATTGACTTGATGAAATACTAAATAAGATAACAAATTCAAGACATAAGTAACTCAAGTAAGCTCACAAGTAATTATCAAGAAGAGAATTTGAATTAATCACTAGCCCTCCAAATTCTCAACATACCTCAACCCATACTCAATTGTTTCACACAAGTAACTCAAAATATGTATCTCCAATGTCCAATGCACCCTCTTAGGTCCCACCATAAACCGACTAAGAGTGTTGACCACAAAATAGAGTTATGGCCTAGTGTTGACCAGATACATGAGTGAACCGATGAGTTGTCTATACAAGGTTGGGTCAATGTCCTCATCTTGTAATGAATATATATTCCTCTAGTAGTATTCATAGGCACGGACATAGGTCTAAAATCCTGCATTTTGAACCTTTTTAGGATATCTATAGTATATCTCCCTTGACCAAGGAAGTTCTCTCGATCCCTCTACCATACCTCCAGGCCTAGGAAGCAATGCATCAGTCCCAAATCCTTCATTTCAAATTTTGTTGCCAAGTTCCTCTTACAGTCCTTTATGAGTCTTGGTTACCCTATCAAGAAGAGGTCATCCATGTACAAAATTAGGATGAGTGGCTAACCCTCTACCATTATATAGTAAAGGTTGGGATCTACATAACTCTTCATGAATCCCATCTATTGCAAGTAATTGTCAATCTGACCATACCATGCCCTGACAGACTGTCTGAGTGATCTGGATTTAATCATTATATTTTTTTTCATCCATCTTTATGCATTCTAAGTGGAAAAAGAGGAGGAATCATCTCACGAGACCATTTTTACTAGCAGGACCTAGTTTGGAGAAACAAGATCTAAAACATTCTGAGAGTGTTTTGAGACATCAAATGATGTTTTCTTGGGTAAAATTGTACCTCTTTAGCGCCACACCTTTTCATTCTATTCTACACACATAGATATTTCCAACGCCATAAGAAGCACATCAACCATAGTCTATATGTTGCGTCAGGCTCGATTATTCATGGAAAATGGGCTAGCCATGTGTTTTTGATGTAAAATTATCTACAAGAGTCTATATTGTAACTCTAGTTAAGAGTTGATGTAGTCAAAATTAACCATTAGTAGGCTATTAAGTTGTGTTATAACTGGGCCACTAGGAGGAAGAGGCATTCCATTCCTTCGAGAGAATTTTGTTCCATAGCTGAGAAAAAATAGCCAAGAGGGATAGGAGGTAGAGCACACAAGGAGTATTTGTGTATTTTAGCAGCCCATGGGCCACATGTCTTACTTTTTTGTACATGCATCCATATTTTCAGATAGAGAAAAAGAGCGAAGCAACCTCACCTTCCAACTGGGTTTTCTCCCGAAAGGGTTTCCCATAACATATTTTGTGTATTATATGTGTGTGTGAGCTTATTTTATCATTCTCTATTTTTTTTCATAATTTCCATTCGCATGAATTCATTAATTACAATTAAATCTACAAATACTGGAGTTTAAAAAAATTGTAATAGTTTTTTTTTTTTTTTTTTTTTTCAGATTTCTAATATAATAGTATCAAATCTATTGTGATGAATTGTCCAGTGGAATATCCACGAAATTTTACAGATAATTGAGCCAGTATAAAAAACTCTTCCGCCTTCACACGTGTGTGACCCTCTCATGTGTCTCGAAGCCCTCTGGTTATTCAATGTATATCTCATCATCTATCACCCCATTCAAGAATGTTGGCTTGACGTCCATCTGGTAAATATGCCAACCCATCTAAGCTGTGAGTGATATCACTGACCAGATGGAATTATATATGGCCACTGGGATGAAGGTCTCCTCATATTTTATACCTTCTTTCTAGTGCTCATAGTCCTTGGCTACGAAACTAGCCTTGTACTTATGTACTCTACATTTCCATTTGCAACATACTTGATTTTATGGATCTGCCTAGAGCCCACTACTGACATATCCATAGGCCTAGACACTACCTCCCATACACCATTTTTCATGATGGAGCTATACCCCTCCACAATGGCATCTTGACACACCTGATGTTGTGCAGCCTCCTGATAGCTAGAAGTTTCAACAACTTGTGCCACCAACACTTGGTACCTGTCTGGTTGTCTATGCTCCCTCTTTCCCATTCTAAGAGGTCCCATAAACTCTTGTGCATCCTTTAGCGTATGATGAAATTCTATACTAGTTCAACTGCTAGTAGAACTCCTCATCCTACCTTTGTTGCTTCGTCTAGTGCAAACTCACTGGATCCCCTATAGCTGAGCTAATTCTCATACTGGTAACTGTACTAGTACTTTTCTGACCCTGTGGTTGTTCCTATTGTTGGAATAACAGGCTCATGTTGGCTCACTCTGATCACTTATTAGCATCTCACAAGTTATTCTGAAGGCCCTCTCCTCCATGAAATTCAAATTTGTATCATGTTAATCTTCTTACTTCTAGAAATGTAGATATTGTACCCCTTTGAGGTTTCGTTATACTCAATTAAATACCCATTTTCTATAGTTTGATATAATTTAGTGCATTTATCATCTCGCACATGGAAATATGGTATATTAACAAATATTCTAAATTGTCTAACCTCCAACTTCTTGCTTGAGAAAACTTCCTTTGGTGTTATATTACCCAATGCCATGTGAGGAACTCGGTCCTATATGTACATTGATGTGCTACAAACCTCTTCCCATAGCGAGTTGGCATATCTTGGTCATATAACATATCTTTTTCTACCCCAACTATAGACCTGATTTTCAGCTTTGCTACTCCATTCTGCTATGGATTGTAAGGAGTTTTCCACTCCTTCTTGATGCCCTCCTTTGTAAAAAATCTCGTGAAGTCATTATATGTGTACTCTCCTATATTATCTGTGGGAAGTACCTTTATCTTTTTCCTTGTCAATTTTTCCACTAGAGCCTTGAAATCCTAAAATTGACTGAATACCTCATCCTTGGTCTTCAAAAAGTATATCAACGTCTTCCTAGAGTAGTCATCTATGAAGGTAACAAAATACTTGTACCCTATGATATATATTGTGGACATTGAGCCAAAAATGTCTAAATTTACAAGCTGCAACACCCCATCTAATCTAATGTCACTTCTTGGGAACACTACTTTATCATATTTCCTAAGTACACACCCTCTACACATGTCGTCATGTTTCGTGCTTAATTTTGGAACACCTGCCACTAACTCCTTAAGCATCCTCAATGCTCCATGGTGTAGATGATCCATTTTCCTATGGCACAATTCATTCAAGTCTCTCCCATTGCTACTGGTGTTGCCAACTAGTGCCTTTGGATAATAATGCTACAACTTATATAACTTGTTCCTTCGAACACTAATTTGCTTCAACTTATTCTAGTTCTGATGTTTGATGAACACCTTCTTCCCTACAAATTGGACATCATATCTCTTGTCATGCAGTTATAAAACTGAAATTAGGTTCACAACTAAGCTTGGAACATGTAACACATCTGTAACATTAATGCTTTCTCTTAAATCCCTTTGAATCTTGATGGTACGTCTCCCAACTAGAGTGCATTTATTTTTGTTTCCCATCTGAATCTGAAAGTTGATTTTCTTCTCCCTATAACTAGATAAGTAGTCTCTAACTCCTATCATGTGTGTTGACACTCCAATGTTTATATACTAGAAACCCTATAAAGTTAAGCTAGAGAGGCAAGCTATCTGGGCGAATTCATCTTCCAATATGGAAGATAAATCCACAACATATTGATATATGAATCTTTTTTCTGCCATATTAGAAAATTTGAGAACCTCAAATACACTAGAGATGTCCTGGGTATAAATATTCATGTGCTTTCTCCTAGGTATAAATATTCATGTGCTTTCTCTTCCTTTCCCTACACAAATTTTCTTCTACAAAACCGTATGCTGCAAATGATCTGTGCTAGGTTTTATCTTCGAATATTTGATCCTAAAAAAAAACCCTTTCCGACAATCCTCACTTACGGTTGCTATTTCTATAATATAAATTGAACTTTTCCTCCAAACTAGACTAGAAATCAAATTGTTGCTTCCCTGCAAGTTGCAATGCCTAGCTAGGCCTATGCAGATCTGGTATATTTTATGTCATACCTCCCTATGAACTGCACAACCCTTGTTTCCTTCGCTTCTATAGCCTATGTTATGATATTTTCTTTTTTGATACCATGTGAAATTTCCACGAATGCAATAAGCTAGAATTTAATATTCTATCTAATACAAATTATTTTTCTTATGAATTATTATTCAAGAAATAATGATTAAATCACTATTTCATTCTTCAAAATAATTTTTTTGCAGAATATAAAAATTGGAACTTAGAAAATATGCACAAAATAAAATAAAATATGACACTGTTATTTTTGGACAATTTTCCCTAGAAAAACCCCGAAGGGAAAAACATTGTAGCAAATGATGGTTTTATTATTATCTTCAAAAATTCAAGAGTACAATGATCATATTACCTCTTACTGGCAAAGCTCTGGTTAATACTAGAAAAATAAACTAGAGACAAATGGTATCCCTCTGCAAACAACTCAACCTCCTCCTAGCCACTCACACTCCCTTCTTAGAACTCACATTGTCCTCCTGGAATTTCCAGATATGGATAAGGAAAATTTGTAGAACCCAAAAACCACCTCTTGGAAATTCATCATCCCTCCCTCTTCCTCTAAAACGCACTCGCTCTGCCTCTGAGACACTGATCGGTCAACTAGAAACTGAAACATGGCTCCTCCAACAACTCGCACTGGAATTATAACTACTCGCACTAGTTGTAGAGGCCTCTTTTGTAGATGAATTGGGTCTCTTCCTGTCCCCTGTGTTAGCCACCTATAAAATTTGTTATACCAAAAGGTGGCTAAATCATTTTTGGAGCCTTCAAGAAACAAATTTTATTGCAAAAAAGTGTTACCTCTTGAAGACTCTTGAAGGCCTCATGCCTCTGTCCAAAATCTTCCCTACTGTGCCCATTTTGCACTCTGGAATTCTGCTGATTTCATGAGAATAGACTGCTGCAAAATCCCTTTTTCCCCCTCCTCCATTAAAAAACTAACCTTCAGTTTCTCCCCTTTTCTCCCCATAAGATTCCTCTATTTTCATTTTTCCCCTTTTCCCCTTTCATAAAATCCCCTTTACAGAAGTTTAAAACTCCTTTTGAACTCTGTCCAAACCCCAAAAATCCATTAAAAACATTAAAAATTTCATAAAAAATACTGTTTTATGTTGCAGACTTAAGCCCCCTTAGGCTAAGTCCTAAACCACTTCCTCATTATATGCCCTGGTGCTAGAACCAGGCGCTAGACCCATCGGGTGCTTATCGCATCGGAGATTTCCTTTGGGAGCATCTTTAATGTTTTTTCCCCACCTATGATTGCGATGGCCCGATCGTGTAATCCCCACCATTGACCTCTGCGCGATCAATGGTTGTGACTCATTTCTCCCTCCACTCTTCTTTGACCTCAGCGAGTAGATCTACACCATTGGTTGATTCCATCCAACGGCCATGCTCCTCCCCACACCCTCTGAAGCAGTAAAACCAAATACGCAGGATTTTATAATATAGTTTTGTATTGTGCAGGTGTTTGAATAATTTTTCATCATATTAAAGAGTCCAAGGTTTGAACCTAGAGTTTAATGGGCTGGAGTGAATACAATGAACTGCGTTAGCCCTGGGTTAACCCCACGGTCAATCAATATACAAAATCAGAGCAGTTTTGATCACACCACCTTTGAAAGGAAAGCTGTATTCCTCATTTGGACGCGATCAATGCCACATGCCGACACGTGGCCTTGAGCGGTTTGGAGATACCACCCTCCCCAGGCGTTAAAAATCGACTATGAGCTTAGCGCGATATTGGCGTATGCCGTCCGATCTGAGGCCGGCTCATCGGACGATGATCGCACTCAAAAGAAGCTTGGGGGATAAAATAAGGTATGGCACGACCCATGGCCCACAATCAGTCGCCCTGGTCCCCACAGCCACGACAGCAGTTGGCAGTCCCCCTAAAATTAGTGGTCCCAATGCCTAGTCAGCATACATGTCAGTGCACACGCGGCAGCAACCGATTTGAGCGGGTCTCGTTTGATTGCTCACATAGTCGTGAAGGTCGGACCCGATAAACTTTATAAAGTGGATTTCATAAAAATTTCAGGTCACACTTGGGCTAGCATCAGCAGGCCCCAAAACGGACCCGGGGAACTTTATATGGTGGATTTCATAAAATTTCGGGTCACAAACACCCTGACGTCAGCAAGCTCCTTTTGTGACCCGAAATGGTTATGTAGCTTGGTTTTATTGAGAGTTTTGAAGTCCAGGTATGTTATTTGATAAACAATGATTATATGGTTTTTCCATTGTGCTGAAGAAAAAGCCGAGGGCTGGGGTTTCAATTCTCGCTCCTTTGATTTATTAAAGAGAAGCCATCTATGGTTCAAATTTCTGCACCTCGTCAATACTCCAAAGGCATTGATGCCTCACAATCCCTGTGCAGCACTGCACACCAACAGAACACAATAAATGAATCAAAAATAAAAAAGTATCAGTGTCAAATATAGAACGCACCAGAATGGAAGATTGAAGACAAATTTTTGGGGGGTTACGACTAAGATTGATTATCAAAAGCCTAATCCTCCCAATTAAGACACATTTAAAAGAAAATCATAAGTGTTTTATCAGACAGGAAATCCTCCACCGCCACATCTGAGGCAAATTGATTCCTCCCAGCTACCACAGTGCCACTTGTGCCTCAAAGCATTCAAACAAAGGCTGAAGTTATTGATCAAGATCAGATATTCACCTCAATGCAGCCAGAAAGTTAATTATGCAAATGAACTTAATGACAAAATATCAGCAGAGTTACTTTAACATAACAGAGAGCCTCAAAAGTCAATAAGAGCTCCCACTGAGCTTAATCTTAAATGAAAAACATTAATACAGACAAAACACCTGTAAACTTCTTCATCGAGTCCCCCAAAGGCCGAAGAAGCCATTAAGACTGTATTAATTATCTTTGGAGATCTTTTATCAGATCTCACCTCCTCATTCTTCTATAAATACTTCTGTAGAAGATGAGAAATTGTTGGTTGAGTTGGTTGCTGAACTTTGAAATGTAATTGAGCTTGAGACTTCTACCTATAAATAGTGTTCACTAGATCTTGAAGCTCTGCTTGTGATAGATAAGTTAGTCTGGGAAGTGTAGATGATTGCTAAACTAAAGCATTGGACTTAAAGCTGTAACTGGTTTGGAGCATCAATACAAGCTGATTTATGGGATCCTGGTCTATGTTGACGGTGATGTTTTTCTCATTGTAACTCACTATTTTTTTTTTTTTTTTCTGTTTTCACTGTGTTCATATTCTCTTATAAAGAACAACATGCATAGAGTTAGGATCTACTGTATATCAGTACCCTTCTCTGACTGAAAATCTTTATCTATATGTTTTCTTCCAATTCGTGTTATTTAGAAATGATTTAATTCATTCTAAGCATAGGAATGATGGCGTTCCCTCGTCCTACTATCTTAGCTAAATGTTGTTCTTGAATGTTATTTTCATTTCATGTTAAGTAGAGATGAACTAAGGAAGATATGGTGTGCCCTAGTCCTAGTTTTATCCCCAAAGACTGTCTGAATGTTTCCCTTGGAATGTGTCAAAAGCTGGCTGGTTTCAAAGTACTTACTAGATCTTAGGCCATTCTGTGTTATCTTTGTTTTTATCTTGAAAGTAACCAAGTAAAGAAGAGCTAGGAGAGGATTTGTGGTGAGCCCGGTCCGCTAGTTTCTACTCCAACAGTTGCCTTCAAGTTTCCCTCTGTTTTTACATGTTTTCTATGGAAAGTATATCAAAGGTTGGCTAGTTTTGAAGTACTTACCAGATCCTGGATTTATTTTATGTTTTTCTTAAGTGTTTTTCAAAGGATGGCTAGTTTCAAAGTACTTACCAGATCCTGGGCTACTCTTTGTGCTTCATTTTTTTAATTCCCCTTCTTTTTGTATTATTTCATTCCATAAATCAAATTTCCAAGAGATCCTTAGACATATATGACTTGCCCCATGGACCACTCTTGCCCCTTTTTTTTCCAACTAAACCCTATTATGACTCCATAGCCCAATGGACTAAAACCTGCAATTATCTACCTTTTGGCCGAAGCTTGTTCTATTTGCTTGCAACTTCTCACCTTTGAAACTATTTGCATTTATAAATTTCCACCTCAAATAATAATCATGCTCAACCATCCAAAAGCAAAACAAACCCTCGGCCTTCATAACTAGCCTAATATCATTACCCAAGACTTCAAAGACAAATCCATCTTTGCACTTATTGGAGAGATCCCTCTCCGGATTCAGGAGGGCTAGATCCTATAATCCCAAAGTGGTTGAAACGATGTTGTTTCCGTGATTGGAATTTTCCAATCTTGCTAATTACAGATTCCTAACATTTCTGGCGACTCTGCTGGGGATTTTGAGTGTTTTTTTGGCCTAGGTACCTTTAAGACCTCAAGAGACCTTTAAATTCAAAAACATTGTGCAGTGAGTAAAAAGCAGCCTTTTCAAGCACTACCAAGAAATGGTAATCATGATAAAACTTGTTTGAATCAGTGACAAACTAGGTAAAACCTAGGATTCTCATAAGAGTTTGTCTAACCTTGAAAGATTAGCTGGCTTAGCCATAAGAGTAGACGGTCTTTGTCTCATAACCGTAGCTAAGTTTTGAAACGGAGTTAGGACATTCTTAGAAACCACACAATTGAAAAATAACTCAGAAAACCCAAAAATATTTCAGATTGGTATCCAATAAACATGGTGGTGGACAATAAAACCTTTTACCTCCTTAGGAGCTAAAAAATTCCACTTGGCGATTCCACAATCCTTAACAGACCTTAAGACTCCACTGGGAAGAAACCTTATCATTGTAATATCATTCAAACTCAGTTAGAGGACTGTAGGATCAAAATTTGTGTAAACAGATTAGTTGACCTTTTAAAGACTGTCATACCTGGTTGAAATTTTCTTGTTTATTTGGGTCTGAAAAACACAGCACAGTGGCTCCTAGAAAGATTCACACTAGAGCCTATCCTGACCTTGATCCACCTGAGATAGTTGATAACCCAGAAAGTATCCTTAGGAAGTCTCCTAGGAATAAATTATCAATTGCTTTCAGATCACCCTTGAGAGCTAATTCAGTTCCTGAAAATCTTTTAGCTCTACAACAATCACAAGTTGACTTAGTAAATTCCTTTAGGACTAGGTCTCTTGATGATTTAGATCAGTTAGATTCTGAGTCTTCACTTTCATCTCCTGAAACAAGTGAACATTCTGGTAGCAGAGAAACAACACCTCCTGATTTACATTTCCTTCACAACTTAGGTGTCTCTCATCCAAGATCATCTTAGCAATCTACTCCTGGTCCATCCACTTCTGCTCACCCTACGTCCACTATCCAAACCACTCCACTTCAGCCCAATTTTCCTTTTGTTAATCCACCGCTTGTGAATCCACCCCCACCACATATCATGGCAGCATGGTATGCTCCCTTAGTTCTTCCTGTACCATTAGTCAATCTTCCATAGGACTATCAGTCCAAAATTCCATTGTATGATGCTAGTAATGCTATAACTACATCACAACATGTGGATAAGATGAATGACTACTTTGACAAAAATGAAATTGATGATGATTCTTTCAAGCTTAGAATATTTGCTCAAAGTATGGGGGGAGAAGTAAGAAAATGGTTTAAAGGCTTAACCCCCCATAGTATCAATGATCTCCAGGCCTTCCATCAGACATTCTTAAACAAATGGGAAGTAAAGAAGAATCCTCTCCAAGTCCTGTCTGATTACAAGAACCTCCATAGAAACACGAGGGAAACTATACAAGATTATTGTACTAGATTTAACAGTGTATATAATGCACTTTCCCCAAATCTAAAACCTCCACAAGGCTCAGCTTTAAACAAGTTTCCTGAAGGGTTTGACCCTGAAATGGCCTATCAGCTGAGAGAAAGGGATCCTGTAACTCTTGAAGAGATGCAAAAAGGAGCTCTTGCTGTGGAAGTAAAATTAATGGAGAAGAGAGCACGAATAAAAAAATGAGAAGAGAGTGTCTTTTAGAGAGGAAAACACACCTTCTACTTCCAACTCAAAGATGGAGAGAATGATGGAGGAGATGATGAAAGAGATGAGCATAATTAAGAGAGCACAAGCAAGCCAAAACCAAAATGCTCCTCAAAACAGAAACCAGAACCAGACTCAAAATTTTAGAAGGAACCAAACTCCAAACAAACCTAGGGAAGATGATCAACATATCACTCCTTCCTTTCATCAAAACTATGTAAGTGAGGTTGAGGAAACAGATGAAATAACAGAGGAAGAGGATATCAACATGCTGGGGGTAGATAACGATGACTTTGAGATTCACTATGATAGAAAACAAGATCTATACACACCTTATGATGACAAAAGAGATGATGATGAAAATTATTATAAAGACATGGAAAATGTCATCATAGAGTCTCAAAGAGAATATGACCTTAGAAGAAAAACTAGTCAACAAACTCCAACACCAAAACCTTTGAAAAATCTTCACAAAATAACATTGCAACCAAGCCTAAAGTTGTCAAACAAAAGGACAAAACAGTAGCTGTGAATTCTGATAATGGTAGATAGAAAGGCACTCAAAACAATGAAAAACAGAGTGCGGACATTAGTAGTACTAACACTTCAGCTAGTACTCCTGTTAAGACCATTTTTTCAAATGTAAATAGAAAAAATTAGCAAGCTAATGTTGCTGATAGACTGGCAGCAGGTAAGGCTGAGACAAGTTCTTTGAAGAACCAAATTCCTTTCAGCTTAGAGCAGGAAATTTCAAAAATCAAAATCTCTATTCCCTTGACTGAGTTAGCTACCCAGAATGTATATAGGACCCAAATTTTGAAGGCTTTAAACATTGAAGAGAATAATGACATAATCAATCTTAATGATGACCAACCAGAGCTTATTTTTGGTCCAAAGATTGAAGGTAGATATCAAGAAGGACCTGTTCCTCCCTTTTATGTAAGTTTAAATGTTCATGACAAAATTTTGCATATCGCTATGCATGATTCCGGGGCTTCTCATAATTTAATGCCTAAAGCTATAATGGAGCCTTGGTCTAGAAATCACCAGACCTTATAAAGACCTTTACTCCTTTGACTCAAGCAGAGTAAAATGTTTAGGATTAATCAAAGACCTCTATGTTAACTTAGCTCAAATTCCAGCCAAATGTTTAGTCATGGATATTGTTGTGGCTGATGTGCCCCCAAAATATGGAATGCTATTATCTAGGTCTTGGGGAGCTAAGTTACAAGGAACTATGCAGATCGACATGACCTATGCGACCATCCCTGTTTTCAATCAAAAAAGAAGACTTTACAGGGAGTCTCATATACAATACATAGTTACAAGCCAAGACAGACCGCAGAACTCTCCCCTTTATTCTGTAAACACAAGCCTGGATTCATTTATCATTTTCAATATTGAAACTTTTAGTGAACAAGTGACCTTGTCTAATTTAATGACAGATAGAGAGGAGGAAGAAGATAACGTAGGAGTGTCAGAGTAGTTTGCTGAACCTGTGAACTCTAGCAAACAAAACATAGGTCTTGAAATACAAATCATGTGTCCTTCACTTTTAAACATTGAGAGTCAAGAAAGAGGTCCTCAACCCAATAAAAAATCTAAGGAGTTAAAACAAGTTCAATAGTGTGCTGACCTCCAAGAATAATTCGATAGCACACTTATGGAAGAGCATAGTAGCCCAAATGATAAACTTGAGACTAGTCCTCTATGGAGTATGCACTTCGATGGGTCTTGCACTAAGACCAACGCTACTGTAGATGTTTGGATATGCAACACTGAGAATAACCACACGGAAAGAATTTCCTGTAGATTAAACTTCCAGTGTTCCAATAACATAGTGGAATATGAATCCATTCTCTTATGCTTACGATTGTTGAAGAAGTTAGGAGCCAAGAGAATCAAAGCGTATGAGGATTTAGAGTTAGTCATTAGGCAAGTCAATGGGGATTATAACGCAAATCATCCTAGACTTAGGGCTTATCGAAACGATGTCATGGACCTTTTAAAAACTTTTGAGGAGTATCAAATTATTTTTGTCCCAAGAAAAAGAAATATTGCGGCCCACAATTTAGCCTTTGCAGCTAGAACATGCTTAACGCCATATGAAAACAAAGACTGCACAACTCAGATAAAATTTAGACCAGCCGTGCTTGATAATGAAAAGTATTGGCAGGTGTTTAATGGAGACAAACAAATATAAGACTTCATGCAATTCAGAAATGAATTTGAACTACACAGTTTGGACTCATATTATGAAACAGACTGCAGTGAAGAAAATTTTCTTGGTGAAGAAGAGCTGTCTCCTGAGCTTGTCAATATTAATCTTCTAACTAGCAAACTTAAAAAAAAAATAGAATTAAATGCAGAGTTAGAAACAGAGGAGTTAGAAACTCTGCACTCTAAAGATCAAAGTTTTCTTAAGGGTCTGGCCCCTTTAGAAGAGTTTTTCGATTTTAACGATATGGCCAAGAAGCCAAAACTGGAACCTGTAGAGACTGAAGTGGAAGAGTGCAATATAGGCAATGAACTTAAACCGAAAATGATTAAACTGTCTAAAACCTTACCAGCTCACATTAAACTCAAATACATAGAGCTGTTTAAAGATTTTTCTGATGTTTTTGTGTGGAGTTACGAAGATCTGAAATCCTATGACACTAAAATAATACAACACAAAATTCCTCTCAAAGAAAACCAAAAACCATTCAAACAGAAACTGTGCAGAATAAACCCTGTTCAGCTGCCTCTGGTTAAGAAGGAAATTAGGAAAATGTATGAAGCTGGTATTATTGTCCCTATTAGATATTCTGAGTGGGTGTCTAATCTGGTGTTAGTTAGGAAGAAAACTAGAGAGATCAGGCTTTGTATAGACTTTAGAGACTTAAACAAAGCTTCATTAAAAGAAAACTACCCTTTACCTAAGATGGATCATATTTTACAAAGGGTGGTAGGGTCTAGAATAATTTATTTGCTTGATGGCTACTCAGGGTACAATCAGATCTTAGTCCACCCTGCTGATCAATTAAAAATAGCCTTTACTACACCATGGGGCACTTTCATGTATGTGAAAATGCCTTTTGGTCTAATGAATGCTGGAGCAACCTTTCAGAGAGCCATGGACATAACATTCTCTGAAGAACTGGGCTACTTCATCATTATATACCTTGATGATGTCACGATGTTTTCAAAAATAGATGAAGAGCACTTAGCACATTTAAGAACAGTCTTCGGGAGATGCAGGAAGTTTGGGATATCTTTAAACCCTAAGAAAACACTATTTGGACTCCAAGAAGGTAAACTTCTTGGGAAAATTATTTTAGAAGAGGGTATTAAGGTAGATCCCAAAAGGTTTGAGGCCATATTGCGAATCTCTCATCCTCGAAACATCAAGGAGTTGAAATCTTTCATTGGAAAGATTAACTTTTTGAGAAGGTTCATCCCCAACTTGGCTGATGCTTCTTAGAAATATCACTAACATGTTGAAGAAGGAGCAAGGGGTAAAATGGACCTTGGAAGCAAAGAAGTCCTTTGAGCTGGTGAAGCAAGCGTTAACCAAAACACCGGTTCTAATAAGTCCTGATTTTTCAAAAGATTTTTATATTTTTTCGTTTGCATCATAACATACCATAGCAGCTGTCCTTTTACAGAAAAATTCCCAAGGATAGGAGCAACCTATTGCATTATTTAGCAAGGAATTGAGGGATGCCCCTCTGAAGTATAACATTATGGAGAAGTAAGCTTTTGCCTTGGTTAAAGATTTGAAAGACTTCAGAGTATACATCCTTCACTCACACATCATTGCCTTTGTCCCAAACTCAGTTGTTAAAGACATTCTAACACAGGACCCAGATGGTAAGAGAGGTAAGTGGATTGCTGTTATTCTTGAATATGATGTAGAGATAAAGCCCACTAAACTCATTAAAGGCCAAGGTCTAGCCAGATTAATGGATAAATCCAATTTTGAGGTTCTCGATATTAATATGATTAATTCTTTGGATGAACAAGAGGAAATCTAAACTCCCATTGTTGAAGACCATTTTATGAATTCCTCTTGGTATGCTGATATTATTTATGTTTTTCTTAATTTAAATACACCTCCTGGTTTGACAAAAACAAAGGCAAGGTTCCTAAAGTTAAAAGCTGTAAACTATTTCATTATAGATAGATGCCTTTATTGGAAAAATGCAAGTAGTGTATTTCTTAAATGTTTGCCTGAGTATGATGCAGAAAAGGTTAAGCACGAGTTCCATGAAGGAGAGTGTGGAGGTCATTTGTATTGGAAGACAACAACCAACAAAATTTTGAGGGCTGGTTTCTATTGGCCTACTCTCTTTCCTGATATACACAAGATGATCATTGCCTATCATAAATGTCAACTTTTTGAAGGCAAAAGAAAATTGCTACCCCTACCTCTGCATCCAATCACTGTTGAAGCCCCTTTTCAACAGTGGCGACTTGAATTCATAGGAGAAATCCATCCACCGTCTTCTTCCCAGCATAGATGGATTCTCACTGCCACCTACTATTTCACTAAGTGGATAGAAGCCATTCCTTGTCAGCAAGCCAATGATTATGTTATTATAAAATTCATGGAGAATAATATTCTCTCTAGGTTTGGCTGTCCTACCAAGATCATCACTGATAATGCAACAATATTTGGATCAAAGAATATGTTTGAATTCTGTCACAGATATCAGATAACATTGGGGAATTCCACGGCCTAGTACCCTCAAGGTAATGGAATTGCAGAATCTTCAAACAAGAGTTTAGTGAACATAATCAAGAAACTGTTAGAGGACAACAAGAAGTCTTGGCACACAAAGCTAGTTCATGCACTTTGGGTGTATAGATTGACTTTGAAGAAATCTATTGGTATGTCACCTTTCCAGCTTGTGTATGGTACTGATGCAATTTTTCCAAATAGCCTTGGTGTACTAGTGATGAAGTTGATTCAAGAGTTGCAAACTGAAGATAATGACATGATTAGAAGAATAAATCAGACCATTCATCTTCAGCAAACCAGGGAGGAGGTTTATAACAAAGCATTGCAGAAGAAGAACAACATTAAAAGGATTTTTGATAGAAGAACAAAGGCCAGCAATTTCAATATTGGGGACAAAGTTTTGAAGTGGGACTCAAGGAGGGAAGACAAGGGCAAGCATGGAAAATTTGACAACTTATGGCTTGGCCCTTATCTCATTCATTCAGATGCTGGTAATAATGCCTATTTCTTGCAAGAGTTGAATGGAGCAAAATTGTTTGGGGGTCCTGTCAATGGAAAGATGCTTAAGCATTACTTCTCTTGATCCATGTTATGTTTTGAAAGCCTTTTTATCTTTTTCTCATTATAAATATTTCACCCATCATTGCATTCAAATTTATAAAAATAAAAAATGCAAAAACAAATAAAGAAAGAAAAGAGGGAAGATTGTAAAAACAATAAAGGTACAACCCCGTACCAAAAAAGAGAAACAAATCTGAAAGTGTGCAAGCTCAAATTCCACTCCTAAAGAACACACTTCTAGTTAGTCAAACAACCTAATATTGACTAATTAGTTTTAAATTTTCTGCTGATAGGATATCGAATTCGATTTGCCAAACTGTTTAATCTTGGCTTATCAGTAGATAGTTTAGGATAGAAATCAAAGGTTCAAACATTCTCAAAATTTGAACCTAAGTTTCCAAAGAGAGGTGACTCAAATTTGTTTTATTTTTTGAGTCAAAACAGAGGTAAATCTGGTTCTAATCAGCTTAAAATATGAACCAGTCAACAAAGGAAGAACAACTCAAATAAGAGTCAAAATAGAGCTATAAAAAGATGAAGGGAGTGCTGTGAAATTTCAGATCTTAAGCCTTCCATTTTGTTTTAATTTTCTGCAAAATAATATCTATGTGCAACTTGTTTTTTATTCCATAGATCAGCATCAAGTAAGACTGTTCAATCTTGACTTGTATGCTTTAAAATTTTTGTTGTAGAATGTAGAGAATAGAAATCTGTTGTACAGTTTAATCCCGACAGATAGTAGATTAGGTAGAGAATCATATGGGCTCAACTGTTTAATCTGAGTCCATGGAGAAATAAGGAGTAGAAATAGATTAGATTTCCTTCTTTCAAAATATTAAATGTTGTAAAAGAGTTTTCCAATCCAAGTGCACTCTAATGAAGAAAAAATGTTAGATCTGTAGGATTGGGTAGGTAGAAATATTGTTGATGAAAGATCCATTGTTTTTATGGCTGCTAATATGTTTTCAGAACAAAAGAAGATCATTCAAGGAAAGAAAAGAAGCCCAATGGATGAGGCACTGATCAACCTCCCAGAGAATGCAAGTCTGAAGTTCTTGATGCCTTCAAGAAGGCACCATCCCCAAGTGGAGCCACTGTTAGCCACCTATAAAATTTGCTATACCAAAAGGTGGCTAAATAATTTTTGGAGCCTTCAAGAAAAAAATTTTATTGCAAAAAAGTGTTACCTCTTGAAGACTCTTGAAGGCCTCATGCCTCTGTCCAAAATCTTCCCTACTGTGCCCATTTTTCACTCTGGAATTCTGTTGATTTCATGAGAACAGACTGCTGCAAAATCCCTTTTCCCCCTCCTCCATTAAAAAAATAACCTTCATTTTCTCCACTTTTCTCCCCATAAGATTCCTCTATTTTCATTTTTCCCCTTTTCCCCTTTCATAAAATCCCCTTTACAGAAGTTTAAAACTCCTTTTGAACTCTGTCCAAACCCCCAAAATCCATTAAAAACATTAAAAATTTCATAAAAAATATCGTTTTATGTTGCAGACTTAAGCCCCCTTGGGCTAAGTCCTAAACCACTTCCTCATTATATGCTCTGGTGCTGGAACCAGGCGCTAGACCCATCAGGTGCTTATCGCATCGGAGATTTCCTTTGGGAGCATTTTTAATGTTTTTTCCCCACCTCTGATTTTGATGGCCCGATCGCGTAATCCCCGTCGTTGATCTCTGCACGATCAATGGTTGTGACTCATTTCTCCCTTCGCTCTTCTTTAACCTCCGTGAACAGATCTACACCGTTGGTTGATGCCATCCAATAGCCACGATCCTCCCCACACCCTCTAAAGCAGTAAAACCAAATACACAGGATTTTATAATATAGTTTTGTATTGTGCAGGTGTTTGAATAATTTTCCATCATATTAAAGAGTCCAAGGTTTGAACCTGGAGTTTAATGGGCCGGAGTGAATACAACGAACTGCGTTAGCCCTGGGTTAAACCCACGGTCAATCACTGTACAAAACCGGAGTAGTTTTGATCGCACCACCTTTGAAAGGAAAGTTGTATTCCCCGTTTGGACGCGATCAATGCCACAAGCCGACACATGGCCTTGAGCGGTTTGGAGATACCGCCCTCCCAGGGCGTTAAATATCGACTGTGAGCTCAGCGTGATATTGGCGTATGCCGTCCGATCTGAGGCCGGCTCATCAGAAGGTGATCGAGCTCAAAAGAAGCTCGGGGGATAAAATAAGGTATGGCGTGACCCATGGCCCACAATCAGTCGCCCTGGTCCCCACAACCACGACAACAGTCGGCAGTCCCCCGGAACTGGTGGTCCCAACGCCTAGTTAGCAAACATGTTAGCGCACACGCGACAACAACCGATTGGAGCGGGTATTGTTTGATTGCTCGCATAGTCGTGAAAGCCAGACCCGATAAACTTTATAAAGAGGATTTCATAAAAATTTCGGGTCACACTTGGGCTGACATCAGCAGGCCCCAAAACAGACCTGGGGAACTTTATATGGAAGATTTCATAAAATTTCGGGTCACAAACACCCTGACATCAACAAGCTCCTTTTGTGACCCGAAATGGTTATGCAGCTTGGTTTTATTGAGAGTTTTGAAGTCTGGGTATGTTATTTGATAAACAGTGATTATATGGTTTTTCCATTGTGCCGAAGAAAAAGCCGAAGGCTGGGGTTTCAATTCTCGCGCCTTTGATTTATTAAAGAGAAGCCATCTATGGTTCAAATTTCTGCGCCTCGTCAATACTCCAAAGGCATTGATGCCTCATGATCCCTGCGCAGCACTGCATACCAGTAGAACACAGTAAATGAATCAAAAATTAAAGAGTATCAGTGTCGAAGACAGAACGCACCAGAATGGAAGATTGAAGACAAATTTTTGGGGGATTATGGCTAAGATTGATTATCAAAAGCCTAATCCTCCCAATTAAGACACAGTTAAAAGAAAATCATAAGTGTTTTATCAGACAGGAAAGCCTCCACCACCACATCTGAGGCAAATTGATTCCTCCCAGCTACCATGGTGCCACCTGTGCGTCAAAGCATTCAAACAGAGGCCGAAGTTATTGATCAAGATCAGATATTTGCCTCAGCATAGCCATAAAGTTAATTTTGCAAATGAAATTAATGATAAAATATCAGCAAAGTTACTTTAACATAACAGAGAGCCTCAAAAGTCAATAAGAGCTCCCACTGAGCTTAATCTTAAATGAAAAACATTAATACAGACAGAACACCGTAAACTTATTCATCGAGTCCCCCAAAGGCCGAAGAAGCCATTAAGACTGTATTAATTATCTTTGGAGATCTTTTATCAGATCTCATCTCCTCATTCTTCTATAAATACTTCTGTAGAAGATGAGAAATTGTTGGTTGAGTTGGTTGCTGAACTTTGAAATGTAATTGAGCTTGAGACTTCTACCTGTAAATAGTGTTCACTGGCTCTTGAAGCTCTGCTTGTGATAGATAAGTTAGTCTGGGAAGTGTAGATGATTGCTAAACTAAAGCATTGGACTTAAAGCTGTAATTGGTTTGGAGCATCAATACAAGTTGATTTATGGGATCCTGGTCTATGTTGATGGTGATGTTTTTCTCATTGTAACTCGTTATTTTGTTTATGTTTTCACTATGTTCATCTTCTCTTATAAAGAACAACATGCATAGAGTTAGGATCTACTATATATCAGTACCCTTCTCTGACTAAAAATATTTATCTATATGTTTTCTTCCAAGTGTTATTTAGGAATGATTTAATTCAGTCTAAGCATAGGAATGCTGGCGTTCCCTCGTCCTACTGTCTTAGCTAAATATTGTTCTTGAATGTTATTTTCATTTCATGTTAAGTAGAGATGAACTAAGGAAGATATGGTGTGCCCTGGTCCTAGTTTTATCCCCAAAGACTGTCTGAATGTTTCCCTTGGAATGTGTCAAAAGCTGGCTAGTTTCAAAGTACTTACCAGATCTTAGGCCATTCTATGTTATCTTTGTGTTTATCTTGAAAGTAACCAAGTAAAGTAGAGCTAGGAGAGGATTTGTGGTGAGCCTGGCCCGCTAGTTTCTACTCCAACAGTTGCCTTCAAGTTTCCCTCTGTTTTTACATGTTTTCTATGGAAAGTATATCAAAGGATGGCTAGTTTTGAAGTACTTACCAGATCCTGGATTTATTTTATGTTTTTCTTAAGTGTTTGTCAAAGGATGGCTAGTTTCAAAGTACTTACCAGATCCTGGGCTACTCTTTGTTCTTCATTTGTTTAATTCCCCTTCTTTTTGTATCATTTCATTCCATAAATCAAATTTCCAAGAGATCCTTAGACATAGATGACTTGCCCCATGGACCAATCTTGCCCCTTGTTGTTCCAATTAAACCCTATTATGACTCCATAGCCCAATGGACTAAAACCTGCAATTATCTACCTTTTGGCTGAAGCTTGTTCTATTTTCTTGCAACTTCTCACCTTTGAAACTCTTTGCATTTAGAACTTTCCACCTCAAATAATAATCATGCTTAACCATCCAAAAACAAAACAAACCCTCGGCCTTCATAAGTAGCCTAATATCATTACCCAAGACTTCAAAGACAAATCCATCTTTGCACTTATTGGAGAGATCCCTCTCCAGATTCAGGAGGGCTAGATCCTAGAATCCCAAAGTGGTTGAAACGATGTTGTTTCTATGATTGGACTTTGCCAATCTTGCTAATTACAGATTCCTAACACCTTGGACACTGAAAAATATTGAGTAAGAATTCTGCTAGACTCTTTCTCACAAATATTTGATGATCCCTTTGTCTCTTATGCTTCCCTAGCTTCAATTGCACCCTTGCTAAATACCTACAACTGGGTAGTTGAACTGCTGCTGTCACAATTGATGCCTTCTCCAAGCCCTTTGACCTAATCTTAAAATATATTGTTGGGGTCTCAATGGCCATGATATACTCCCAATTGATGGCCAAGATCATCTTGACCTCATCAATAAAAGTCTCTAGAGAGAAATCAAACTTCCTTAATTAATTCACTTTAATTAACCACATTTCCTAAGTTAGACTTAGAAAATATTTTAATTATGGCTAATTAAAATTTTTTTTGTAAGCTTTGTATTCCCTCCATTTTCATTAATTTTAATTAGCAAGTTACAACCAGATAGATACTGTTAGGAGGCCTCAACTTTCCCTAAACGGGAAACCAATTTTGTTGGCCACCTGATGGCGTGATATGTCATCCAAAGGCAATAAGTTCCGAGACTATCAAACCAAGCTAACAATGACTGATTATGGCTTATTTATTTAATTAAGGTGTTTCTGAGTCATTTCTCACAAAAAAAATTCTATTTTTTGGAGATCTCGTGCTCCTTTGCCTCTTAGACATCATAGAGACTAGAACATCAGTCTGTTGCTAAACCAAACTTGAAAAAACAAACAAAGTATTGAATGAATTATATAAAAGAAAAAATCCCTCACAAATTAGTTGTTTATTGATTTGAATGTGGGCCTAAATTTTTTAAATGTGGAAATTTTATCAAAAAAATCATACATGGCATGATGAAAAATATTTGTTGATAGGCTGACATTCGGTATAATCCAAACCTGATAAACATGGCAATATATCTAATTTCAAGGATTGGTATTCTCATGATAAGTATAAGCTTCATTGAATAGTGAAGGAATCTTATTGATCATGGAAGTACTAATAATGAATTTAGTCTTAGGGCTATAGAGAGTCATTGGAGTATCTATTAGAGGATTAGAGGCCCAAGCTTACATCAAAAATCACATGAATTTTTTTACCATAGACGTGGACCATTACAAATTCACTTATTTGATGAAGAAAGATATTTTTCTCATCATGGAAAATCAATGTAGTGTAGCATGTGTTTGAATGTTATTCTTGGGCAAACTAATTTTATTATTGTTTGCTAGAAAGGCCTTTTTTGTGGCTTTGGATCCATAAGTGGTGACCCAAGTTGAGAATGTAATTAATCACATTTCACGTTAGATTTTAAACTTATGTGATCTTCTTTTGGATAAAGATGGTTCAGATTTAACACAATATTAGATGAATCTTGTTGATGTTTCGAATCCCAAAGGCGATTCATCTTCAGGAAAATTCTTCCAGTTCTTCGTCTCAGGTATAGTATCCCATGTATAATTTTCTATCCTTATCCTTACCTTGAATTTCTTACATTGAATGATATTTATATTATCTCACGATTAGATTTTTTTAACACATCAGTAACGTTAATTTCTTTATATTTTTGGTTTCCATAACGTTATTTTATTTATCATTAGTTTGAGACTCTATAAATAAATAAATTATTATTATTTAGTTATTTATATTCATAATTATTTATTCATTACAAATGAATAAATAATTAATAATAATAATAAATAAATATTATTAGTGATTATTTATTTATTATAATAATTATTTATTTATTTCAATGAATAAATAATTATTAACAAGTAAATAAATAATTATTTATTTATTACTAATGATTATTTATTTAATTATTATTAATAATTATTTATTTGTTTGTTACAATTAAAATTGAATAAACAGTTAGTTAATAAATAAATTATTATTATTAATAATTGCTTATTTATAATACTATTTATTTATTACAATGAATAAATAATTAATAAATAAAAGCAAATAATTATTATTAAGAATTATTTATTTAGATTTATAATAATTAATTAATAATTATTTGTAATATATTTTTATTAATTTATTTTGTTCAATTAATTTAGGTTTAGGTTGTATAATTTATTTTAGGATATTAGTCAGCTTTTAAAATCTTTGTTCATTTATTTTTTATTTATCCTCCCTTTGACTCTTCTCACTCATTGTCATAAAGATGGATCTCATTTAGGATTCAAAACCTCGATAAGATTCATCTAATACTGTGTTAAATTCAAACCATCTTTCTCTAATCACATTTCACATCTTGACATAGGGATCACACAAAATGTTAAGGTGAAGGTGCATTTGTGTCAATCTCTCTAGTGATTGTGAATATGAAAGCGAAGGAGAAGCATTTTGGTATGAGACTTAAGGTCAAGTCATTTCCTTTTGTGTCCATTGACGTGTAAATAATGGATGAGTCTACTAGTGCTTGTTTTAAAAATATTTTTCATCATATGATTGTGTTACATAAAGTAGTTCTTAATGAGAAGGATTTAGCTTTTATTACTATCATTGTCGATAAAGCCTTGATCATGTTAGGGTGGATGAATTGGGATGATTTTCCAAGGGTTGGGATCTATGTAGCCTTTGATTTTGGTCAAAACGTGTGGACCCTAATATTTCCTTGCATGCTTAAACTAAGGCTTCTAAAAATGGTGATGCAATAATCGATGGTTCAAATGGTGTTGGGCTTGTTGTTTTGATCTCATCATATCCATTTTGTGGTGTTAATACACAATATCAAAGAGTCAACTGTAAAATTATAAGCTAAATCCTTCCTATGAAGGATATTTAACTTCCATGTGGACATTAATAAATATTCCATTGAAGGGAGAAAATATCTCAAAATAAAGAGGAGACATATTTTTTAATTGATGTTGGATGAGGAATATTTTAATGAATAGTGCATTCTAAACTAGGATGTTAAATTTGTCTCACTAAATTCTTATTGGTGTTTGGGATCTAGGTACTCATACTTGCTATTGAATTAAAGGATGCTCAATATGCATTGCAATATGAAACCTAGAATATACAATGATGTTTGGAATTTGTGCACTATTATAGGTTGAGATTTATTCTTGATGACATTAACCAACCTAATTAAAAAAAAATGGATTATATTCCTAGGCATTCCAACATGAGATATTTGTTGATACTTTTTCCCAGGAATTGATTTTTAAGCCATCATGACTATTCCACTGGGGTAGTTCATCACAATAGAACTTATAATATTTTGAAATATTTTACTATGCAGTTTATTTCCTTATATATCAAATTTACTATTACTAACTTATTGCTAAAATTTATGGAGATAACTAAAATTTGAAATAAAAGAATAAAAAAAATGAAAATACCATCAACATAAATGAACACGAGATGTGACTAGGAAAACTTGATATAGGAGAAAACTAAGCTAGAAGTTGAGGCTTATGATTTGTTCCCTTTTTTATTTACAAAATACAAGTACAAAGAAATGGGAACTATGTATAGAGTTTCCTTTGATATTGTGGCATGGATAGATACTACAGGTTCTTCTTCTCCTTTGTTATGGCCTAAAATCCCACTTCTAGATGCTCTACTCCACTATGGAAAAAGTAAAATGCTAAACAAATGGAAACCCTTCTCTCCCTAGTGGCCTAATATTTAGCATATTTTTTTACTCATCTAGGGTTAGGGTTTTTGCATGCATCAAACCTCAATTAGCGTTAGGATTTTGTATTTTCTAAAATATCCTTAAAATTACACACTTAATAGCTCCACACATGAAGAATAGGGAATGATGTGGCATCCACTTAGTAGTAGCACAAAGCTCAACAAGGTAGGTCAAATTTTGGGAGGCATAATTTCCATATATGAGCTCTAATTGAGGTGATTTTCACACCATTAGAAAGTTATATGTATTTAGAATAGTGTTGAGGTATTTGTAGTTAGAATATTAAAGTTTTTAAGCCAAAATGTGATGCTTTATGCCTAAACTAGGATTTGGAAGGTTTTGGATCCTAAATCTCCAAATTGGGCATTTCCATTAAAATGAACCCTACAAGTCAATTCTTCCATTTTCCCACCTAGAAACTACCGAGATAGATGAAAAAGTATACCATGCTCCAATTTGGACCATACCTCCCCATTTAGGGATTATTTTGAAATCGAAAATATTTTACTAAATAATGTGAGGAAATTTCTCCTTTACCTTCTCCATGGCCTTACCATTTTACCTTGCCTTGAAGTTCTCATTTTAACCCTATTTACTAAAGGAAATGCTACCTATGTTTGGTATTTTTAAACTTATTTTGTAAAAATATATCTTCTACCAAATTTTGTTGATATTTTGGTGCTAAGTCCTCTATGGTAGGAATAATGTGTTCCTTAGTTTCTTGATCCAACATGGAAGGCTCATAGAGTTTCAATTTTCCACATTAATGACTAAATAATTACACATAGATGGGGGTAGACTAAGTTTTTTGGAATTATCACCCACCTTCTCCAATACTTCAAAAGGACTATACTATACATCTTTGATCTTCTTACCAAGACTTTGTAACCTTTCCTTGTTTAGATGCAACCAAACTCTATCTCCCACCTTGAATGCTTTCTTATTTCTATGTTAATCATGTTAGACATTTTACTTTTCATGTTAATTTTAATGTCTCATATACTTGAAAATGGATTTACCTAATTATTTCAACAAATTTCTCCACTTTCAACTCTTTCTTTGCGATGTCTTCCTTTGCTCCTCTCCAAAAAAAATTTCAAGAACCAAGGTAGAAAATACTCAAAGAAAGTTTCAAAAGGGGACTTACTAGTACAAGTGTTGATTGGTTCATTATAACCACATGATTAAGTATTTAGGATCATAACCAAAATATTATCCATAGGGTTTATAAATATAGTTTTTTGGCCTAGTACTATATTTCTCCTTATACATTGTGATTAAGATCTATTCTAATAAAAAATTATCATTATAATTTAGTGTGTATTTGAAAGGTTTTAAGATTACATATAAATTAAAATATTTGTATATACTTTTTTCTCCCCAAGAAAAAAATCATTTTTTTATTCAAGAATAATTAGAAATACATGCCACATGGTGCAAGTTGCATAATTATCAAATTTTGTACTATTTGTACATGTCATTGAACTGCCTATAATTATACGCACTATTCATCAGAAAGATTATTTTGTGTTTAACATGTCCAAAGGAATTTCATAACATTTCATCAAAACCCTATCGAGTAACACAATTGAATCCTATCAAAAAAATTATATTGAAACCCACCAAACTAAAAAAACGTAAAAGCTCAAAAACATTAGGTGACCTAGAGGAGAATAAAGGTCCCTCTTGCTATTCATTTTCATTGAATTAGTTTTAATCAACTACAAACCATATTACAAAGGGTATTATCATAATTATTAAGCTCCCTATATACATGCTTGAAAGATAACTCCTAAAACTGCATTGAAATCTCCTTCAAATGCTTAGCTAGAGGGGGATAACACAAAATTACGAGCCTAAAGTTTATCTTGCATTCAATTCATATTGAGAGTTGAATCCCCAAAAAAATATGAAGCTTGGAAAGCCCTTTTTAAGTTCATATTTTAGTGAGATTTCATAAGGAAAAGTAAAGTCGTGAATATTCCAACATTATTCATTATTTTTCTTAGATTAAACTTTGCAGTGAAGAAATGTGAATTTGATAGAAATAAATAAAACCGAAACTAATTTTTTTTCCTATCCCTTGACAAGTTATTTGAATAAGCTCAAAGCATAAGATCTATCCACGGGAAGTGTTCCCCCAACCCTTTTCTCCTTTATGCTCACATTAGTTTTGTAAATTAATATCTGAGCAAATACTTGGGTAGAGATTTGAAAATATGGGATAGATTTGTCTTAACTAAATTAGAGTTGTGGGCTAGTCATATACCCCAAATCACTAAGAAGGGAACTACACTAAAAGTATTCAACTCTCTTCTTATAAACCACTCTTGGAAATTCATATTCGAAAACTATTTATTACAAAAATCTTGAAATCCCAATCATGTCTCCAAATCCTTCTAGACATGCATAGAGAATGGGCATGATAGAAAAGTTTGAGTGGTGGTTTTCTCATTTTATTTACACAATGAACAACTTTAGGGTCTAATATTGTTCATCCTTTGAATAATTTTCCAAGTGAATACTCTATTATTCAATAATAATCACATGAATAGTACACTCTTAGGTGGAGGTTCAACTTTCCATAGTTTTAACTACCACCATCTCATCTCAGTAGGGTCAAGGGATTGCAGAGATTAATAAGTGAGATTTGTAGTGTAATCACTCCTATTATTGTTCATTTCCCTTAATAAATATCAAGACTCCTCTCAACCATATATGACCTATTTTTATTTCAGTTAGAAAGGACACTTATCCTTGACTCATCCCATCATTCAACCCTAATTTAGGAGTTAACAACCATATTTGGGACCATATAATAGTTTTAGTTGGATTATTGACAATATATGGTGTGCACCTCCCCAAATCCTACAAATTTAAGACCATATTTTCAATAAGAAATACCTCATGCCCACATCCCCTGATTGCATCGATCCTTATTCTCACCTATGCTCCCATTACCAACCCTCCATGCCAAGTACTTACCAATCATAGGGAAGGATAATGTTATGGATTTCCATTGTTTTGACACATTATGGATATTTTTCCTCTCCATTCTTATGTATCCTAAGAGTGAATTTGGTAAAATGTATTTGTGTGTGATGATACTCTAAAGACTAGTTGTAAGTAATATCCACAATAATTTTGTAGTAATGAACAACCAAACAAGTGAATACATTTAAGCCCCTATCCCATCTAAGACTTAGGTGTAGCTATTAGCTTCCATTTGGATGGGTGAGATCCCTTATAGTCACTACTTCTTTTCCATAAAAAGTTAAAGAAACATTTGTTGGTCATTTCCAAAACCCCTTTTGGGTTGTAGGTTAAATTTTGATAGAAGACTAGAATTTCTTCTAATAAATATTTTATTAGATTAAGATTTTCCATGACATTAGAGCTTATTGTATTTCTCGGCTTCCCTGCGATACCCTGTAATTCAAATTCCTTTCCTTTCGAAAAAAATTTCAAGAAAATTTCTTGAAAATTAAAAGCTACCGTCCCCAAAGATTGTAACCATTGTACTCCTAGTAATATCAATACCTCCCAACGGAATGGAAAGCATTGGACTATTCTATACATATTACCCCATGGTTAGCTTGATATTATGGCATTTTCCAAAGAAATTTATAGTTCCTCCATTTTCAACCATCACTTGACACTCTGGTGCTAGGTATAGGAAGCAATTCAATTCCTTGGCTACCTTACAATGAATAAAATTATGGGTACCACTCGAATCAATAAACACTATTACCTTTTTCTTCTTGATATGCCCTTCTATCTTGAGAGTTTGAGGAATGGTAATTCCCGCCAATGCAATACAGGATATGGTTGGACTCATTTTTTCTTTCTCTAGGAATGGTTCCCAGTGTTGATCCTCTTCTTTTGAAATTTCTTGTTTATTTTCTTTCTCCTCTTCACAATCTATGTAAAATAATTTATTCTTAGCACACTTATGACCTTTAGTGAATTTTCTATCATAACTGTAGCAAAGCCCTTTTTCTCTTTTTTCTTCCAATTGTTGTGGTAACAACCTTGTAGGTTGTGGAAGTCTAGGAGTAGCAACACTTCCATATTTGTATATGTGAGTGATAGGCTTCCTTGTCGCCATAATTTTAAATTCAATTTTTCTTGCAAATATGAATGCCTTCTCCAATGAATCAGGTTCCCAAAGGTGAACCTCATGTTGGATTTTATCCTTTAAATTCCCTATGAAGACATCAATCCTGTGTTCCTTTGGAATATCCGCAAACCTTACATTCAATTTTTGGAAGTCCTCAATGTGCTCCACCACTGAAACCTTTTTTGAGATTTATCAATTGGCAAAATAATGTGTTGTTCTTTGTATCCTCATAATGTGCTATCATTTCCTCCGTAAAAATTGACCAAGTGAGATTTTTTTATGGGAACAAAGCCATCGATAACATACAAATGTATTTTGTTCTAAATATAAAGTTGCAAGGCATACCTTTTGTGTGTTTTGCACATTATTGAGATCAAAATATTGCTCCATCTATAGTATCCATGTTACGGGATCCTTTCCATCAAACTTCCTCATATCGATCTTTGGAGTATGGTGGGTCTTAAATCCAACATTAGAGTTTATGAAATCATGATTACCATTTATTTTATTCTCATCATGAGTTTCCTCTACTATCTTTTCACCATTAGGAATCATTTCCTGTATCAACTTTGTCAAACCTTCCTTCAAACCTTCCATGTCTGCTTTTAGATCATTCTTCATGTCTTCCATGTTGTCTTTCATTTTTTCTTCCATGTATTCCATTTCATTCTTTAAACCATCCATCTTAGCTTCCATGCCTTTCTTCAAAACTTCCATTTCATTTTTTATTTCTTTTTGCGAGAGTGAAAGTTGTTGCACTTGCTCTTGTAATTTTGATATATCATGTTTCACTTCTTGCTCTTCATGAGTCATAGTAGAGCCTTTTGAGGGCTTAATGGGTGTTGAATTCTTTTTAGGGGGTATTTTAGAAATCAGTACTGATATCTAAGCTTCAATTTCCCTTGGAATCACTTTAAATTGATTTTTCAAACAAGACTTATGCAATTTGAAAAAGAATACACACATTTTTCTTTCTTTTGAAGAGCTCAATATTGAAACTAGATTATCTTTTTGATTTCGGATCTTCAATATCTGAAATTCGGTCCTGTAGTATCCCTTTGAATCTTCTTTCGAATGTCATAGGTATGACCTAATTTGGATTCTTCTCAACAAATTTATGCCCAATCTCCCACAATAACATAATTATGGACCAGTTCCATAGAGCAAACTTGTACGACGTGCCACGTGTCACCGTTTTCTCTTTCGACTCTGAAATTGATACACGAGAAACTACAATCCATTTAATTCCGATAACTTTTTACATAATTCCAATCTAATGCTCAGAGAGAGTGTTATGATGAATTTCCCTAGGTCACCTATTTTAGATGAAATTCGGGAGCCTACAAAAACCCTAACTTCCATATATCATATCTCCAAAAATATTGCGAACCAAGATCTGAAATTTTTATACAAATTTCCTCAGGATTTCTTCGCAAACAGATTTGTTTTTTAGCATCTAAACCTTCGTAGAAAAATAATTATAGCGAAATTCCACAATGACATGTTTGAAGCAGCGAAACCCTAGAATCCAAAGCTCTGATACCAAATGTTATGAAACCATCTCCAAAAATAGAAAAAAAGAGAGATCAACACTTTAGAAGTCAACCACTTCGAGGGGGAAACCTCCTTTAAATTACATAAATGAACAATTTTTGGATGATACAAATGACAAAAACTCCTTTCTATATATAAGAGTCCATGGGGTCATAATATAATCCCAGCCGAATTAACAATAATAATGTAAGGACACAACAATAACAACAATGGCTTTTTATGGGGCACAATAATAACAATATGGGGGCTACAAGGGTACAACAATAAAGATAAGGGGGCTACACTAACAACAATAAGGGACTACAATAGTAATATAAGGGCCTAACAACTAATATACCCCCTATGGAGAGACACCTATTGCACTAGAAACAAATGTGATTTTCAATCCTTGTTAAAAACTATGCCCAATTATCTTTATCATAGATATTGGGTTTTAGAGTGAAACCAAGGTACTTTACCCATTCAATAATATGAAAATGTTGAATACGAAAGATTTTTTTCATCCCAATATTTTGAATGTCATCCAATCTAGATGTGAACGAAGCACATATATTATCATTAATCATCATACTAATATTAACACAATAGAGTTGTATAATATCCTTGAAAACCTAGCCTTCACCATCATTACTAAAACATAAAATAAATACATCATTAACCAAAAAAGAGATGTGTCAATAATTTAGTCCTCCCCACCTTAATTCTTGAAAGTTGCATGTGTCTTGTCCTCCTTAATCCTATTCCTTCTACCACCATTAGGAGTTATGGGAATACAGGGTATCCTTGCCTAAGTCCTCTAGACGGCTTAAAGAAAGAAGAGACAAACCCATTTATCAACATGGAAAAGGGAGTAGAAGGTGCACACCTCATAATCCATTTTACCAAAAGAAGAGAAAACCTTAAATTAATCAACATAACAAGCAGATATAGCTCTCATAAGCTTTGGATAGGTCCAACTTGATAAATTTAGTAGGATATTGAGATATCTTGAGAGTGTGGAGGCCCTCCTAAGTACAACCTATTGTGAGTCATGTATCTACCTCCGCCCAAGAAACCCAAAGTGCTTAGGGAATATAAATCTAGAGAGAATGGTATTAGGTCTAGTAGCAATGATTTTATAAATAATTTTGGGCACACAATTATGTAATGAAATTGAATTAAAACCATTGAAGTTCTCCTCACAATTAGATATGGAGACAAAGGCTATAGAAGTGGAATAGATGCTCTCATGAAATTTTTGTGATAGCCCAACCTCTTCAATCACCCTTAATAAATCTTCTCTAATCAACTTGAAATTTTCCAAATAAAATTCTAACAATTGTGATTATCACAACCTCTTCAACCACCTTTAATAATCTTTCTCAAAAAATCTAAATATAATTCAACCTCTTCATCTACCCTTCATAAATCTTCTCTAAATAATTGGAAAAAGTTAAAAAAAATCAATTATCCACCATTAAAAAAAATCCAAAACAGAATTTGTTGTCCACTTATTTAAACTATAACATTTATCTTTAAAAAAATACTTAAAACAATAAATATTAAAAAAACAAATATTAAAAATAATAATTTAAGGTGAAACTATCTCTCTATATAATATATGTTTTTTTTAAAGAGTTATGTATGCCATCAATATCAATATAATGGCTGATTAATTACAACATTCCTTTTTAGGTTATATTAATAGATATACATTTTGGATTTTGGGTTATATGGATAAGTATAAAATAATGAGATATTTTGGATTATATTAATAGGTATAAAATAATGAGATATAATTTTTGTATATTATTTAATTAATAGTTATAATTTATAAAATAATAAATTTAATGGTTATATATATATATATGAAATTGTTTTTTTTTAATTAGAGAGCTAGAGTGAAAGTTAATATAATAATATTTTTAGAGATAAAATTATTGCATTAATATTTCTTATCACAGAGAATTGAATAAAAAAATAACAACCATTTTACTTTATCACTTCAGATTATATATATAAACTATAATTTTAAAAATATATTTTTATTAATTTTAAATAATTAATTATAAAACTATACTTATTATACATCAAACATTTATTAAAAGTCTTTGCTCAGTGATCATATCACTATTGGCATGAAAAAGTACATGTAATGTGTGTGGATTTGTTTTTATTTAATTATATTTAATTGGTTAAATTATTTATTTATTAAGATTGATTATTTTTTTTCTTTTCTAAACATGGATCAAATTATTATGATGTAATTAATTCGAAAAACATCTATCTAAATTATGAATCACAAAAATCTTAAATCTAAGAATTACGGACTAATAAAACATCCAATTGGTTAAGCTACACATCCAATTGGTTAAGCTACAGGGTTTGTGTAGTTGAGAATTGTTGTGTAAATACAGAACTAAACCGAACGAAGTTATCCATGATTTGTTTATGACTTGCGGTGCAAACCAGTCACCAACCCTATACCATCATAGTACCAACCCGATACAGGAACTCACCAATCCAAAACTAACACAGTATATGTCTGGGCACTTCGAACAGGAAACCCTTCGTTCCCCTCCAAGATTCCAACATGAATAAATTGACAACCATAACTTTCATACATTTGATAATACAGGGATGCATTGCTAAAGATGAATGTAATTAAAGTTTAGGTTTTTAATTAATTTCATTTAACATTGATTTAGATTACTTAAATTGTAATTTTAAATTATTGAGTTTATATAATTTAATTGTTGATAAATGAAATTTAAAATTTATTTAATAATTGCAACATTTTATAAGATTAGAAATTTCTTTATAAATTTAGTTTTCAATTTAAAATTTTTAATCTATTAAATTGTAACTTTCAATTATCAAATTTATTTAAATTGTTCCCAATTAATCTCATTATGTACTTCGAATTAAGGCCTGTTAAAAGAATATTGTTAAATCTCCTTTCAGGTGATGTAATTGCCATGTTTGAGTGATATAAGTGGATGTTGGCAATCATATTATAACGAAGGATAAGTAGTCGTCCTCTTACACTGAACAAAATTTGACTATAATCATCTAAAATAGTTATCATTATTATAACACGTGTTATTGGTTGATATATGTCACATAACATCAACAGCACATCTTTCATTAGTCTCTTCATATATCAAAATTATATTCAATAATATTTATCATTTTTTATATTTTAAACAATTTTGAGTGAATTTAAAATTATATTGAAATGTAAGTTTATTTGTATTTGTGAAATTGTCAAGACAAATAGAGAAATGTTTTGATACCACAAGGGAGTGAAAGTACTTTGTTTCAAGTACAAGGTGTAGCTTTCTTTTATCATCATCTTTTTCTTCTCTATAAACATAATTTAGAGATGGGATTAGGTTATGTACATATTTGTTAAAGTACATACAAGTAGAAAGTTGTATAATAGTTCTACTTGTATAATAGTTAGTAGATATTTGCTTATGCCTATGAATGCTTTTACTGTTTTTTTGGTGAATGGATCAAATATATAGTAATTGTACTATATGTTTATAGACAACTATAAAGTGAATATAAGAAGATGAAAAGACATATAAGATAGCTTATATATGTATTATAACAAAGTTGTTGTTGATGAGAAAGATGACATGAAAGCTAAATACTATAACTTTGGCCTATCTCTTTGTACCTTATCTAGATGCCACCAACTTTCTTCAACGCATCTTTTATATATGTCAATTATTAATTCCACTGTGAGAGGATGGTAGTGGAACCTAATTTCTCATTTACGTCAATTGTAACAATGCAACTAAAGGTAGGGATTGTTCACTTGGAATAGGCTTTAAGATTAGGATTGTTAAAAGCATTGACCAGATGATGCTTACTATATAAGAAAGCCTTTTAACATTAAGTTTATTTATTTTCTTACAAATTTTTCTATCCTACCATGCCCTCATAGGAAGGAAATTTTGTGAGGTAAAAAGAAAAGACAAAGATATGGATATAAGAGAAAATAGGATCTTTGAACCAAACACCCTAGGTCCTCCAAGATTTTGCTTAGGAATAAGTTAAAGTGAAAAAGGGGATCTTAAGGCCATTGGGATTGAATCTTGATAGTTATATTTTCATCTAGAGATAAGTAATGGTTAATGCATCTAACATGCAATTTAGGGTACTGGATGATCATGGAAAATTTTAGGGGCTAATATTAGTAGTTGGGCTAATTTTCCATGATTTTTCAAAAAGAAAGGATTTGCTAATTTCCATTTTTTCTAAAAATGATTTGCCCAGATTTTACAATATAAAATTATTTTACCTTAAAAATCACCAACAATATATGGATACTATATATAAAATCATTATAATTTTTAATAATTTTACAAATATATCAATAAATATTTTATAATTTGCATATTACGGACTAGTGAGATTCGCCAATGTTTTAAACTTCAAGATAATTTTTCATCCTTAAAATTTTCCCTATGGACGATGATGGGATCTTCTTCATTGTAGGACTAGATTTGAAGTGTTGGGTAGGAAAGTGAGTGATATGTAGCCAAAAGAGATTAGAGTATATATATAAGGTGGTAGGAATCACTAGCTTGAACTGACACGATTGGGTATTTATGTGGTAGGTGATAATGGGTAATAAATTCACACTTACACCTTATACACTTGTCTTATCAATGAATAACATCCGATGTGTAGAATCCTTGGTTGATGATGTAATCCATATATTTATGCAAGAAAGTCAACAATCTCCTACATATGAAAACTAAAATAATTTTTGTCATAATGTTGAAGATAGCTATAATATTTAGGGATGTCAGTGTACTAAGTTGCACGATTGACAATCCACCCTTGTCACCTCTTAAAAAAGTATTGAAAGACTTCTATAGAAAATGAAATGCTTGCAAATTAGTTATTTATCAATTTGAATTTGAGTATAACTTTTTTAAATGTGGTAATATTTGCAACAAAACTACAAATGACATGAAAAATCATATTCATTGATATCTTAACATTGGGTATTCTAATAATAAGTATAAGATTTATTAAATAGTGTAGGCAGCCTATTGGGCATGGAAGTACCAAATATTAATCTATTTTCTTAGGGTTATAAAAAGTTGTGAGAGTAGGTATTAGAGGAGTAGAAGCACTAGCTAAGAATGAAAATCACTTGAATTTGTGTATCATAGAGGTGGACAAATCCAAAATCATTTTCTTGATGATAAAAATATTTTCTCATCATGGAGAATTAAGATAGTGAATCCCATGTATAAATTTTATTTGCATGCCAACTATTGTTTCAATATTTAATGAAGAGGCATTTTTCTAGGGATTTGGAACCGTGTGTGTTAATCCGAGTCAAAATTGTAACTAAGCCTATTTTACATGTTGAAACATGGATCACACACAATGTTAGGGTGAGCACGTGTATGTGTTAATCTCTCTAATGATTCAAATAAAAAAATCACAAAGAAGTATGTTGGTATGATAATCAAGGTTGAGTCAATTTCTTTTATGCTCATTAGTATGCAAATCATAGATGAGTCTATTAGAGCTCATGATTATTGTTCATCATGTGTTTGTGTTGCATGAAGTGGCGAGTCTCAATGAGAATGGATTAGATTTGATTAATGCCATTGTTGATTAAGCCTTAATTGTATTGGGTTAGATGAATGCAAAGGATTTTTTAAGGGGTGTGATTTGTGTAGTCTCTATATATACAAAAAGTGTATCATCTACCATAAAGGACCTTGATCTTGCCTTGCATGTTTATACCAAGGCCTCTATAGCTATAAATGTGGTAAAGGATGGCTGAAATGGTGTTGGAATTGTTTATTTTACCTCATGTTGGCTTGAGGGGTCCTGACCTCGGTTCAGAGTGTTTTGCACAACCAACAAAGCCCTCCAACTATTGGCCCCTGGAACCAGGTTTTCACACCCTGAGGGAGCGTTTGATGTGGAATTTAACCTTACTTATTAGATCTAATGATTATCAGTCTACGTGAGACTTCACAGAAATCCAGATCTAAATGCAGATAAAAACCCTTAACATATATGCGTAAAACATATTATTATAATTGTGCAATCATGTAGGTATTTATTCTATAATACCATTAACACAGATGCAATCCTTGCGCAAACACAAAGATGTTTCACATGTACTTAACTTAGATAAATTTACATTCAAATATAGACAGATCTATAACTTGCAATAATCAACAGATAATTAACATATCCATGCATAAACATAGAAATTGCAACATAGTTTGCCAAAAATTATTCTTTATGAATGGATCTTCAATTCAGTATAATCCTTTTCGTCTGCGCACACAACAACAGAGTCCTTGCACACAACTCGGGACTAGGTCTCCGTGCACACAACCAACATGAGCCTTTCTACCTAGAACGAACAAAAACTTGCCCAAAAATTAGATCAAAACATAAACCATAAACATAAATATTGTATGATCTTACTCGACTTAACTCTTACATATTTATATGAATCAGACGCGCACATAACATGGTCTCAACCCATGGTTTGAGTCTCATTGTTTCCCTTTTCACCCATTACAATTACAAAGGAGCTTTGGCCTACCCCAAATCCCCTTGACCTCTGTGCGCAACACGTATTGACAAAATATAACCAAAATTGTACCCCAAAAATTGACCTTAGGGGACCCTATCCCAATAGCCCCCCAACACAATTTAATGATTCGTCCTAAGTCACTTTGGTCCCAGTTCCTACATCTTGTCTTTCAACGCCTAGATGGAAGCTTTAAGTGGCTGAATGAATTATGTACTCTGCATTGCGGTGTTCTGCGCCTCTTTGACGAATTTCTCTATTGTTGTCCCCTTGGCTGCAAGGCTTATACTTCTCGGGGTCTGTTGCAGGCCTCTGAGGGAACCATCGATGTTTTGGGAAATCTGTAAGGCCTCCTCATCCCAAGGCTGCATTATTTTTTCAAGAAACTACTCTTGTCGGCACAATGTGTCGATTTCTTCTTGAATGGCTTAAATTTCCTACAATTGGGCCAATCATTGGGCTAGCACTAGGGTTGGCGCAGCAACCTAGATATCGTTAAACTACTTCTCCTTAGCACATAGATCAATCTTCAGCTTCTCTTCAACAGGGTAATCTTGGACAAAGGTCCAAATTCCCATGGATTCCTCCAAAAATTGGCTGTAAGCATTCATAGCAGCAGTGATGCTAGCAGTTGACTTCTGAACTACTTTGGCGTGTTGCGGATGAACTTCTGGAGGCATCTCGGGCTGCAACTTCATTTTCAAATATGTGATATTCTACTCGAGCTCTGCACGCGCTCTGGAGACTTCAGACCATGAGGCTTTCAGTGTGACTACCAAACTTTATAACTTGATGGTGGGTGTTGCAATAGTTGGTACTATGATTACGGAAGGTCAGAGCACAGTTGATCGATCATGGACTCTAGATTGGTGCACTGGATTTCAACAATGCGACGCGCATCCTCTGCTACCTGTTGTCCATTATGCATTGTTGCGGCTTTTTGTTGAGCCACCGTGGTGTCCTGCAATACCTTGTACTCTCTATATTGCATCTCATCCATGATCATCCTATGCATGGCATGAAATTTTCCGATGGGGAAGATGTCCAAGCCAACCCCAACCTTAGAACCTTCAAGAATGATCGCGTGCAGCTCTAGATTGTTGATCTGAAGCGCTACGCCTGAAACTTGAAATATGCGGCTTTTTGAACTGGATGGATGTTGAATGACCAACGTGCTTTCTTTTCCCACGCTCGCTTACTATATGCTCACTTGTATTGTGCTTTCTTGCACTCTGATCTACTAGGGTCCTTGCTGCACATCATCAAGGACCGATTTCTATTGGGACTCTAATTTTCTTTAGACGTATTCTGTCAGCGCCTGGACGGTGTCACTAATTTTATCAAAATATTCCTCTGTAAGCGTTAATGGACTGGTCTCGGTCTTCTTATAAGGTTTCCTTTTGGTGTACGACCCGAGTGTGGTATGAGGCCCTCTTTTGGTTCCTTTCCGCATGTCTTCTTATGTCGAAGGTGCATCAAAATTGTCTCCTTCCTTATCTTCCATCTCATCATGGCTGTGTAGGTTAACTGTCTCCATCATAGTGGTTAGATCTTAGTCCTTTTGTGTATCCTTTGGATGATCATTCGGCGTGCACGACTTTGTAGAGGTCTTAAGTGGTACTGATGAGGATGCATCGCTAGTTGTACTTGCTTCTAGCTATAAGGGGGGCCACTTCGTCATAGTGCACGCAAGGTCATCCTCCATGACCATATATGGAATCTCATACCAGATGCCTGCCATGTCCCTCTTTGTGTAGACGTGCACATTGTGAAAGGTGGCCTTGAAGTTCGCAATGTGTTTTTATTTCTTGTATAACATAGGAGAAATTTGTGGCTTGGACTACACTGCTTGGAATATCTCTATGTCAAATAGAACCCAGAAGATATTATTTTCTGTTATCCTAAAAGGTAGCTTCAAGTTCCATAATGACACATAATTTACGACTTTGCAGAGATCTAGTTCAATATCTGGTATCTGGGACTGCGTCGGTGGTTTCCAACCAATCAACGCGACCAATAGCAGCAACCAAGCATAATAGAAATGCTTGCCCTCCTCTTGCGCTTCTCAAATATTCTCCAAAAAATCAGTGTAGAGGTACTTCACCCAATTATACTACACCCCTTTCACGCACTGCCCAACTAGCTTAATCGCATACGTAGGTACTTCTATTGCATGACACTTCCTTATTATCTTACAGGCGAGGATCAAGGTGGAAAACTTAACTGACGAAGAATTGATATCTTCGATGACAAATCCTTTGTTGTTCTTGTTCACCCCATAAGTCTTCTTAACTTCATCAACGACCTTTTTATCCTTCCCCGTCCCTCCGAAGGTCGCCCCTGGATCCTCTCCTTGGTAAGGCAACTTGGTGATCTGATGAATCAACATGTCATCAATCAAAATGGGCTCTCCTATCCATATGCAATTATCATGCACTAGGGAGAGTAGTCGGCGTAGAAAAATATCATTAATCGTGCTATGCCCAAAGTGTGGAATGTTCAACAATTTCAACAACCTGGATTGTTGCAATCCTAATTCCCATGTCTTTAGATCAACCTTGATGACTCCTCCATCATAGGGCACCTACTCCAAGTATTCTGATGGATCAAGCTCGAGGAACTTCGCGCGGTCAGCCAGGTCCCAGTCTTCTAACTTCAGCAAAGGTACATTAGCGAACATGTCCCCTTCAAAAGGCATATTCTTTGGGAGCAATGATGTGTTGATATGGGACTTGACCTTATATAGGTCCCTCGTGACTTCAACAGATGGCTTGCGTGATGCCATATACTTGGGTAGCCATGACATTATGTCTATCTCCTTGACAACATCTTCCTCTATGATCACTTTCGGTTCCTCGACCATTGGTATCGTCTGTCGTTATGCTCGCGTCAACTTAGGCTTCGAGGTATTCTTGTGTGGAGACTTTCAAGTCTTTGAGGTCTGTCCTTTCTTCGCCTTCTGAGGTTGAGGTTCTGATGCAGGTGTCTCATCAGCGAGCATCACAGAGGGAGTAGGCTCTGTAGTAGTCATACTTGCAAGGATTAAATGGCCTAACCCTCTTTGGCATAACATCTCGAAGAAGGTTTCTGAGTGCTCAAAAATAAACTTAAACAAGCATGATGATAGGAATGGACACAAATCTCATGGAAATAAAAGGGAACTAATGCAACCCTTCCTGCCATATTTATAGTGATGGCGCAGCCTAAATAGCCTAATTTTTGTTAATGCGTCATGTATCGCGTTAGGAGCTGTACTCGCGTGACCAGGAGCTAGAGATATTGATCACCCAATTGCATCTGCGAGCATAAAAGTGTCAAGTGATGAGTGCAATTACTCAAAAATAGAGAGAGAAGGATTATCTATGGTCTATGTGCTCTAGAAGTTCCCTCACTACTTGTTGGGAGGTCATTTTAAGATTTTCACTTATCACTCTGATTTGAATTACATGGTCAACAAGCCTGTGTTGGGGGGGGGGGGGGGTTGAATATTTGTAGATGGCTCCCATTGTTTCAAGAGTATTATTTTGAGGCGAATGCAGGTCCAGACCATTTGTAGCACATTGAAAGTGAAGATGAGCCAACTAGTTTGGAGGAAGGATTACCAGATCTGCAGTTGTTTTCCATTAAAATAGTTTATGACCATAGGTTGGCTTGAGGGGTCCTGACCTAGGTTCAGAGTGTTCTGTGCAACCAACAAAACCCTCCAACTACTGGCCCTTTCGACAGTGATATGCTTGTGTAGAACAAATTCTCACCCGAAGTAGTATGGGGGGGTGATGAAACTACGTTTTTGCACCCTTAGGGAGTGTTCGATGTGGAATTTAACCTTATTTATCAGATCTAATGCTTATCGGTCTACGCAAGAATTCATAGAAACCTAGATCTAAATGTAGATAAAAACCCTTAATAGATATGCATAAAACAAATTATTATACTTGCGCAATCATGTAGGTAGTTCTTGTATAAAACCCTTAACACATATGAAATCCTTGCGTAAAAACAAATGTATTTCACATAATTAACATATGAAATGTGCATTCAAACAAAAATAGATCTATATCTTGCAATAATCAACATATAATTAACATATTGATGCATAAACACAGAAATTGCAACAGAGTTCGCCAAAAATTCTTCATTATTAACGTTCTTCAATTCAGTACAATCCTTACCATCAACACACATAGCAGCAGAGTCCTTGCACATAGCTCATGACTAGGTCTTCGCACACACAGCTAGCAGGAGCCTTTCCACCCAGACCAAACACAAACTTTCCCAAAAATTAGATCAAAACATAAACCATAAACATAAATATTGTATCAAAAGATGATATTACTCGACTAAGCTCTTACATATTTATATGACTAAGACATGCACATACCATGGTCTCAAACCATGGTTTGAGACTCATGGTTTCCCTTTTCACCCATCACAATTATAAAGGTGCTTTGACCCACCCAAAAGCCCTAAATTCTGTGCGCAACGCGTATTGAAAAAATCTAACTAAATTGTACCCCAAAACTTGACCTTATGGAACCCTATCCAAATGCCTCATTACATCCCTTGGAGTTTTAATAGCTCATATCCAAGAGTTAGCTAATAAAAATCTAGGTTAAATCCTTCTTGTAAAGGCTTGGACAATGAAACGTAGTTAACCACATATGTCACATTAAGGAGGAGGGGTTTATAAAACATTTTCGTCATTTACTCAATCCAAACTCCAATTTTGAGGCCACCATCATCTTGTACTCATCAAGATATTCTTTATTATATAAATTTCATCCACAATCACCCCAAGTGGAAGGACCGATTGAGAGCCCTTGAATACATCCATCTAAGCAACTACCTAGAGCATCAATTAATGGCGCACAAGTATGCATTGAGTACCAATTACAAGTACTCAATGCATACTAGTGTGCCATTGATTGATGCTCTAGGTAGTTGCATATATATATATATATATATATATATATATATATATATATATATATATATATATATATATATATAAGGGTTACTCACATTGGCCAAATTTGGGCCTTACAATGTTATTCCAATGGGTTAACCCGAGGGATTATTCCTCAAAGGTTGTAATATAGAATTTTATGGATTGAAGAGCCTCAATAATCTATTGAAAAAATAAGCTAGAGGCTTAGACTTGTAGCTTACCATGGAGAGGTTATAATTCTGGTCTATATTTTGAAAGTTAAATGTAGTATGTTACAAAATATTATAAATGTAAGTATCTTCTCAAGCTACCCAAGGTAGCTTACCCAAAATTATAATTATGTAAAATTTCCAATTGCACTTGGATGATGCTTAAGGGAATTTTAATGCCCCTTTCTTCATTATGCTACTTCATTATGACTAATAACTATAGGGAATTCAAATGCAAAACATCTCATTTTATTCATTGATACCATCTTATGCACATGTAAGCCAATTCAAAAAATTTTATTGGGAATTCCATAAATTGTATGTATGTATTATATACCTTTAGTAATATAGTAGTTAATAAAGTTTAAAAAAAAAATCCATTTTTTATCATAAATACTAGTTTTGCCCTTTTCCAGCAAGAAATAAGTGAGGCCTATCACACAACTTAACATAAGTAAATTTTAGGCTAGAAAAATCCATTATCAATTAGCTAAAAGGCTAGCACTAATGTATATATTGAAGGATCAAGATCCTTATGGTTAGCTTAACAATGGAAACGATATGCTCACATATACTCTTTTAAAAATAATGACAATTCAAGGAAACTCTTGTGCTCATCAACAATCATAGGCTCTATTTCATAACAACTCCCAAAATTGGGAAAATTTCTTGAGTTTTCTTGAGGAGAAAACTAGAGAGAAGGCCTTAAGGCATTCATATCCCCAATTAATAAATATACTTCCATTTTATAACTACCACATAAGCTCCAACAAAATAAATGAACATTTGATATCATTTAAGAAGGTTATAGGAGCCTCAATTCATATCCTTCAATAGATTTCACAATTCATGAGTTATTTAATGAATAATTTATAGCAATTCCTTTTATATGTTTGATGAAAAAATAAATGGTTTAGATTTTACTATAAACAAAAAATTACTTCTTGTTATTAGATTCATTAAATTTATTTGGACTAATTATCATTGAGTAACATAACAAGGGATCATTTTGCGTAGCTAGTTTAAAACTAGCTCTCATGATTGAGACCCACATAGAGTCTCCATTACTAATCAACCATCATGGTTTTTTAAGAAGTTGAAGGGAAAACTTCCTCTATCATTATAGCCATAAAGTTTCCTTTGAAGGGGCATACTACAACCATGGTATCAAAGATGTCAAAGAATAGAATTTTTTAATGAGATACATGCTCTTTATATATAGTATATCTATGCACACAACCACACCTATCAATCACAATAACCCATTTACATTTCAAAAGGAAATCATATAGATGTTATGTAACCATAAGCATCACTTCCATTTCATTTAATACAAAACACATTGTGGATTAAATTTCAAAATTTCCCTTATCTCATTGAATTAATCTGTTGTCTCTAACTAATGAAAGGTGATTCATTTTCCACACAACCATAGGCTTAATTGTGTATTAGTTCCTCCTTCAGCTAGTGACCCCTTAGCCGAACCGGGATGTCATTAGGAGAACTTTATCTTAGTCAACCAATGGTGGAATAATGAAGGCCACTCTCTTTCATAACTGAAAAATCAACAAGTTTCCCTTAATCTTATTTGAGCCACGAGCTATCTCAAGTCATGGGTGGTTTCTTAGATAGATTGCACAACACAAGCGAGTCCTTTATTGTTCCAATAGTTCCTCAAAAACATCTCCTATCAATGCATCTATGCTTTTTCCTATATTGAATCTTGGTTTTGAGGTATTTGTACTTGATTTTCTTATTCCAAAAATGGATGTAATAGATCCTAATAGTTTTTGTATGAATCTAAAATGTTTTTAGCATAATTTTTCATCCAAATTTGGTCTCCAGGCCCATTTTTGTGCATATTGCATGTTCTACATGTCAACTATATTCATTTTCTACCCTCCAACATGAGATTTCATGGGTAAAATTCCCAAATTCATGGGCCATATCAGACATTTATAGATGGGTAGTTTTCCCATATCTTTGGGACAATTTGGTAGTCCCAAGTACTTCCCATAATTATGGGGAGTTGGTAGTTCAACTACCAATTCCCTCACCAACTGATTTCTTGTAAATTAGGAATTAGGTTTTTTATTTTTTGCTCAAAAAAATAATTCTTGTCATGTTTTAATTTAACAAGAACAATTCCTACCATTCTCCCTTTCCAAATCCTCAAAAGATATGGCCGTTTAAATTTTTAGCCAATGACCACATTCCACGTCACCAGAACCTACCATGTGGCACCCACGTGGCTCCCAAGTCATTGCAATGTCACTTTCCCAAGGGGTCCATGTCGTATCCTCTTAAATATGGTTTCCACCGTGGCCATGCCACCTCACTACACATGGTCCCTTTCCAAGACTTGAATTATATACACACACACACACACACACACACACACACTTGAAAACACATCCAAATGGGGCCCATTGTGCCATGTAGCCTTGAGGTTAAAATCTTGAGCGTGCCTCCTAACACCTTCATTAAAAATTCTGGGGTTTGGGGAGTGGGACATAATTCCTTAATGTTAGTTGATGAGAAGAATGCTCATCCTGGAACATAAATCTTAGACCTTTTCTCCTTCGACTCTAGATTAAAACGTCAGGGTGATGTCACAAACTGAAACCTTTATGGTGATGTCATGCTAGCATTCCTCAGCTCGGAACTTTTTCCCCAAAGCTTATACATTGTGCCCCCCTTTTGAAATCACCAGGGTGATGTCATGTTGATATTCCCCACCATGACCCTTTTTTCCCTGGAACCTTTGCACTGTGCCTCCTTTGAAAATCATCGAGGTGACATCACACCAGGGTGATGTCACCCTGCCATCATTGCTATGTCACCTCAACATTTGACCACCTCTAAGGGTGCCACATGTCACCTATTTTTTTCCCTTTTGGCCCCACCAAATGGCCATTTCTGGATGCCATCTGTTAGGCCACTAGTGCACCATGTCACTCCCTAGGCCACGTTATCTTCCACCTTGGAATGGGTCCCTCTAAGGGTCTCATTCCCTTGTAATTCTGAGTTTTCCTATTATAATGAATAATTGGAAATTTGACATTTCTTAGTTTTATCCTCCATCTGATGGTTGTATGACTCAATCACTTCGATGGTCTTGATGACAACACACACCTTAACCCTTTTATTCGTAGCCAAAATATTATGTGTGTTCACGAAAACCTCCAAGGCTCCAAGCCTTAGGGTCCATGGCAATGGTCATGAAGGCTCCCTTGTTCAGTGGCTCCGATTAAAATGTAGCCTCTTCATGTTGATGTTTCCCGACCTGGACATTTTTTAACTGGTGCATTGGGTCTCTATTTTAAAATGTCAAGGATTATCAGGATGTAGGATGATGGCACTACTCTCAGTCACATAGGCTTCACTTCCTTCAAGAAATTTAATATATATATATATATAAGTAGAGTCATCAACAATCAATCAATTTTACTACCCTCCCCGAGCTTACCTCTGCATGTATATATGTATATCAAGAGTGACTCCATTGAGCTCTCGATATACAACCACATTTCCTCTCCATTAGGCGCGTTACAAGGTACAAAGGAATATCCCTCCTAATTTTAACATGAACTCGACCCGACCTGTGCATATGTGTAAATATTTAACTATATGGACATGGATGCCCTCGATTACCCGCTATACCAACCTGTCTTTCCTGAGCTCTAATAGGGCCTTGGCTAAGCCTTATATATATATATATATATATACAATGTTAAAAATTTATCTCTCTTTGAGCTTATATTTTACATTCATAAACACAAAGAAATGATGCTAAAAAAATTTCAATGCCAACATTTAGTTATCAAAAAAGATTCATCCATATCATTGATGCTTAGGTAACTTAGAAAAACATGCCAGACTCAAATAATAGCAGGATTTACATTTCTATTGCATTCATGCCATTAGACTAGAATTTATACTTAGAACAAATTCATGAATTTAAACCATTCTAGAATCATGCAAGAATTCAACATTTCTCATTCATATAGGAAACCTAATTTCTCAACATTAGCATATCCATGGTTAACTAACATATTAAAAAAGTATAAAACATAGAATGAAATTTAGATGAGCTCATTCTAAGGTTAACTCAATGATCCATATATCTGTCGTATTCAGGTAATTCAATCCAACACCCAGGCTCAGAAAGAAACACCAGAATCAACCCATTCCTTATATAAATACATATAAATACCATTTTCCCAAAGGTTATGCACGAACCATCATAATTAAATTTAAACAAAACAATAAGAAATATTATGAGATCTACTTGCATACAAAGTTATATGAGCACTTATCTAGTAATGAAGAACCTAACAACTGATATTGGGATGCTAACTCTCCACACAACCTTAGATTGGCTTACACTGCAATCATTCTTGCATCCAATCACCCATAATCCATATTTTAGAGCTTGAGGAAGAGTCTTCGAAGGATCTTCCCACACCTTGAACATCATTAAGAGTCTAGAGATCCTCCTATCTCCACCCAACAACCAAGGAATCAAACACTCGAGTGCCTCCACCCTAAAATGGGCACTAAAGGACATTATAACACTACATATTAACAATATGAGATGAAACCACCTTATCTCTATTTTCATAACCAAATTGTTTCGTTGTACTCGAGCTTCCTTGTCTCTATGCCAAGTTCTTTATTTCCCCCTCTCGGGAATGCTCCCTCTCTGAAAAATATGTGATTCTTCTCTTTTTCCTTATTCCTATTGTTCCAAGGGATTTATCCCTCTCTTCTCAATCTTCCTATGTTCAAATGCTTCTCCCCTTTGTGTGCTACTCTTTTGTGCTCTCCAACTCCCATCATTTAGTTTAGTCATTTGATATTGTGGGCATGTTTTCTTTCCAATGAAAACCACTCCCTTGATTAATTTTCTTTGTCCCGTTTTCTTGTGGGTTTTCCAAAATAGGCTATGGGCTTGTCCTTATTTTTCCAACTAAATTAATATATAAACACACCAGTCTGCCCATGGCTAATATTAATAACTAATTCCTCTTAATCCCAAGCATCATCCTCCCCAAGATATGAAATACATGTTCCATATCTCACCCTTTTTATATTTTATTAAAATAATGTTACAATTTCTTGTAAGAGGTCAATTTTTCCAAGGGGCTGTCAAAATGCCCACCCACTCGGTGGAACACCATCCTCGATGTTCTAGTCCTAAACACAATGCAAGGACATGCTTAATACCAAATATAAATCATTGTGAGCTTTATAATGAAGCTCAATTACAATTACATTTTACACACATGGTTTCTTGCCCAATAACTAAATAATCACAAATAAAACTTCATTAGTTCAACTAGTTTCCATGGATCATTTTGTATTTTATTGGTGTCTTTACTATACCCAATCTACCTTGATAAAATTTTCTTTTCCTAGAGTGATACCCACCTCCAATATATATTGCTATTGTCCTTTGCACTCTTTTTCCTTCAACGAACATTCTTGTGACAGCCCTAGGCTAATCCCCTTTCATTATAAAAAATTAATATATTTTCTTATAAATTAAAATGGCATGAGAGTTGAGACAAAAATTCTAAAGATTGGGTAGGATATTGCTTGGGATTAGAAGGAAAATTGAATGTTTTATGACAATCATGGAAGGATGGAAGGTGTGTGATTAAATAGAATTGTTATTCCATTAATCCAACTTAAGAAGAAGGACAAGGAAATATGCTTGCCTTGGAAAATTCCACAAGGCAAAGAGGAAAATTCAAGAGTGATGGGTTGCATTCGAAGTTGGCACAACCTGAATTCAACCAAATAGGTAGTGGAAGGGAGAGCTAGCACAATGGTATCCCCACAACCATGTAAACTCAGAGAACCATCATGAATGAGAATCAAAGGGGGATGACAATAGAGAATGTATGTCCACACAACCCCAAAAAAAAAAATTGCAACTGCGTGATAAGGAGGATGATCACATACTCTAGAAAAGGAAGGATGATAATTTATGAAGGACACTATGATCCATCACACACTCACACATTGGGAGAGAACAATTCATATATAGCGAAAAAAAATAGAGAAAGTGCAACAGTTCACAACCGAGCAATAACAAGAGAATAAAAATCCATGTCTTTATCAAAATGCAAGGAGAAGATCCATCCTTTGGTGGAGCACTAGGAGGTGGAGGAATAGCTCTTAGAGAAATATGGATTCCCTTGTTATTCTGAGGGTGGAGGTATAACCTCTAGATTCATTGTGAGATATTGACTGCGTGAAGTAGATGGTGGGTGGAGGTGGATGGTCCTTCTAAGTCTCTATTTTAGCTGGAAGATCTGGTTAAATTCCTTAAGAACTCATCCTCAATCTCTAGAATTTGTATCAGGGGTGACCACTGTAAGAAAGGCTTGGCTACAATGTTTATAAGGTTGGCTGGAGAGTTGAAGTCCCAATATTAGTTGCATGGTTCAATCTATCAAAGATAAGTGTCCATATATGACACTATGTTTTGAATGCTTTATGCTTGTTTAATGTACTATTTTATCATAAATTGTAATTTTGAGGAATGAATAATTCCTATATGAATGTTAATTATTTTTTTAAAAGGCATGAATATCTATTGGTTTTACACGTTTATGTTGAGTTGAGCATACTCCTAGTCTATATGGCTTCTCTAAAAGGAATGTTTGAATTTCATAAGTTCTTGATTCTGAAATATGGTCTAGGTGTCTAAATATTGAAGAGATGGGTGAATCTCTACAATGATTATACTCTATTAAAAGAATGAATAATAGGTTTGATTATAATATCTAAGCCCAGGAAAACTAGAGGTTTCACACCTAATAAGGTGTTGGTAATACCTTTGATATGTTGGGGAAAGTGAATTCATGTATAATGCTAATTCATGTTCCATGGATGGGAAAAGGTTTAGTCTTGGAGAAATAATATATCTTCGTTTATTATTTTTTCATATAATGAATATTATATTCTTGCAAGTTTGTTGATTTACTCAAGTTAACAAATAAGAATGTCAATTTGGTAGGGAAATGTAATGCAAGTACTTATAATGAATATGCATAGATATAATTTAGGAAATAGCTTATCTTTAGTGTTCATCCTGAGCCTAGAATCTAGCTTAAGGGTTGTGTATGGTGATAAGGGGAATATTAGTTAATTAATTATATGTTAAAAGTGGAAACAAATTGGTTATTTGACCCTAATATTAATCCTATGAGCCTAGGAGGAAAATTTGTATGCATGTGTGCATGTATGCCCAAATACGACCTGTATTTTAGCTATATATATGTGTGTGTGTGTGTGTATACATGTATGTCTGAGATAGGCCAAAGTATAGGTAAGATTAGAAGAGATAATGGGGAAGGCATAATCATTATAGGTATCATATATATGTCATCGGCCATTTGGGTCTGAAAGGATACTAAGATCAGTAGAGATAGCTATAAGAGTTGTGTAAAATTAGAATGTGTGTAAGCCAATGTAATTGTGTGCCGTAATAACCCTTATCCATTTGGAGGAAAGGCATTAATCCATGAAACAATAATGTGTTCAGGAAGTATAAGCAAGTAAAAAGGCAAGAGGAATCTAGATCGTAAATTGGAGCAGAGCATTGTATAGTCATCCACATGTCTCAGAGGTTTAGGACCCTAATGATTTTGATGGGAGGTTGGGACAACGTGGTGGGGTGGGGTCATATGTTAAGTATTGGCATGAACAAGTGGAAACCCCCAAATCACATCTAATGAAAAGGTTAGTAATGTCATGGGTTCAATGGCTGATGTGGGACTAGGCTACATGGCAGAAGTTTTAGAGGATGATGTGAACTCGATGTTTAGGACTAGTGATATCACTTTGGACCTTGTAGATTTCGAATGGAGGACATGGTAGAACTCCATGGATTTAATTATTGGGGTGAAATTGTGTATGGTCCATGTTTGGAGGGGACAAATGCTGGGTGGAAATAATGTGATTACTTATAGGCCAAGGGGGAGGGTAAGCCTTATTGTGCATGTATAATTCCATGTAGCCCTAAAAGGCTATCCCTAGCAGTGTCAACAAGGAACTGTAGTGGAACATGTTGGGATCCTATTTCCGGGGTGACGTGGCAATAAAGGGTCTGCACCCACATACGTTGTGTACACACACACACACACACACACACACACACACACACACACACACACACACACACACACACACACATATAGTTTGGGCCTTGTGAGCAAGGTTAATTCATGACCTGGTATGAGCAGGTCGACAGTTGAGGTAACATTTCCACGTGGTGGTAATATGGATGACTTGGATAGCCATGTAGGCATCACGTGGGCACCACATGGTAGGTGAAGATGACATGGCACTATATGAGTGGCCAAAATTTAACCAACCATATTTTTTGATACGGGAGTCAGATTGAAGAAAATTGTATATCGTTGGAAAGGTCTCAATGGGAAAAATACAATTATGATGTTCATTTTAATTTTTAAAGAAGTTCAAAAAGTTCAAAAAAATTAGACCCCATTTCCATAATTGGAATTTGGAGGTTGGGTCACTCTAGTAACTACCTCCTCTACCCTTAGTTTGGGCTAAGGATTGTAGGAGGTATGTTATAGAGTAGTATTAGAACTTCTAGGTTCAACACTTGGACTGAATGGGCTCTATTATTGAAGAAATATGGATAAATTTTGCAACTCTAAACCCTTGGAAATAAGTTGGTGCCCTATTATTGAATTAATAGAGCAACAAGTCCAAGCATTGGAACTAGCTTGGATCTTTGGAGCTAGGGTGGAGCTTTAGCTCCGAGTGTTGTAGTTGAATGTGGATATGATTTCATGGTAATTATAAAATTTGATTTTGATCTATGTGCTTGTTGCAAGAATGTCCTAGTATGATGTATTTTATTTAAAAATGCACTAGTATTACATGTTTTTTCCATTAGGTATCTTGAAGGTGCAGATAGCCTATTGCTGTGATTATTAATGCATGTTGATTCTTCATTATTGGTAGAATTTCCTACATGGTTTTGAGTATAATTGTTTGAAGAGTATGTTGTAGCTGCTACAACCCCCTCCAAAATTTTAGCCTATACCAAATTTCAGAACCTTCCTTGGTCTCATTCATTGTTGTCACAAACTTTGAAGTTCATTTTATTGCTTTTCTTAGAATGTTGTGATCCCTTTCGCGAGATAAGAAAAGTGTCATATTTTGGCATGTTGGTTGTGACATTGTATGTATGAACTTTTTCTAGTGGTTCCAAGAGGTAAAAAATTTTCAAATGAGATTTTCTAACCTTGTAAGTGCCCATCACACTCATTTCCAAAGTTTTGAGCATTGTCACACAAGTGTCGTCACAGTCATCGTAAATAGTATCTTTGGTGTCATACTTCTCGTAACTGGTTGTAAAGCTATATCATGGAGGAGAATGATTTTTTTGTATGTAATGGATGATATATAATGATTTTTTTGTATGTAAAAATATGCGAAGTGTGTGATCAAATTCAAATTTCATTGTTGTTCACACTGATCTCACTGTCCATTTCTTAGTCAGTTTTCGGAAAACTTCCCATCTAAGAAACGTAGCTTCACCCAACCTTTTGTGTCCATTAAATATTCCATTGCTACTTGGAACTACACAATTTTAATTTCCTACCTCCCAGAACTGCCGCATTGCGCATTTTCTCTGACTTAGCCTCGACCCTGACCACCGGAATTTCGTAGACATGGTCTCCAGACCGGCTTGAAATGCGCACTTCACAACCTCAAGCTTCAAGCTCAACCCTTTATCCCTTGAAATATGAAGCTATTCAGTCATCTGACCTTCCAAGACTCCAAAAACTGTGCAGTTAGCTCTCCGAGTGCCCATCCTTGCAGCTTGTCCCACTGGCTTCGGAAACTGCACAGTATTTTCCATCAACCCAACTTGAACTGCGCACTGTGAAATATTAAGGCTAAAGGATTCCCCTTTCCTTGATAAAATATGCAACTCACGGTCACTAAGCATCCCTGTCCAACCTGTCACTTGTTCTGGGCTTAGTTTATGGATCATAATGCATCATCTTAGGCTAAGGGTTTTCGGATTGATGTCGTCTCATCATGAGTGAATTGTAGGAACACATACTCTATCATGTAATGGAAAGATCATGAAGGAGGAGAATAACGAGGGAATCATTCTCAAAGATACTCTTGCAGTTGAACTCACAAGTTTATTGAGCAAGAGAAAGTGAAAGGATACTAGTTTGCAACCACCATCAAATACTTGAGATCAATGAACTCCTTATCACCAAGGAATTCGAAGGTGAAAAGGAAATATCTTTCATGAATACACTCAACTCTTAGCATAAATAGTGGCTTGACCTTGCCATGTCATTAAGCAGTCCATATCAGCAGTGTCATGTCATGTCATGAGTGGTCATATGCCACATCACTATTGTACACCATGTATATTGTAATCAAAATGTATTGTAAAGTGGAAGTCCAAATGAAAAAAATGGAAATTAAAGAGTCATGTAAGTTGAAAATTCATGGGAAGTCAAATAATCACGAGGGTATTGAAATATTCACCCTTTGTTATATATACTCCCTCATTGTATGAGCAAAGGAAATTCACCTTGGCTCCACCAGGAAAGCATTAGAGAGATAAGATAGTTCTTTTGTGGAGCAAGGAGTGGCTCCAACACTCCACTATTCGAGCCAGTGATGTTCATTGTACATATGTGTCTTGGAAATTTTACTTAATAATGAAAGCCTTCATAGGCTAGCACATTCTTCATAAATGGACTATGAATGTTTGTAAGGCTATTCTGCATATGTTTGTATTTCATGTTTGATTTCACATGTGCTAAGATAGTTGAACTATTTCAAATATTTTAGTACTTATCTTGTTGAGAATGTGTTGTAATGGTAGTTATTGTTGTCCCATCCTTGTGGACTACTCCGCAATATATTATTCTCAATTTTTGGTTGTAATGACATCACATCCCTTGTGGACTATTCTGCTAGATGTTAGACATATCATTCGGTTGATGTGTGTCTCTTCTTGGGTGGTATTATTACCTCTCTCTTAGAGTCTCACTTTTATCTCTCCCTTGTAGTAGAAGAAAATTGACATACTTTCAATTGGACATTCACTAGGAACACCCCCCTTGCTTTTCGAAAGTACATCTACATCCCTCTCTGTTGCTGACAATTAGAGTCGAGGAAAATATTTAAGAATATGGAAATTGAGCCTTTATTCTAGATGGGACTCCTACACCAAATGGTGTGAGGTCTAATCGGGACTTCATATCATGGATATCCCCTGAATGTTGGCAGGTCCAGCACCGCCAAAATTTTTGGTGCTAGAAGGAGTGAAACCAGCATTTTATGGCTGATAAACCCACTGACCACAACATCTCATCTTCTTATCAAGGAAATAATGTTCAGTTCACCTCCCCTACTCGTGTTTTTGAAGTTGGTTTCTCTTCCAAACCATAGCCCACTCAAACTTGTGAAATCCCATACAAACAACTTCGAGCTATATGTCCTATAACCCTTCAGTTTGCAAAAATAGTTGGATTGATCCCGGGAGTACTCGGTCTTCCATATTCTTCACATAAGAAAAAAAATCACCCTATTGGGAAAGTGGTTTCCTCTCTTGAAGACATAATTCTTTCCATGATTGAAGAGTTAACAACATCTATGGAAAATGCAGAAGAACCTCCAGTTTTTAGTAGTGGCAACAGAGATAACCCTATACAAGCATAACTTTCTATAGGTTGGGAAGTGAGGAGGAAGAAGAAGATCCATAAAAATATGAAAAAGGAGAGGAGGAGAGTGAATAAGAATACATGGTATACTAAGATCTGGATTGGATGACTCAAGGCCAACTTGCACTTCTAGGTGTGTTACAAAAGATGTCGAAGCATTCAGAGAAGCTCTTAGAGAACTATGACCCTGCTAAAATAGTGAAGGTTAAAGACCATTTGGAAATTTTTTAGCTACATTTGTAAACACTTGAGGTATGTCATGATGATGTTGCATGTATAATTTTCCGATGTACCTTGGATGGTAGAGTAGTTGTATGGTATCACAACCTTCCTCTGAACTCCATCCAGAATTGGAGGGGGTTTAAGAAATTTTTCCTTGAAACGTTTGTTGATGATAAGACCCCAACCATGTTGGTGAAAGAGTTGGATAATCTAAAGACGGAGCAGAAAGAGAAAGTGAAAGACTTCAATAAGATGTTCAACAACATATTAAACATATTTATAGAAGATACAAAACCTCATGACTCCATCATTATAGATTACTACAATTTTTCCTTGCTGAAGACCATTGCGAAGTTTGTGAAGCAAACTGCAAAACCATCACTAATGGAAAACTATGAAGAGGCTATCACAGTTGAGAAGGACTTGCGGGGAATTGGAGTCATCTGAGATGATGAACCGAAAAATGACTCCAAAGACATAGGTAATAGGTCTTAAGCCTCTATAAGCAAGGCCAAAGAGAAAGAGTCACCTGATCTTGAAAATCATCTTTGGAGTGTGCGAGGGTAATCTCTTGAGCCACATTATCACTAAAAGTGGGATTAAGGTAGACCCAGACAGGGTCAGAAAAATCACACAGATTCCTTTCCCAGTGAACAAGAAGGCCATGTAGTCCTTCTTAGGGAAGATCAAATTCCTCTGCAAGTTCATCTCTGACTATGCTCAAATTGTAAAACCAATATATGATATGATGAATAAGGATGCTATTTATAAATGGGATAAGAAGGAAAAGGATGTGTTTTATCATATAAAATAAACAATCATAGAAGCACCCTTGTTATGCAACCCATATTTCAACATGGATTTTTTTCTCTACACCTTTGCTTCTGACATGTCTCTTGTCGTTGTACTCAAGCAGAAAGATGACTTGAATAATGAGCGACCTATTTCTTTCATGAGCGTAAGTCTACAAGGACCTGAGCTAAAATACCCCATAGTGGATAAAAAATCCTATGAAGTATATAAGGAAGTGAAGTAATTTTGACCCTATTTTTTGAAGGATCATTATATTATTTTCGTTTTGCACCCAATAGTCAGGTCAGTGCTTGTTCAACAAGAGCTAGGTAAAAGGAGAGAGAATTGGATAATTGGTTTGCAAGAATATGATCTAGAGATAAAGCCAGTCCACATGATCAATGGCCATGGTATTTTTAGACTTGTAGTAGAAGCAGTGGATGCAAAAGAAGAATAATATCCTTCAGGGTGGGACCAATAGATTAAAATGTACAACATCGAGCGAACCACCCCCACTACTAGCACAAATCCTTGGTACACAGACTTGCACCAATACCTTGAGCACGAAACCATGCCCTCCCATTTTTATGCATGGAAGAAGAGGGCACTAAGGCTTAAATAATTATCCTACTAGTTGGTGCATGGGGTGATTTTCAGAAAGAACCATAACAGAGTATTTCTCAGGTGTTTGGACGCACATCATTCAGAGAAGGTTTTGCGTGATATCTACGACGACCCAACTGGGGGACACTTTGTGGGAAAAAAAATGACACATAAAATCATACAGGCAAGTTTTTATTGGGCTACACTATTTAAATATGCTCATGCTTACATCCACAAATGTCTGCTCTGTCAAAGGTGTGCCGGTAGAAACAAGAAGTCAACCGCCTCACTACAACTTATCTCAGTGGAAAAATCATTTAAATAGTAGGGCTTGCAAATTATTGGTGAAATAATCCCACATTCATCAAAGAAACACTGCTACATTCTCACTACCACAAATTAATTCACAGGGTGGACAAAAGCAGTTCCACTCAAATAGGTGAATGACCAGGAAGTCATGAACTTCCAGTGACAGAACATGATCTCTAGGTTCGGTGTTCCTACCTCATTTTTTTTTACAATGAAATGTATTTATCATCATTAAAACTTTATGAATTTTCATTGGAAAATGGAATTGTATTGAATAATTATGTTAACTACTGCCTTCAGGGGAATGGTCTTGCTAAATCCATGAATAAGAACTTGATCTACATCATTAATAAGACCATATTCTATGAGCAGAGGAACTGGCACTTTGATTTGGTAAATTCTCTATGGGATGACCGAGTCACGCCTAAGCCTTCCATAAAAAACTCCCCTTGCCTCCTGGTATAAGAAACAAAGCCATCCTCCTACCCAATATCTACTTTCCTACTCGCCAACTCTCCCAAGAATCCCAAGGAAAACTATGTCTTTCAATGCAATGTAGGATGGACACCCTTCATAAGCTCCAGGAAGAAAGATTGAAAGCCAAAGAAATTTTTTACTTCATAAAAATCGTATCAAGAGGTGGTTTGACAATAATTCTGCAGGGAATAACAACTTTAGTTTGGGTGAATTAATATTGAAGTGGGACAAAGCCCATGAAGACAAAGGAAAAAACACTAAGTTTCAATCCCTGTGGATTGGACCATTCACGGTGTACGAGAAGCTTGGCCAAAACACCTATCATCTATAATCACTTAAAAAGAAGATTGAATATCTCCCTGTCAATTGCCAAGATCACAAAAAATATTTTCAATGAGCATCAGGGGTTCTGACCTACACCACGTACATAGTTTTCTTTGGTTTTCTTTAGTCGTTTTCTTTTCGTTTACTTTTTTTATTGTTTTTTTATATGAACAAGTGTTGTACTAATCCATGTGTTGATTTATGATATTGTGTGTGGATGAAGTCTGAGTCTTGTGGAAATTCAACATTTGGTTAGTCTTTGGTTTGTCTTCCTCGTGTTGGTTATGTATTTCGGCTGATGAAGTTCTGACAGAAAATACTATCGGTCTGTAGGGAGAGTTTTGTGGAAACCATGAGCTCGTATCTTTATGAGAAACCTTGTGCCTATATTCATTCTTTTATGTTTTGGTGTTTTCATGCTTATCCAATCAATATAAAACGAGAAGGGGAAAATATAAGTGAGCAAAACTAAATTATAGGTACCTATATAGTTCTCTGAAGGAACAAAATCTCCTACTCTCTATAAGTTGGGATCCCTCTTCCGCCCAAAATGAATAATTTCCAATGCATAGTTCTCTTTTAGAAAAAAATAAAGGCGAAAGAAGAGAAAGGATTCTTGTGTAAAGAGGTAAAGAAAGGAACTTTGTCGGGGTACTGTTCAAGCTTGCTGGCAGCGCAGCAACATCAAAGATGAAAAATGTATACTCCTAAAATCTTAAAATCACGAGCTTCAATACACTTTCATGCTTGAAAAATTGTGGTAAAGTTGAATATTTGTTGAGTTAAACCAAAATGGTATGATGGGGACTTCGTCCATTCACAGGGTAAGTGGGGAAATGAAAGTGATCTGCACGATGAATCAATAGTCCTCAAAGAACCATGGCCCTACAAAAAAGAAGTTAACCGAGAAAAAGAAGGTTGAATTCTACTAGTGTGTCTCCAAGTTTTGTAGCTACTACAACCCCCTCCAAAATTTTAGCGTATACAAAATTTTGGAGCCTTCCTTGGTCTTGTTCATTGTTGTTGCATTCTTTGAAGTTCATTTTATTGGTTTTCTTAAAATTTTGTGATCCCTTTCGCGAGATAAGAAAAGGTACGTATTTTTTAGTATTGGTTGTCAAATTGTATGTATGAGCTTGTTCTAGTGGTTCGAAGACGCCACCTTTGTGAAAATTAGTTTTTCTAGCCATGTAAGTATTCGTCACACTCATTTCCAAAGTTTTGAGCATGGTCGCACAAGTATCATCATGGTCGTCGTAAAGTGTATCTTTGGTGTTGCACATGTCATAATTGGTCGTAATGCTATCACATGGAGGAGAGTTATTTGTTTGTATGTCATGGATGATATATGTTGTTTGAGTCGTGAAAATATGATAAGTGTGTGATCACAGTCAAAGTTCATCATTATTCACACTGATCTCACCGATCTCGCTCTTAGTCATTTTTTCAAAAACTTCCTGACAAAGAAAATTAGCTTCACCCAACCTTCCATGAGTTGCACATTTCATAATATCAGTCCTCTAGCTATGAACTTTATTCTTGGAACTATGCATTGCGAATTTCCTGCCTCCCAAGATTGTTGCATTTCGAAGTTTTTGTGACCAATCCTCAACCCTGAACTTCAGAATTGCGTAGTCATGGCCTCCAACATGGCTTGAAATGTGCACTTCACAACCTCAAGCCTAAAGCTCAACTGCTAAGCCCTTGAAATATGCAAATTCATAGTCACATGACCTTTCTTGACTCCTAGAACTGTGAAACAAGCTCTCCTAGTGCCCATCCCTGCAAACTGTCCCATTGGCTCCATAAACTATGTTGTATTTTCCCTCAGCCCAACTTGAAATACGCACTGTACAATATAAAAGCTCAATGTTTCCCCTTTACTTCCTGAAATATGCAACTACATAGTCATTATGCCTCCCTGTCTAGTCTGTCACTTGTTCCGGGCTCAGTTCATGGATTAGAATGCATCCTCTTAGGCTAGGGTTTTTTGGATTTATTTCATCTCGTCATGAGTGAATTGCAGGAAAAGGTACTCTATCATGTCATGGTGATATCATGAAGGAGGATAATAAGGATGGAAGAATGCTCAAATACACTCTCGCAACTAAACCCACAAGTTTAGTGATCAAGAGAAAGCGAAAGGACACTAGTTTGTGATCACTATCCAAGACTTGAGATCATTGAAGACTCCTTATCATGAAGGCATGCAGAGGTGAAAAGGAAAGCTCTTTCACGAATACACTCAACTCTAAATAACAATAGTGGCTTGACATTGATAGGCCATCAAGAAATCCATGTTAGCATTGTCATGTCATTTCATGTCAAGAGTGGTCATATGCCGCATCACTATTGTAAACCATGTATATTGTAATCAAAATTTATTGTAAAGTGGAAGTCCAAAGGACACACAAGGAATTAAAGAGTCATGTAAGTTGAAAATTCATGGGAAGAAAAGCAGTGATGAGGGTAGTCAAAGAGTCACCCATGCTTATATATACTCCCTCATTGTAAGAGAAAAGGAATTTTCATGTTGGCTCCACCAACAAAGCATTAGAGAGATAAGCTAGTTCTTTTGTGGAGCAAGGAGTCACTCCAACGCCCCACTATTGGAGCTAGTGATGTTCATTGTACATATGTTTCTTGGAAATATTTTCTTAATAATTGATCTGAATTGACTGTATTATTTTTTTTGTGCTAAGTGTCTTTTCAGTTTATAAACATGTGCATAATTAGTTCATTAGTTTGCTTAAGGTATTGAGGTGTTTTTCCATGAATTGTAGATGATTTTAGGTGAATTATAAGCATAAAACAAGCTTAAATAACACTAAAAAACAATGTAAAAAAGAGAAATAAGTCACCACATAAAATTTACACGGCAGGCATGATGAAGAAGTTCACCCCTCCTGGGCTACATCTGCTGGTCTAGCTGCCAATGGCATGTCCATCTTTCATTATGCTCAAAATTTTTGCAAATACATGTAGTTACAGTGCTCTAATTTATTTTTTTCTCTACAAAAATGGCTTCAAAATGCTCCAATTAGTCAAAAATGACTCTTCATTCACTCTGAATGGGCGAAAATTGAGTCTCCTACTCTTTTGCCTAGTTACACCTAGAAAAACTCCACTAAAAGTGGAGGAATCCACTTATCTGGAGTTAGCCAATTCCTCCTTTTTGGGCGCGTTGGCCAAACCTCCGCTAGAATTAATTGTGACATTCACTGTGTAGTTTTGGTGGTTGGGCACATGCCATCCCAAACCACGGTCTTCTAACTATCATCAGAACTATAGTCTGAACTCCAGCGATAAACCGTGGTAAAATCTTGAACCAGAGTTGATATCGTGGGTTTGGTTAACTGCGCAGAGGATTAACCATTACCATAGCATGTGAACACCATTGGGAATATGTTGGTGGGTTTGCATAACTTGCAAACTGTGGGTTGTTAAATCCGTAGTGTTTGTCGTTGTAACATGTCATGTGACCACTGCTATGGAACCGATGGCAGGTTGGGACCGTTGGCGGTTCCAACCCCCAAACACCATTCCATTCAACCTTAATAGAAACCCGACTCCCATAGAGGTTAAGACTCATTGTGTTGCTAAGGTGGTTAGGATGTGCACGTGTTCTGCTGGAGGTCCCACAATCGATTCTTGGGGACTCCACAAAAATTTTACAATGCCACTCCAGGGACACATGGCGACCTCAAGGATGGACACATGGCACCTTGTGATTGGCCCTCCAACAAAACATACAAAATTATTCAAAAAATAATGAAGCGAAACTTGTCACACAATGATTGGTTCCGAGGAAAGAATATTCCTCATAATATTATTTTTTGCTGACTGTACCTCCACCCTGCTGACTGTGCATCCTAGTCAAACCTATCACAATTTCACCTATTTGCCATTTCGATCAGAATGCGATATCTCCCTCATACGACATCAGTTTTTTGAACCGTTCATGGCGTCGTAATTAGGAAGACGAGATCTACGCAACCATCCTAGTTTCAACACAATTATGTAACTTTGAATTTTGAGAAAAATTTATGAACTCCTTATCACTCCTCTCCCTTGGGAAGATTTTAGACCCCAAAAGAGTTGATTACATGTTCAGTATATGAGGGTACAACTCCCTCACCTTTCCAACCTTCATCCATATTGCCTTGCTTGGTTTAGTGCCTTTGAGCCCAACTCGAAGGTAGTCAGCACTTCCCCTCTTGGATGCTCTTATCCTCCTATCAAGAATTGTATCTTCTTTGAGCTCATCTAGAAATTATGGTGAGAAATCTTCAATAGAAGGTAGCTGAACATTACTTCCTTGATCATCGATCAAAAGTGGCTCTTAAAAAATTAATTTTTCAACATTAACAACTGAATACATTTGCATATAAGAAGGCAAGTCAAGTTGAAATGCATTATTACCAACTTACCTTATGATCTTGAATGGACCATAGTGAATGGGTTTTTGTTTTTTACCTTCCCCTTGCATCCTTTCTTTGCTAATGTGAAACCATACCTCATCTCCCTCTCGAAACTTGTGATCAACTCGATGTTTTTCATGCCTCTCTTTTTATTTTCTTTGAATTTTCTCAAGATGTTCTTGAACTTGTCGATGTATAATATGAATTTTCTCAATGAACTTTTGAGCCTTGTCAATGTCACTATGGCCATCAATTGCAACATCCTTCCTAAATATGAAGTCTAATGGCGATTTTGGAAAATACCCAAAGCATACTTCAAAAGGTGATGTTTGTGTAGAAGAGTGCTTTGCCCGGTTGTAAGCGTGATGAATGTAATGAAGTTGCTCATCCCACAACTTAGGATGTTTGCTACAATATCCTCTCAATAGATGCACAATGGTTCTGTTCACCACCTCGGTTTTCCATATGTTTGTGGGTGAAAAGTGATACTCTTTTTTAACTTTGTGTCCATCATCCTCCAAATATTTGACAAAAAATTCCCAATGAACTTGGAATCCCTATCACTAACAATAGAAGTTGGCAATCCAAAATTAAACCAAACATATTGAAAATAAAGTTCAACAGTTTTTTCAGCAGTAATGGTTTTCTTACATGGCATAAGTATACAAATTTTACTGAATCTATCCACAACTACAAAAAGATAATCATGTTTTCTTCTTGACATAGGTAGACCTCCAACAAAGTCCATGGAGACACTCTCCCATGGCCTTGATGGTACCAGTAGTGGCGTGTACAACCCAAGCTTCCTATTACTAGGCTTACTTGTTGCACACATAGAACAACCTCTTATAAAACACGACACACTATCTATCATGTGAGGCCAATAGCAATACCTCTGTAGATGCGTCACTGTTTTGATTACCCCAAAGTGTCCAACAATAAGAGATGAATGAGATTCTCTCATGACACTTAGCCACTCTCCTTGTGGTATACACAGCTTTCCAAATGAAAAAACACATTTTTATGCATGTGATAATATTTTTCTTCAACTTTATTCCCCTCACTAAAACTAGCATACACATCTTGAAAATCAATGTCATGTGCATATTGTTCTATGTAACTCTAATGTACAACATAATAATTTTTGAGTAAAGTAGATGCATTAATAATTGCGCTTGGAAGCATATCTGAAACTTTATTGAAAATACCTTTCTTGTACCTTATAACCAAGTGAAACTGTTGAATAAATCCCATCTATCTGAAATTTCTTGATTGCTGTAATTTTGTTTGTGATTGCAGGTACTGTAATGGTTGGTGATCGGCATGCACAATAGTCTCTTTACCCATCAAGTAGTGTTTCCACTACTTGAAACTTTGTACCAATGTATATAATTCTTTTTCATATGTAGTATAATTTGTCACATCACCATTAAATGTTTCAGAATGAAAAGCGATAAGCTTACCATGTTGCAAAAGTACCGCACCCATGGCATAATCATGAGCATAAGTTTGTATCTCGGATGGATGTCTCAAATTTGGTAATGAAAGGACTGGAGCTGAACTGATCTTGTCTTTTAAAGATTATAAAGCTTGCTATTTTTTTCCTCCCCATTGGAAGCCTTTCTTCACACTTTTCACTGCATGCATAGGAGCTACGATGGAAGAAAAGTTAGCAGTAAACTTTCTCCAATATTGAGCTGCACTTAAGAAACTTCTTACCTCGGTTATTGTTTTGGGTGTGGGCCAATTCACAATGGCTTCCACTATAGAAGGACCAATTCTCAACTCTCCTCCTCCTACAATATGTCCCAAACAGACCAAAGAAGTCTTTCCAAACTCACACTTTGACATCTTAAGAAACAATTTCTCTTTCTTCAAAATATCAAGCACTCTATTCACATGCAAGACATGATATTCTCTTGTTTTGTTGAAAATTAATATGTCATATAAGTACGCAATCACAAAGTCATTAAGGAATGGACACAAAAATCTATCCATAACACGCATGAAAGTTGTCGGTGCATTACACAAACCAAATGGCATAACTAGCCACTGAAAGAGTCCTTGTTTGGCTTTGAATGCAGTTTTCCATATATCACTTTTTGCAATTCTTACTTAATGAGTGGGTAATTATTCTTTAACGTAATCTTGTTCAAAGCTCGAAAATATACACACATGCACCAAGTCCCATCTTTCTTTGGTATCAAGACTATGGGTGAACCACATGGAGAGGTGCTTGGCCTTATGATTAATTTGTCCAACATCTCTTTGATTTTCCTCTTTATTTAAGCATTCTCCATTATCGACATGCGATACATACCAATGTTTGGAAGAGGACAATCTTGCTGCAACTGAATCTCATGTTGAATCTCTCTTCTTGGAGGCAATCCTGTTGGCTCCCGAAACATCTCATAATGTGAATTAAATACATCATATAAATCTGATTTAAAATTAGGATCACATCCCTCACATGATTCATGATTAACATCAGCTTTAGGCTTAATCATTAGAAGAACAAAATTCTTACTTGAATTTACTAGCCTCTTTACCTATCCAGCATTTTCCATAGAAATGTTTGTCTTCTTGCGATGTGCTCTAACAATGACCTCCTTGCCATATTTAAATAAATGATATTTGTTCTTATGGTGATAGAAGATCAGTTTATTGTCATACAAGTAAGGGCTCCCCAACACAATACATTTTATGTCAAGTGGAACCACATCTAATTCTACTATGTCAACAAAATTTGCAGTGATTGCAAACCGCAATATGCATTTATTTGAAACCTGTAAATTTTCATCCTTACAAATCCAACCAAGAGGATACGGTTTTTTATGTGGTATGGTATCAAGGTTAAGTTTCTTGACCAAGCCTTCAGAGATTAAGTTAGCTTGTGACGCACTGTCAAACAATGTGTCAATCTTGGTATGCTTGGATATGACTTTCACATGAAACAATTCTATTCTTTCTTCTTCATTTGGAGCATGTATTTGACAGTTTGATGTACTAGTACTGGGTTTAGTTTCAATTTATTTTCCCTTCATGTTCTTCAATCCCATGGCTGTAATCTTAGATTCATCACCTGAATCATCTACTAAATCATGTTGAGTTGTAGCAACAATTTTCTGTTTCCCTTTGTTATTGGGTTTCTTTAGCCTCATTGTAGGATGTAATTTCCAACAATGAGTTTCATCATGGCCTTCTTTTGAAAAAAATTTACAAACCACTTTTTCTCCCTCTTTCTTAATAGATGCATTCTTTTTGCTTTTACCTTTTGAGGTCTTCTCTTTGTTCTTACCCTTAAAAGGTTTCTTTCTACCCTCTTCAGAAATGTTTTCCCCTCTAGCTTCTAGATGTGTGGCCTGAGCACATACTTCATCTAGACTGGTGTGGTTAAAATTGATAATAGTATGTTTTAGGTAGCTATGTAAGCCTCTTATGTACTTGAGCAGAGTATCTTGGCTCTGAAAATCTACCCCTAATAAGAGTGATCTTCTCCTAAATTCTTAGGTGTATTCTTTCACATTTTGTCCCTTTAATTGCCTAAATTTTTTCCAATTCATTATGGCTTTCTACATATGAGCTAATGGACAAAAATGTTGTTTTATAGAAGTAATGAAATATGACCATGAAAGAATAATCTTACCATGTTTTTTGATCTCCTCCTTTGTCTTGGCTTCCCACCAAACAAGTGTTGCACCTTCCATTCTCAATGAAGCTAATTGGATTTTGGTATCATCATCTTGAAGGTTCTGGATTCTCAAATAGACCTCCAATTTCCTAATCCAATTATCAAGCTTTTCTGCATTGACTTCACCATTAAAAACTGACAATTCAAACTTAACATCAAGTTTTAAAAAATGACTTTTACTAGTGTTCTTTTACTTGTGTGGCTGACGCACTGAAGAAGTAGAGGATGATGATGATGAGGGTGAGGATGATGGCTATCCATTGCCTCCATTTCCTCCATTTCCATTATTTGACTTATATTCATCATTGTGACCTCCTGAAGATCCTTGTCCTTCCTTATGAAGTTTGGATCCTTCTCCTTCCAGTCTCTCATTCCTTTCTTGATAAAGGTTTCTAACCATCTCAGTCATGTCAAGGAATGCTTTCTTGAACACTCTTTCTTCCTCCTTGGGATCAACTTCTTCATGGATTTCTCCTTCCTCATGAGGCATGCTTAATGTAGCTTCTTCTTCCTTAGGAGGTGAACTATGTGGTGGAGATTGTGGCAATATTTCTCTCCTTTGCTTTGGATCTTCTTGAGACCCTTCTGCTCCCACCAATTTTCCTTGTCCTCTTTTGAGCTTGAGCCTTGTAAGCATCTAAAACTCGCAAATAGTTAAACACTTCTTTGCACAAAACAACACCAAAGGATACAAACTCTAGCTTTGATACCAATCTGATCTGAATTGACTGTATTAGTTTTTTTGTGCTAAGTGTCTTTTTAGCTTATAAACATTTGCATAATCAGTTCATTATTTTGATTAAGTATTGAGGTGTTTTTCCATGAATTGTAGATGATTTTAGGTGAATTAGAAGCATAAAACAAGCTTAAATAACACTGAACAATAGTGTAAAACAGAGAAATAAGTCACCACATGAAATTTACATAGCAAGCATGATGAAGCAGTTCACCCCTCCTGGGCTACTTTTGCTGGTCCAACTCCCAATGGCATGTCCATATTTCATTATGCTCAAAATTTTTGCAAATACATGTAAATGCTCAAATTAGTCAAAAATGACTCTTCATTCACTCTGAATGGGCAAAAATTGAGTCTCCTACTCTTTTCCCAGTTACGCCTAGAAAAAATCCACAAAAAGTGGAGGACTCCACTTATATGGAGTTAAATTAGCCAATTTCGCCTTTTTGGGCGTGCTGGCCAAACCTCTGCTGCAATTAACTGTGACATTAACTGTGCAGTTTGGGCAGTTGGGAACATGGCACCCCAAACCACAGTCTTCTAACCATCAGTGGAACTATAGGCGGAACTCTAGCGATAAACAGTGGTAAAATCTCGAACCAGAGTTGATGTTGTGGGTTTTTTTAACCGCGCGGAGGATTAACCGTTACTATAGCATGTGAACACCCTTGCAAATATGCTGGCGAGTTTGCATAACTGTCAGACTGTCAGTTTTTAAATCCGCAGTGTTTGTTGTTGTAACATGTCATTTTACCACTGCTATGGAACTGCTAGCAGTTTGGGACCGCTGGTGGTTCGAACCCCCAAACACCATTCCATTCATCCTTAACATAAACCTGAATCCCATACAGGTTAAGACTCATCGTTACCTCTCTCTTCCTGGGTTAAGAATCCTCCGCGCGGTTAACAAAAACCCACAACATCAACTCCGGTTCGAGATTTTACCACTGTTTATCGCTAGAGTTCCGCCTATAGTTCCACTGATGGTTAGAAGACTATGGTTTGGGGTGGCATGTTCCCAACTGCCCAAACTGCACAGTTAATGTCACAGTTAATTGCAGCAGAGGTTTGGCCAGCATGCCCAAAAAGGCGAAATTGGCTAATTTAACTCCATATAAGTGGAGTCCTCCACTTTTTGTGGATTTTTTCTAGGCGTAACTGGGAAAAGAGTAGGAGACTCAATTTTCGCCCATTCAGAGTGAATGAAGAGTCATTTTTGACTAATTTGAGCATTTACATGTATTTTGGTGTGTCTATTCCTGGGTTGTGCTATTACCTCTCTCTTAGAGGCTCACTTTTCTCTCTCCCCCACAATAGAATAACCTTGACATACTTGCAATTGGAAATTCACTAGGAACACTCCCCTTGATTTTCAAAAGTACATCTTCACCCCTCTCTCTTGCTGAAAGTTAGAGTCGAGGAAGATCTTTAAGAATGTGGAAATTGAGCCTTTATTTAGGATGAGACTCCTACACCAAACAATGTGAGCTCTAATTGGGACTTCATATTGGTTTAGATCCCATTAATTTTGGCAGTTCCAACACTGTCAATAGAGTACTAGCACTACTTCTTAAGTGGTGTATTCTTACACACTTGGAATAAGTGTGCATGTGAATGTTCCTGTCATATGAGGGATGTAGGAAACCCCTATGCTATTTGTAGCCTAGATAACATGGCTTGTTTCTAATAAAATGTAAATACATGTATATGTAAGCATATGGATTGGGATGTGAGTGTCCCATTGTCTGATTGTCATATGGAAAAGAACCTCATAGGAGGTTGGCTATTTCTATATGATGATTTTTGGTTATTATGTTATGAATTCTTGTCCTTTGTGGTTAATTCCTTCCTTGTTTAAGGAATGGGATGTAACATGTGGGAATGGCTGGTTGAAGCCTATAAAGGTAACTATGTCAATATGAGATAGAGCACCCATGTTCAATACTTGAACTATATGAGTTCAAAGGAAAGGTTCTTGTGTATACCTTGTAGATAAAGGATTTGTAACTATGCTAGAGAATGATGCGCTTGATGATTGCTTGCTTTTGCATGTAGGTGTTGGGTGTAGCACCATGATCAAATATATATATATATATATATATATATATATATATAGAGAGAGAGAGAGAGAGAGAGAGAGAGAGAGGTTGCATGCATATACATGCCACATTTCATAAATATGAAGAGTTATAAGTTATAAAATGGTATATTCTTATATGTTAAATGACCTTCAATTAACCTTTAAGATTGCAGATGCTTTGTTATTGATGGCCTTGGATAAAGAGGTTGAATATACATCTATTTCTATGGTTGCTTGTGGAAAAAGTTGATTTCTCTATCAATGGTGATTCATGTCTAGGTAAAGAGACTGAATGAAGAAAATGAAGGCTGGCGTTCTTTTTAATTTTTGAAGGATGAATTTAACGGGTGATAATAGGGGTCTCAGTAAAGAAACTATTTTTAATTATGTTGTTGATCTAGATTATGGACTGATTTTAAACTTGTGAAGACATGCTTATAAATAAGTAGACACATACATGTGCATATAAATTTTTAATTTTTAAAATTATGTTGAGATACAAAGTATGCCTAAATAATGTCCTGGATTTTGAAACATGTGACTAATCAATAAATTGAGATATATGTGCAACCGCAAGATAACATGCTTGGTATGACATAGTAGGATAGTTGTTAATGTCTGATTTTCATGGACAATGCTAACAACTAAATGTAAGTGGCAACATTTAAAGATATAGGTACAACAAGAAGAGAGTGGCTTGGAAGAGCTCTCAAGTGCTTGAGATAACAAAGTTTAATGTTGGAAGAGAGGAAAGAGGAGGGGCTTCCCTCAACTAAGTATTGGAGGACTCCTCCAAGGAGAAATTGGAGGGTAATTACAAGTTTAAAAGGGGATTCCATGAAATCTTGAAGAAGGATCAGGTTGAGAATTTATTCATGAACCATTGGAAACACTGAGACTCATGGGGATTTATTTTTGTGGTTGTTGGATATTTTATGTTGATTTATGTTTTGACTTTTGATGTGCACATGGACATGATGTTTTGTTGATTTTTTTATAATTACTGTTGATTTCCATTCTTGTATTTGTTGTCTTCACATTATTTTTTAAAACTTTCTTCCTTTCAAATGTCATGCTTGGGGCACAAGTGGAAAAATTGTTTGGCATGGAAGGAAAGCTTCAGGGATTTGGTCAAAGAGATGAAGAGAACCAACAGGAATATGACCAAAAAATGGGCACTGTGAATAATTAAAAAGAAGGAAAAAATAAGAAAGATTGGGCTTGGGCGATGGTTTGGGAAAGACCATCATTGGTGTATGTTGGAGCATCACTCCTAAATATGACATCCAAGTGGGCTGGTTTAGTCCATGGGACAATGAATAGTGAAATGACAACCATGAAAATGGCACAAATGAGGTTCTCTTAAACTTAAATCAGTTTTTATATGTAATATGTTGTATGTCTATGATCATGCCAATGTTTACATGCATATATTAATGGCAATGTGACCGAAAAGTTTCATTAGGAGTCAATCATGTGGAAGAATGATGGGTTATATTAATTTAATGTAAATGCAGATGACATGTAATATTCTCGATTTTGTGAGGAATCAAGTGGGAAAAGGTAGCCCTGGTTGATATATGATTTTAATATCATGTGAATATGATCCTTATATTATTCCCATGCTATATTATGAACAAGGAATGCTGAGGAATATATCAGAAAAATGAAAGTAGTGTGATCTGCAACATCCTGGGACAAGCATGGATAATTGAAGAAACCCCATACCCCAGATATGGATTGTGAATGTATGCGATAAAGCATGGAAAATAAACTATAGGGAGTGTTTCCTAGTGTTTGTGGATAGAGACGACGTGGTATCTAGATTTTCAACACCATTGTGTCCATTTTCTACTATGCCATGTGTATTATATTGTATGTGCTATGTTGTACCATGTGTATTCATTTTATTGTATCATGTGTATATGTGTATGCACTATGTTGTACAATCTGTATATGTGATTATGTTGTGTAATGTTTTCAGAAAGGCATGTATGGGGTTGTATAGGCCCTTTTATTGTGTAATGTGTTTAGAATAGGTAGGGATGGGGCAAGTAAACATTAAGACAACAATCCAACAAACCCTATAGAGAAAATTACTTGTAAATTCTCTAGTGATTTCACCCTCAGGCAAAGAAAACATTTAAGATAACATATAATAATGATAAAAGAGTAGGGAACTCATAATTTCCTTAATAAAACTAGAAAGACCATCAAAGCAACCATTTAAGATGAACAAAAGGGTAGGGCAAACCATAAACCTCTTCAGCCAAAATCTAATTAGCAATACTTCAAAGTAAAGACCTTAAAAACAATCTTTTAAGTCATACCAAAGGAAGGGCTAACCATGAAATTCTTTAGCATGAGCTCCATTAAATCATTCTTAAGATAAAAAAGCTGAGTGAAACTAGAGAGAAACTAAGAATTATCTAATCTGACCTAGCAGAGGAAAACATACAAGCAATAGAAAGCAGACAGTGCTAAGGTGCCTCTAAACAACATTTATTAACCTAAACTTTCCATTCTACTGCATGAGAAAGTTGGAAAATATGTAAAACATAAGAATCCAAGTACTAAATAAGAAATAAATCACCATTAACCATGTTCATGAATCCTGCAAGTGTGCTTGCTCCATTTCCATGCAAATCAACACATTCACAAAACTCCAAAGCCAATTTCTCCTCAACTCTAAGTCTATGATATTCTTTCCAATAATCAACCAACAACTAAAATGAGGTCTCCATGTAGTATTTAACCTGAAAATGAGGACCAAAACCCTATCTAGGTCTCCAAAATATCATTAATTACATCATAAATGCGATTTTTGTCCAAAGAGACCATGCAAGGCCCAAGGCACAAAATATCCTAACTCAATAAATGAAAAATAACTTCTAACATAAATTCTGAGCTAACCCTGGAGTGAGTTTCCTCAAAAACCCTCAAAATATATTTTTCATTAACTCCAAGTGTCTTTTTTTGAATTTCTGGCAAGGGCACTATGCCAAGGCCAAGGGCGCAGTGCCAACATTGGGAAAATTGGTCTTATTGTAGCTGAGATTTGGAGGCCTTCCCAATGTCCAAATGAGATCCATGATAGCTCATTGGAAAGCCCGTCCTGTCTAATTTAAAAATATACCTTTATTTTTCAACTTGGTGTCCATTTTCCTGCTCAAAAATCCAATCGCCCAAGACTTCTCAGGGCATAGTGCCAGCTCTAAAAATAGGGCAGAAAGTTTATTTTTTGCATGTTTTTGGAACTTTTGGAGGACGAGTTTTTCTCCAAATGAGTTGAAACTTTGTGAGGGTGACGTCCTTGGCCTAAGGATCCTGAAAATTTCAAGTTTTCCTCCAATGGGTGCCCCAAAAAAGAGCGCAATGCCAGTGGCACTGCGCCTTTGGCCCTTCAAATTAGTCAAAAACTCAAAAACTTAAAAATGTGCCAAAAATTGGAATTGTCTTGCTGATCATGTCTAGGATGTTTGTAGGGATGCATCAACAAGAATTTCAAGTTTTTCTTTGTCCTTTGCCTCTTTTAGGGTTTGAATCCTTGCAAGGGCTCTTTTGAGCTTGCCCCTTGCAATCTTGTTTCTTAAGGCATAGTGCCTTGTCATCTTCTTTTGCAAGTCTAGGTCTGTCTTGGTCTTCTCCAACTGATCCTCTTGGTGTATATTGGCTCTCTCTAGCCAAGGTTATCGATCATAGCTGATCTCCATGGAAATCAGCTCACTTGGAGTGAAATGCTCTGCCAATGTTGTCTCTTTCTCTTTCTCCTTGGCTAAGGCTTTCTTCAATCCAATTTTCCTTGGCCTCTTCCTAGGAAGTTGTTCTTCCTCTTCTTCATTGTCATCATGAGTGCCCAAGACTTCATCTCGCTTTGCCTTGGCTTTTCTAGCCTCTTTTTGAGCTCTGATAGCTCTAATATCATAGATGGCCTTCTATGCCTCCAACTGCTTGTTTTCAACCTCAAAATAGTGGATTACATTCTTATCCCTACCTAGATTGGTTTGTAGGTCCTTAATATAAGCATATTTTCTTTTAAGGAGCATGTTTGCGATCCTTTTCTCATTCTCATCATCACTGTCCAGGTGAATAAGTTGAAATTCTTGTTCAGTCTCATGTTTGTCTTCTTCTTCTTCATCCATGACCTTTTCCTTACCTTTATCAAGCTGCTTGGTTGATGTAGAAGACATGGCCCCTTACCTCTTAAGGGCAGCAAACACATGCCTATTTCCCCTCTCATAGGTCAAAGGAAAAGGTTCAATTTTCACCATCTCAATGTCATCTGTATCACTGCCATCATGACTGCCTTCATTACTACCATTATCACTACCATTATCACTAGCAACATCATTGGTATCATCACTGGTCTCATGGCTCTTTGACCCACTACCATCATCCTCATTGCTCTCTACTTCATTGCCTTCTGCTTCACTGATATGTGCCTCACTGTTTTCTTCCTCATTGCTTCCTGTGTCATTGCCTTCTTCTTCACTGATATGTGCCTCACTGCCCTCACTGCTATTTTCTTCACTAATTTATTTCTCATTGCCATTTTCCTCACTGCTTTCTTCTTCCTTTCTTTCTTCCTCATTGCTATTTCCCTCACTGCCACTTGCCTCAATTTTTTCTTCCTCATTGTTTGATGCACTAGTGCCATGAGATGATGGTGAGGGATTGTGAGAGGGTGATGAAGGAGGATTATTCTAAGGTGAAGGAATGTGAGTAGATGGTGATGCATGAATAGTGGGGTGTGATGGTGAAGGAGGAATGAATGAGAGGCTAACAACTCAATGAAAGCCCTCTACTGATATGTTTAAACTCTGTTTTGTAACACTTTTGGGCTGATGTCAAATTGAGATGAAGGATGGTAATGGAATGTCAGCCTTTGCAAGTGGAGGGACTGATTGAATGAATGGAATGGTTGTAAGATATCTTAGGTGAATGAAAAATCCTTAAATAGTGTAATCCTTCTATCTAGGAAAATGAATCAATTGAACAAAGTGATTTCAAGGTTGAAACTTAGGGTTTGATCTTAGGGTTCGATTCCATTGATAAAAGAAAATCACCAAAATTTTCTTGAAGATGATTGTATGTGATGTACTTACCCCTGAATATTCTTGGAGGACATTTGGCAGATATTTGGAAGCAACTTGAGGTGTTTTGAGTGGTTAATTTTCTTAGGAAGCCCTCCTGGCCAAGGGCGCAGCGCCTAAGCCAAGGGCGTAGCACTCAATCCCAAGTGCGCATCACTTTTTTATAGAGGGAATTTGGAGGCCTTATTGGTGTCCAAATTGGGCACATGATAGCTCGTTAGAAAGCTTATTCTGTATGATTTCCAAATATACCTTTTTTTGTGCTAATTGGAGTTGATTTTACCTATAAAAATTTTATTCTCCCAAGACTGGTCAAAAAGCGTTGAATGATGGTGCAAAAATGCAGAGTGCTGGTGCAGGCAACTTTTGGAGGCCTTCCTCAACTTAAAATATATTTCATGATAGCTCATTAGTAATATATTCCATTCTAGTTGTCATTTTACTCATCAAGACAGTCATTTGGACACTCCAGCTATGAGAAAACGTGATTTTCCCAAGGTCACTCCAGAAGTGAAGCAATTCTCCCATGACAGCTGTATTTTTGACATTGCTGTAAAAATATGATACCTGTGTAAAATATGAAGGATTTTTTTCTTCTAGGACCTATGATGGACAAAAACCTCTCTCACGTTTGTCAAATTCATCTCTGTTCGGTCAGAAACATAGTTTGAAGCGAAAATAGCCCTATGAGTGACAAATGGCTTGGCTCTTGGAATGAATTCCTGGAAAATGATGGAGGCATGATGTTTATCAGTTGTTATGGCTTCATGCTTGCTGATACAACCTACCATATGGATCTTCTGCTGCTATACCTCTTTTCCATAGCAAAACCTAGCCCCGTGGAAGAGGAAATTAGGGTTTAGTGCTTCCTCCATGTCATTTTTTCCATTGATCATTGTTTGGCACTCTGCTAGACCATTAAGCTCAAAAAAATTAGTCATCTATAAGAAAAAGTGTCTCCTCTTCTCCTTGCTGCAAGTTGTCTTCATTCAAGAATATACCACCTACCTTACCAGTACTTTCTGCTGATGGACCTTTCAACACTCTTGCAGAAGTGCCAAAGTTTGTCCATTTCCTCATGTGCATACTCTGAATTGAAGGATAGTCTTATTTGGAAAATATTTAAGTCTTTCTTGAATAAATATGTGCTGACCTTATATTACATCTGAGCCAACTTCTAAAAAAGGAAAAGTAGTGTTTGGAATACCAATGATGGCCTTAAAACATGTGAAACCCTAATTGACCTAGTGGGAGGCTTCTTTGACCCGACCTTGACTAAAAATTGGCTAGGAGACCTTTAAGTGAAAAAATAGTACTTTTTAAAGTGCTATATTGAAGATACAAAATCCATTGTACTTGATTTATCAAAAGAGCCTACAGAGATAGTTTTGAGACCATAAATTATTGAGGAAGTTGGGGAACATGGGAAAAAGTTAGCTATAGGAAACCTTAGAGGGAAAGTGGAGTTATGGACAAGTGAAAACATGGTAATGAGGTTATAGGCAGAGAAGGAGGCTGAAAATGGTAGGTAGAATCCCAGAAGGAGTTTGTAGGAGTGATAGGGTGACCATGGAATGGAAAGATGATAGAATAATGAAAAAGTTTGAAAAATGATAATGAAGGCAGTGAGATTTCTAAAACTCACAATATTCAAAGGATGTTGCTTTTAGAAATATAGAACAATTCTATATTCATCTACAAATAGTGAAAAATACTGATGACTAACATAACCATCATGGTCAAGAATCAAAGGGGGAGGGTGACAGATAATGTATGCCCATGCAACAGAAAAAAATGGTTATACGTGTGTGATGGGGAGGATGATTAGAAAATCCATAAAAGGAAGGAATATCATTTGAAAATGATACTATCATCCATCACACACTCACACATTGGGAGAGAACAATTCAAATTTAGAGAAAAATATAGAGAGAACAAAATAGCACTCAATCGAGTAAGAATGAAAGAAGAAAAGTATGTACAGTTATCATAACACATGGAACAAATCCATCCTTTGGTGGAGCATTGGGAGGTGGAGGAATAGCTCTTAGATAACTATGGACTCCCTTGTTGTTCTAAGGGTGGAGGTATAACCTATTGATTCCCCATGAGATATTGACTATATGAAGTATTTGGTGGGTGGAGGTGGATGGTCCTATGGAGTCCCTATTTCAATTGGAATATTTGGTTAAATCCCTTAAGCACTCATCCTAAAGCTTTGGAATCTAGCTCGAGGGTGACTACTAAAAGAAAGGCTTGGATGCAATGTGTCTAAGGTTGGGTGGAGATTTTAAGTTCCAATCTCAGTTTCCTAGTTCCATCTATCAAAGATAAATCTCCATCTATGACTCTTATGTTTTGAATTCTTTATGCTTGTTTATGTATTGTATTCTCATAACTTGTAATGCTAAGGAACGAGGAATTCTGATATTAATGTTAACTATTGTTTTAAAATGCATGAATATGGTTTGGTTTACACGTTTATGTTGAGCTGAGAATACTCATATTCTAGATGGCTTACCTAAAAGGAATGTTTGAATTGAATAATTTATTGATTATGAACTATGGTCTGGGTGCCTGAATATCGAAGAGATGGGTGAACCTATATAATTATTACTCTCTATTAAACGAATGGATAGTAGGTTTGATTCTAATCTCTAAGCCCAGGAAAGTTAGATATTTTTCACAAGATAAGGTGTTGGTAATACCCATTATATGTTGGATAAATTTAGTTATTCTATAATGCTAGTTCTTGTGCCATGGATAAGAAAAGGATTAGTGATGGAGAATTGATATATCTTTTTTGATTGTTTTTTCATATAATGAGTATTGTATTATGGAAATTTTGTTGATAAACTACAGTTAACAACCAAAAATTTCAATTCAAAGGGGAAATCTAATGCAGGTACTTATAATTTATATGCATAGATATAATTCAGGAGTGCACTTGTCTTATGTGTTCATCCTAGGCCTAGAATTTGGCTTAAGGGTTCTGTACGGTGAGATGGGTGCATCTCAGTTAATTAAATATATGTTAAACATCATAACAAATTGGCTATTCGGCCCTAATGTGAAGCCTGCAACCCCAAGAGGAAAACTTGTATAAATATGTGCATGTATGGCCGAATCCATTTTGTGTTTAATCTGTATGTGTGTGTGTGTGTGTGTGCATGTATGTGCGTGTTTATGTATATATATACATGTATGGCTGAGAGAGGTTGTAATATAGCTAAGCTCAGAAGAGATAGTGGGGAAGGCATAATCATCGTAGTTATCCATATATATTTCATAGGTAGTTTCGGTCTAAAAGGATACCAAGCTTAGGAGGGATAACTCTCAAGAGCTATGTAAAATTGGAATGGGTGTATTCCCCTGTAATTATGTGGGGTAAAAAACCTTAACCATTTGGATGAAAGTCATTAAGACTCAAAATAATCATGCATTTAGTTGATATAATCAAGCGAGATGACAAAAGGAATCTGGATAATTGATTGGAGAGGAGATTTGTATATCGTCCATGTGTCTCGAGGGTTTAGGACCTTGGTGGTTTCGAAGGGAGGCTGGGTGAGTCCTGTTGGGATTGAAATTTTAGGATGACATTGCAGGGTGGAGTCAAATGTTAAGTATTGTCAGGACAAGGTGGAAAACCCTAAATCATATATAATGCAAAAGTTAGTGTTATGAAGCAAGCTCAAAAAATGGAAGAAAAGAGAGATCAATGCCTTATAAATAAGCCACTTCGAGGGGGAAACCTCCTCTACATTACATAAATGAAAAATTGTTGGATGATACAAATTAAAAAACCTCCTATCTATGTATAGGAGTCCAGGAGGTCAAAATATAATCCTAGTCGACCTAACAATCATAATGTAAGGGCACAATAATAACAAAATGGGGGATATAGGGGTACAATAATAACAATAAGGGGGCTACACTAACAACAATAAGGGGCCTACATTAACAACAATAAGGGGATACACTAGTATTATAGGGACCTAACATGCCCCTCTCCTCCAAACAAGTGTTTCCCTAATGCTTGATTATTTCTTGATGTTTTTGTATAAAATTATCATCCTCCCATGTGGAATATTCAACGGGTAAGTTATAATTCCACTTGTTGAGATACTCTGAAATTGATCGATTTGGTATTTTTTGAGTTATTTTTTCTGTGACTGCTTAAAAAATTATTTCGCTGCGATGTTGATCTTATTGTTGTTTCATTCTATTATGTACCAAAGTAAGGTTATCCTTTGAGAGTTGGAGATATTTTTGTTGATGCTCGATGTGATATTCCACTACTTTATCATCCATGTTAGCTTTCATTTTATCCTTCAAACCATTCAACTTAGCCTCCATTTTTTCTTTTAAACCATCCATGTCATCTTTTATTGCTCTTTGTAAGATCGAAATTTGTTGCACTTGGTACCGCAATTTTGATATCTCATACTGCAATTCTTCCTCTTCATGTGTCATATTAAAATTTTTTGAGGGATTAATGGGTGTTGATTTATTTTTAGGGGACATTTTTGAACCTAATACTGATATCTATGCTTCAATATGCCCTTAGAATCACTTCAAACTGATTTTTCAAACATGAATTATGCAATTTAAAAAAAAATACATACATTTTTATTGCTTTTGAGGAGCTCGATATTAAAATTGAATTATCTCTGTGATTCGGATCTTCAATATATAAAATTTGGTCCTATAGTAGCCCTCTAAATCTTCTTTCGAATGCCACATGTATGACTTGATTTGGATGCTTCAAGGCAAAGTTATCCCCAATCTCTCACAATGACCTAATTATGGAATGGTTCAGTAGAGAGAACTTGTACGATGTGCCACATGTCACTGTTTCCTCCTTCGGCTCTGAAATTGATACACACGAAACTATAGTCTGTGTAATTTTCTAAATGTTTTTAGAAAATTCCAATCCGATGCTCAGAGAGAGAGTTATGATGATTTTCCCACAGTCACCACTTTGAGATGAAATTCAGGAGCCTGAAAAAACCCTAAATTCCACAAATCATATCTCCACAAATATTGCTAACCAAGCTCTAAAATTTCTAAAATCCATTCATCAGGATTTCGTCTTCTCTGTGTAAAAATTTCAGGTTCTGAACCTTCGTAGAACAAAATTTATAGCGAAAATTCCACGATGACCTGTTTATATTAAATTCAAGAGCCTGAAAAAACCCTAACTTCCATAGATCATATCTCCGAAAATATTGTGAACCAATATCTAAAAATTTTCCATGACATTTCACAAGATTTCGCTTTTGCTTCGTAAAAATTTCAGCTTCTGAAACTTTGCAGAAAAAATGTTATAGCAAAAATTCCAAGATGACTTGTTTGGAGTAGCAAAACCCTAGAATCCAAAGCTCTAATTCCAAATTTTATGAAACTAACTCCAAAAATGGAAGAAAAGAGAGATCATCGCCTTATAAATAAGCCACTTCGAGGGGGAAACCTCATTTACATTACATGAATGAACAATTCTTGGATGATACAAATAAAAAAACGTTCTGTCTATATATAGGAGTCCATGGGGTCACAATATTATCCTATCCGACCTAACAATAATAATGTAAGGGCACAATAATAACAATATGGGGGCTATAGGGGTACATCAATAACAATAAGGGGGCTACACTAACAACATTAAGGGGATACACTAGTATTATAGGGACCTAACAGTTAGAAATGACATGGCCTCAAATACTACCATGGGACTAGACCACATGGTGGGCGTGTCAGTGGATGATGTGACCCTAGCATCTAGGACCAGTGACATCACTCGAGAGCCCCAGACCCTAGAGATTTTGAATGGAGGGCATGGGATAACTTTCTAGATTTGAGTCCCAATATGACATGGCGCATGTGGCCTATTTAGAGGGGACAAATGCTGGATGATAGGAACGTGTTTACCTATAGGGAAATGGGGTCCAAGATAAACCTTATTGTGTGTTTATATTTCCATGTAGCCCAGAAGGTTGTCCCTAACAATTTTAATGGGGGACTTTAATGGAACCCATAGAGATCTGATTCCTAGGGTGACATGGTTGTTGGGACGCAGAATTGACACCTTTTTACACCTATTTTCCCTGCCTTTTATTACCATTTTGACTCTCAAAGCCATACCTTATCACTCTAAAAATAATCATTAAGTAAAGTATGCTTCATGCTTTACATTTCATCAGGCTTATTATTCAGTTTTTATTGTAATTTGACGTAGAAGATAACTACTTTAGGCTATTTTATTACTAAATTGACGAAGGGTTGTTACAGGGTGTATGACTTGTTGAGATGCTATTACAGGACCATATCTCCTAGTTTTTCCTCACCAATAATGGAACATATACTTTGTTGATGTTGTTGATACACATTGAGCTCATTTTGGACATGTTGTTCTCCTATGCTTAGTAGCAAATACATATTCAGGGAGACACTTGTTTAGATCCAACTTAACAGTTGAAAGGAGACATTTATGGAGAATGAAGCTAACCTAGTTGAAATAATTAGGATTATCAATTGATAAATCATTGTAAAATTAGAAAAGATGTTACAACTTTGTTTCTACTAGCACCATCTTTTAAAAGATGGTTATTGTATATTCTTGATTTAGATCAAATGAGAATAGAGAGATTCTCATGATCATATTTCCTTTTGAAAATAGGAATTTATTTTTATAAAGTATGTACCATATGTCCATGAGGCATTCATAGAAAGAGATTAGAGGAGGGAGTACCAACATTGTAATCCTATACTGTAACTTTTCATGAATGCAAATTTGTACCTTTCGCAGCTTTGTACCTTTCTTCTGAGTAGGTTGTGTGATGTGTAATTTATTAGCCCTTGCTAGAGAGGAAGGGCCCTCCTTCTTAATAGGTATCACTGGTTAGAGAGGTATTGTGGTAGTGTATTTATTTCCTCTCAGTTATTATTTATGTGTGACTTACTATTATTGTTAAAATATTGTTCATAAATTGAATAGTTTCATAATTATAATCTCTGTTATTGTGTAACAACATAGGTCCTGAACTATTCCATTCATTAGTGTGATGTTTATTTGATTTTTTTTACATTTATTTAGTTTTTTTACTTTATTGAATGGGTGTTTCAATAATTTTTTGAGCAATGAGCATTGATGGTTTCCAAGAGTGGGATTGGCCTTGTGAGGAGTCAGGGAATATAGGATTTCATTGCATGAATGGTGAAGAATAAAAATATGGTACCCCTAAAGAAACTAGCAATGTAGGTAGGAGAGGAAGAGAAAGAAAGAAGAAGAGAGAATTTTTTGGAAGAGTAACTTATATACAAGATATCATCTCAAAGGCTGAAGCAGAATCATCTACTTAGGGAGTAAGACCTAATAAAAAAGGATCATGTAAATCTTCTCAACAGAGGCCAATATCCAATGAATCATCTGTGCTGGGTGCACATATTAAGTAAGTTAAATTTTATGATCCTTCAATATCAGGGACAAGCCTTATAATTTCTAGTCCATTTGTATCGGCAGGGGATGGATATCAAGGCTTGATAGAGAGAAAAGGCGATATATACAAACATGACTTAGAATCAAGTCCTAAAGAATTACCACTTGATTAGTATACTTAGATCTAGCTAGTGAGGTGAAAAAACTTGTTGATCATTATATTGAAGAGGGTGTTGTGAAACCATTAGGACCACCTGGACAACATGAATAGTTTGAGAAACCTAAAAAATCTGAACATAGTGAATAATCGCCATCACCAAGAAGGGAGAAATCTTCTCCACCAAGAAGGAAACCTATAATAGTTGTACAAAACCCTTAATATTTTAGGCTGTACCAAATGGAATACATCTCGATTACCATTTTCGAGTTCCCCATTGGATATCTCTTGGGAAAAGCCCCAACGAATAACATCCCTTTATCTACACTTCCTACTTTTCAGGGAACAACTACATAAGACCTAGATACATTTATTTTGGAATTTTATTTCCTATATATGAGTTATTTCCTATATATATGAAAAAAAACTAAAATTTTTCCCATCTACATTAAAGGGAGAAAATATAAGATGGCTTATGGGATTGTGTGGGGCGTCCATTACTACATGGCATGGGATGAAGAAGATTGTTTTAGAAAATTACCAAGACTATTGTCATTCTAGATATTAGAAGGAAGAACTATTCAGGATCACTTAAACATCAGATGAAATCCTATAAGAGTATGTTAAGCACATTCAGTACAATTTGTAGATATCTCAACATAGAAATCTACACAAGGAAATAGTTAAAAAAAATTGATTAGAGGAATGAAGGATGACTGCCTTGACATGCTAAATATTCTAGGGAAGGAATGTATATCCAATGAACCTTATGATGACATTGTTAAACTTTTTTGAATGAGTTCAAGAGGATCAATAAAAATGAGGCCTATGACATATGATGCTTCTATCAGGATTCTAAAGCAAGAAAATAGTGGGGAAACATGATCAGAAATTGGAAATATACTGGAAAATTTTAAAACTTAAATTATGAGCTCTTTTTCCTCTCAACTTGATGTATTGCAACAAAAGTAGAAAAAAACTGAAGTATAACAAACTTTGGTGATATTCTATTCTCAGTGTAGGAAGAAACATACTTTGAGGGAATTCCCACTTAATAGATAAAATATATGCGAGAAGGATCACTCTATAGATAAATTCCCCTCGCTACCTAGACTTAAAGAAATATATGAGGAGGAAGGGGTAGATAATGAAGAAATATATTTCATTGGCACTAAGAAGCCTTTTTAGCCTAGGCCATAATGTATGCTACATCCTCTTATTCTAATTCTTGGTTTGGTATATATGGTCCTTAACATATTTCCCAGCAAATGAAATATCGAGTAGCTTCCATGGAAACCTCCTAATCCACCTTTGGTCCAATGCCCTACTCCCCGGCCTTAGTGGCCTTATCCTTCATGGTATCAACCATGGCAAGGGACTACTCTTCCTAGAAAAATGCTTGTTTAGATCCAAATGAAACAACAACAGTTCCAACTTCCCTTCAATGTACCTATGAGTGGACCTCCATTACATCCCCAACTACCTGTACAACCAATAATAAGGAATTAAAATGAATTAAGACAAAAATCGTCCATACCTACTGTATATCACCTAATGAATGTAATGAAATACAATTACGATCATGAAGGAAAATAAACCCCATTGTTTCTCTTGTCATCATAAAAAGTGAGGAATACAATTTATCACTAAAATAAAACCCAATTCAAGGAACTTTAAAGAAATAATGGACTGTAACCACTGATGTTATGACTAGCACATAAAAAATTGATGATACTTATAAAGTTGTGACAGCTGGTGGTGTCATTAACACCATTGTAACAACATGTGAAACCTTTGATGTCACTATAACCATTGATGTTACCCTGATTGTGTGACCTATAATAGCTTCTATTAATAAGACTTATTTGCATCCCCCTTATCGTGAAATATTAACTAAATTATAGAATACTCCTCAAAATGAATCTAATTTCTTAAGGGAGTTAAAAAATCATATGTTTCGATCCCTTTACTTCAATAAATCCGAGATGTTTCCATCTATGATAAAATAGTTAAGGAATTATGTGTCAAAAATATAGGTAGGAAACTTCGAGATCCCCCTATTGTACATGTCATTGGAAAATTATCATAATTGATGTCAGGGGATTATACACCTGCTAAATATGAAGATCCCATAAACCCAACAATAGTTGTTCATATTGAAGGAACAACTCTTCTGAATACCTTGATCGATTTAGGAACAACAATTAACATAATAACCAGGGATATTGTTGAACTACTTAGGCTTACCAACTCGAGACCAACTCCCACTATTTTAGAATTAGCAAATAGGTCTAAAATCCAACCTAAAGGAATACTATAGGAAGCTATTATTTTACTAGACTCTTGGAAGTACCTAGTGGAATTTGTAGTGTTACAACCTAAGACACACCTATCGGAGGACATCCTCTAATTTTAGGTAGGCCATGGTTGGCTAATAAAAACACTTTTATTGGATGTAGATATGGGTGCATGAACATCTTTGATGGTAATACTACCAAGGAACTTGTTATTTTACCTCTAGAAAAATCGAGTACAGAATATCATAATCCTTTGTGGTATGAATTTGAAATAGAAGAAGTTGATACACACACATTTCTCAATGTATGAAAAGCCATATATTTTAAAAATGAAACAAAGGATAATACTATTAACAGTTTCATTAATCAACCTTCTGCTGTTACACCATCAATGTAATATCCCCAAATGGGAATACATAGCAATTCCTGCTGAAATAACACACTTCTGGGAAATTTGTGCATTGAAATGAGTTTGCAGCTCTTGGATCTCTTAGATCAATGAATCTGGGGTCTAGATCCAAAATGAGAGAAAAAAAAAAAAATCAAACTAGGTGTGGCAAACATATCTCCCACCACCTAGTCTAGCTGAAAAACACCCAAAGAGAGGGGCTACAACTATGTACAACAAAATGCTTCAGAAATAACACAGTTTTGAAAGAATGAATAGGAGGCCAACAATAAATATAAGCTTTTGAATATACAACAGCAAATCAGATCCATAATGATGCTTTTACATTATACAACAGAATATAGAAGACAAAAGAGAAGGAACTCTTCAGAAAAAAAGGCTGCAACACATGTATTTACTGCAAAATGGCTTAACAATGTTATTTTATGGAGCTACAACAGTTGTATGTTACACTTCAGATCTAGAGAATATCTGTGTACAAAATATCATATCCATTTTAGATCTGTATACTAGAAAGGCTCTATTACAAGATCCCCTTGGGGTTTTGATCAAATCATGCAATAAAAAGAGTAGGTCTAATTTTAAAGTAGCAAATCTGCAATATTATTCAGAAATTTCTGAAGATGTTTTACAATAGGAACATATTAGATCTATACAAAACATGGATCAGCAAGCTAATCCATGGATCACCAAAGTGAAAAGCAAAGCCCAGCACCAGAGATCTCTTCTCAGAAAGGGAATCAAAACACCCTGCAAATATTCCTATGAAAATAACGTAGTCTTGGAAGGGAAACTGCACTGTAGCCTAAAGCACTGAGTTGGCCTGATGCCAAGATGTGAAATATTAGCTCCAAAGGTTCATAACTCTCTTGCCCTTGGGATAGAAGACTTTCCCAGTGAAAAGAGGGCCTGAAATGGCCTAGATCTGAGCAGATCTGACTCCACTTGCTATAGATTGCAAGGAAAACCTAATCCTAAATAGGATCAGTGTTGTAGTTGAAAGGTGAGCTTGGACAAATTCATTATAGTGGATGAAATCAACAAGACTCCTCCAATAAATACTCAATGGAAGAGGTGGGATCCCTGCATAGGAACTCCCAAGTGCTAAGAAACACTATTCTCAGCTAAACAACAGAGAATGGTATATGTCTAAACAGACACTATGCTCAGAAATATGCACAATCAACAACCCTTTCTTGCTTCTCTCGTCTTCCTTTTATAAGTTGAAAGCCTTTCCAAACCCTAAAACACTTCAATGAATTAGCTCCTTTCACATAAGGGGCCTCCATCTAGAACTGCGTTGTCCATCCATGAGGTACATTACATCTAGAAAATGTTGTAGATTTGGTCAAGGTTGACCCAATCTCATAGATCAAATCCCTTTCACACCTACAAGTGATTTTTTTACATGGCCCATATTTATCCCTGTTCATATGGGCATTGTTTTATTCATTCTTTTCAGGAGTTTTACATGTCCTCCTTTATTCATTTATTCCTGCAACAGAAAATGAGACAAAAATGTATATTCCTCTTAGCTTAGGCTAAGTAGGAATATTATAGTCCTCCCCTCCAAAATGTTGCTTTTCCTCAAGAAACTGATAGGGTGAGTGTTGCAGTACTTCTCCTCCTCCATTGGTGTCACCATCAAGGATCAAGTCCTCCTCATAAGCCAAGTGTTCACTAAGCCAACACAACATGAATTGTTCCTCCAAGGTCATCATAATATGTACATAGTCCCTCCCACAAGGAGTGAAAAATTAAACAGAAATAAACATGGCAAGAGCAATGCTTTCTCTAAAACATGTAGCATGAGGTACATAGAGAAGTTCCATTCCATACGGTACATACAAAATTCCAATACTCCCTCCATATAGTCCCATAAATAGCACAACTATGTCATCCAAGTATGGAAGAAAAATTACGTATATCCAATTAGAAATTTGAGCTTGAGGAGGTGGGTCAAAATCCCACATGTGATGCAAGCACAGTGCATCTCCTGCCTGCATTAGATCAAGGTGTGGTAAGTGGCCTTCTCACCACACATTTTCTGCATAAGTCATCTTAACATAGCTGAAGATGTCAGATATGTTTGGTGCCTTTGGGAAGCACCCATCGTGAAAAGGAATCTCCCTTTGCATAACAAGGGAGTGGCCAAGTTCAGAATTTTTATTGGCCCACCGAAATCCATGAGATCTACATGATATCTCACTCCCTCTAGGAGTCATAGCCTACAACAACATGGTAAAAGAATGTGATAAATCAGAAAATGAAACTTGCTTTGCATGATCATATTCTTTACCATCATATTTCTTCATACACATGGAGTTGTGCATGGGCATTCTCCTTCTCCAAAAAGAAGGAAGAAATGGCTGAAATGACTCTTGCATAGAGTCCTTTGGTTGCCCCAACTCCACATAGTTATTTCATTCTAGAAAATGCTGATGTAGTTTTTAGTCATTAGTATTTTTCACCTGTTGATGATGACTAGCTTCTTAAGCTAAGTTTTCTAGAAGTTGATCTCCAATTTGTCAAATCTGTCATCTAGAAAACACCCCTAAACAATTTTTGTCCTCCTACCTTTTCCAGTCAGCCAATGATGAGAAAAAACCTAGTTGTCAAGTCCTATCTAGTTTCAGTCATATAATCATGTCCATGAGTTGTCATAGCTAAAGGTTATCTGCTGTCATTTACCCTCTTTCCCAAGTCATTCATTATCCAAATGTTGATAAAAGGTCAAGCCACCCTATCTCTGGTCATATGTCATTTTGAGATCTAATCATACCAAAGAAAATACTCAAAATATGTCAATATCGCCCCTAAGTTAGGTAGTGGCGCTTTAGGGAATCCCTTCCTTGGCAAAAACATCCTGAGCCAGAAGCTTTTGTTCAGTACCAACCAGCCCTGAATTAGCGCTTAATCTACAAAAACAAATCCTGATACATCCATAGGTTGCACCACTAAGATGTCTTTTTGTCTCAGTCTGGAAGAAATTCTGCAAAGATCTAATACAGAAAGAGATAAGTATGTTCACTGTCTAAGAAAAATGCTTAAGGTCAAACAAAATCTCCATCAAATCCCAAGGAAGTTCTTCAGAGTTCAAAGTCATTGATTGTTACATCTTTACAGGGGTGTGATTTCATCAATGATCAATCTGCAATCAGAGTCAAAGGAGATTAGTCAAAGGTGTCTAGCAAGCAAGTACTCTACAATTTCAAATCACATGGTTTCTAGTCTAAGGTTTCACAGGGATGTTTTACAAAGGATATATATCTCATATCATGTCTCACAAAGAAAATTTTCAATTTTCACCTTCTGGCCCATTTGATATGATACTAAACAGAGACATGTGATTTACAGAAAGGTAACACATTTTGGGAATATGTGAAAATATCTTATCTACAGTGCTAACCTCCTTCATTAAATCAGATGGTTAAGAGCACAGTAAGAACATCCTCCAAAAAGAGAAGATGGTTGGGAACATAATAAGACCTCCTTCATTGAAAAGTAGATGGTTAAAGGGCACAGTAAGAACCTCCTCCAAAAAGAGCAGATGGTTGGGCATAGATAGAACCTCCTTCAGTTAAAAAGCAGAGGGTTGAGTTGTCCAAGTGTTTTCAGAAGTTGTGAGTCACCTCCTTCCAAGAGATGAGAAAAAGATGCATCAGCATGTTTTTGATATGGTTTTTGAGAAACTTTCCTTTTGAACGACAGGTTTGACAAACAGTGACAAAACAATAAGAGTTCATAGGTTAAAAACCTATTTCACATCAAACAAAGATGGAATTTTGATGTTGAAAATCTCTTTTTCCTCTGTTTATAGAGGCCCCCTCCAAGATGTGATAAGGATGAAACTTGGGCTAAGGACCTTTATCTAAGTAGCTAAAGAAAGAGAGTATCTAACTAGGTTTAATAGTAGCCTCTGCATATGCTTAAAAAGAAGACAGTCAAGGCAAGAAAAGACATATTCTTCAGAAAGTACATTAGTGGTTTTAAGAGTCATTTCCTTAATGAAAAGCAGTGAGAAAGATCTTGTTTTAAAGGAGGCCTCCTTACTTCAAAAAATAATGGATATGAGTGTTTTCAAAGGAGCTGGCCATAGCATTATTTCTATGAGAACTTTTTCAAATAATAGGTCTTTATGGTACTTTAAAAGGTGATATAATATTGAAGGTAGTGATTAATGTTTTTACAAAAAACCTTTTCAAAAGGCATCAAAACCCTTCCAAACTAGCTGCAAAGGGAATTAGAGCTTTTTCAAATCTTAAAGGAGGGAAGAGCCTTTAAAAGGGCCCTCATCAAATTTCAAAACACGAAACATGGATTCATTAGCTCCCCCACAGCAGAAGGAAACATTCCTCGGGCAAGTCTTTGAATTTTTCGAGCCTAAAATCTGCACGGTGCGCCTGTAGCTGCATGTGGCACGCCTGTGCCTATGGTAACCGGGCACCCAAAGTCGACTCGACACCATTCTACGCAGCGCTCTCTCCTATAAATGGCCTGATCATCCACCAGTCTTCAAAAAACTCCTTTTAACGCTACTCCAACGATCAAAAAAGTACACAAACTCATTTTCAAGGTATTTCTTCACTTCTTGGTCAAATTTGGAGTTAAAGAAGGGTATTCTTGCTGTGATTTCATAAAATGAACTGTGGTTAAAGGGAAGGGGGTAAAATATGCAAATTTAAAGGGGTCACTCCACAAGAAGAATATTATTTTTGTTTTAAGAGAGGAAACAACATCTAAGAAGGGAAATTTATTCAAAGCCAAACTACAATGCTTTTTCTAAAAGGTAGAGTCCTTTGCTTTAAATCAACCCCTTAAGACAGCAAGTTCAGAAGACCTTTTTCTTGTTTCAAATAAACTACAGAAGACAATGATCTAAGGAGAGACAGAGCTCTTTAGGATGTTTGTTATTCACATAAAAGAGGGTAGTCTTATTCCAAAGAAGAACACAATATTTTCAAGAGAATGCAGTCTATGCTTTAAATCAGTGACTTGAAACAGTGCTACCGAAAGAGACATTGTGTTTCAAAGGGAAATCTTTACCTCTCCAAACAACCACAGTAAACAGTCAGTCAAAGTAAGGGGATTTCATATTGTCAAGATCAAAAGAGTTGTGTCATTTGAGCCAGTTGGTAGGCTAACTAAAAATAGCCTTGGTTTTTCTCAAAGAGTAAAGGGTGTTGATTGAAGATTGATCACAGTAAACATTTGAGACAGTTTTCCTTGGAGAATCAGCCAAAGATCTCAGAAGAAAAATGCCTCCCAGGCAAGATAGCATAAGTGGTCCTCACAAGAGGTATGAACCCTTTTCAACTGAGGAAGTGAATGCCTATCCTTCAGTGCTTTTTAACTTTCATGAAGTAGGATGTTTGGAGTTATGTCAAAAGGTTCAAGAGGTGAAAAGTTATCTTCCCTTGACACATCTATGTGCCTTAAGGCTGCAAGAAAAGCATGTTCATCTAGCAGGCTTAGACTTCAAGCTTTTTCCTAGATCTATTTCCAGAGCTACCAAAATTCCATATGTCGGAGAAAAATGGTTTAAGTAGAGCTACCTAGACTCAGATCAATACAAACCATTCTTGAAACCAGAGCATCCGGATGCATGCCCATCTATATTTCCTTTTTCCTATTTGTTTACCGGCTATGCTCCCCTCATGAAGATAATCATGAAATATTTCACATGCGAAGGAAGGTTTTTCCGGGTTTATGCTTACCATATCAGGCTACTCATGCACTTCACAAGAACCCAATTGCTAAACCTACCCTTTTTCCTGTATAGAAGTATTGAAAAGATGGCTTCTACTGTTCAAAAGAAACCTTCCTCTCAGCATAAAGCTTGTCTTTTCCATCATTCCCTTATCAAGATTGTCATTCTCCATCAACTTGAGAAAAGGGGAATTTCTTGGGACACTTTCATTTCACATCTCGATTTCGCCACTGCTTCTTCATCCCATGTATCTCGTTCACCATCCACTCATCATCTTTCTCCTTCTTCTAGTAAAACCACTCCTAAGAATAAAAAATATCCTATGATTGAGCAAGAAGAAGAGCATAGTGAGGAAGAACGACACAGTGAGGAAAAACATCACAATGATGAAGAACAGCGCAGCGATGAAGAACAACACAGTGAGGAAAAGCAACATAGTGAGGAAGAGAAGAACAGTGATGAAAAAGAGCATTGGGATAAAGAGCAAAACAATGAAGAGGATCAAAGTGAAGGGAAGGAAATTGGAGAAGAGCACAATGAATAAGAGCATAGTAATAAAGAGAAAAACAATGAAGAGGGGAATAATGAAGAAATGGAATAGTTTGATGAGGAACACCGCAGTCACAAAGAGGAAGATATTGGTAGCCCTCACAGCCGCAAGCATGATGAGGATGAAGCATAAAACATTGAGGATACAGAGCCTAAAAGTCCTGAAGGAAGCAGGGGAAAAAGTGAACAAGGCAGTCCTCAAGAAGACATGCAAAGTGACAATCAAGGCATTCATGAGGAGGGTCAAAACAGTCCTCAAAGAGACACTTTTGATGAAAGAAAGGAAAGCCCACCAGCCAGCAAGGATGATGATGTGAATAGAAAAGGCAAAGACCAAATAGAGCATGTGAAGGATGCCTCTCCTAGGCAAGGGGCCATGCTTTCTTCTCCAAAGGTAACAAAGCCCCGAACATCAAGAAAGAAAGTGGCTCAAATTGTAACTCCAAATGTTACTAGAGCACTCTGAAGCAAAGGGAAGTTGCCCAAGAAATCCATTGTCGAATTACCAAAGAGGATGAGGACCAAGAAGGCCATCCAAAGCAAGGGAAAAGAGAAGGAGTAAAGTAGCCATGAGATAGAGAGGGATTTTGACATAATTCGACAACAAGGATGAGACAATGAGGCCAATCCCAGAGTCTCTCTACAAATAGAGAAGAACAATTCATGATCTAAGAACAGATCGGTAGAGTCTCAAAAAACCCCATTCATTTTCTCGCAAACACAAATACAAAATGAGTATGTCCACATGGCAGCCAGGGACACTAGGATATCAATGTAAAAAAAAAAAAAAAAAAGAAGCTTCCAAAGAAATGAAATGAAGTCGGAAGAACTCAAGGGGAAAAATTCAATGACATGGAAGAAGGTGATCACCAGAGGAAAAGTCCATGACTATGGACTAAAAGAGCTTTGGAGAAGCAAAAAGAAGAAGAGACTACCCTTTTCCAATCTTTTCCTCTTACTACTTTATTTACCCAAGAGATAGAAAAAAATAGAGAAGCATGGCTTGAAAGGGTGAATGAAAACTTGGAGAATAAGTTGGAAAAGGCCAATAGAGACTTGAACCTTCAAAGAAAAATGACCAGGCACTATAAGAAGCTTAATCAGTTCACCAAAGGAAATTGAAGGCTACACAAGAAAAGCTCAAGGAGGCTCGAAAGAGGCGCCTGACACAAAAATTGAAGAAAGGCATATCAAGGCTTGAAATTTTGGCCTCCAATTCTCAACATGCTTTTGAAAACCCATGACAGTCATGCTCGCCAAAATTGGGCATAATTCGACAATTTTTTTTTTGACATTTTTGGGCTTTTTGCAAAAAATCATGGGCATCGCCATTTTTGTTTGAAGCATCCTCAAAGGATGAAAATGGTATCATTGGATGAAATAATTTTAGGAGCATCTAATCAGAAAATTTCAGATCAATTGAAGATGTTTTGGTCCCCCATAGTGGCAAAAAACAGTCACTTTTTCAACACTCTGCCCTACATATCAGCAAAGGCTATTTTCTAGATTTTTCCACACAGGTCAGATTTTCATAGTCTTCTTTTGATTAGTTTGGGAAAAAAATAAATCATTTTCAGAAACTAGACATCCAGGGATTTCCAACGAGCCATCACAAGACTCGTTTCGACATCGGGAAGTCCTCAAAAGGTTGCCCGCAAAACAGGGAATTTTCTACTGCTATATTTCTGAAGTATTTTTGTAAAAATGTAGTTATTTGAAGTGGCTTTTCCAAATGTGTGTTTAGCCTTTTTTAGCCATTATCAATTGGGAAAAGTCAATTTAATTTCCTTTTTATCATTTTTAGGATATTTTTATAGATATTTTGTGCCTTGGGCTTTGCAAAGCCTCAAAGACAAAATCAGATATTTTTGATGGGCCAATGAGCTTGCTAGTTGCACTAGGAGGTTCTCCTTCATTTTGGCCTATATATTCCAAGAAAATTCATTGTAAACAAGGTTGAACTTGATGATATAGAGCAATATATGGTTATACAAGCTTGGAAGAAACACTTGTCTCATGCATTGGACAATTTCTTGAATGTTTTGGATGATGAAAGAGGACTGTTGTTGGATTCCTTGACTTGGTAAAATGGTATACTGTCCCTCTCTATTATGTTTCCTTAGTTTTCATACACATTTCATGCTCTTTTCTTGCTATAAGATAATAGAGAATAGATTTGAGACATTCCCTTAGAGGCACCTCAGATTTCCTGTTTCATTATAGCTTCTATGTTTTCTTCCTTCTTAGTCATATCAAAGAATTCTTAATTGCTCTTTGATCACTGAAGAAATTGTTTGCTTGTTTCATTTATGGTTTTATGCATGCTAAGTATGATTCAAGGTATGCCCTGCTTACTCATGGCTAGTCATAGCTCCACCTCTGAAGCATTTATTTGAATGTTTGATTGTCCTAGTTGAACCAAAGAGGTCTTGTATCGATCTTTCCCTTTGCCTAAAACTCTGCAATCTTAGTTCAAAGTGCCTGATAGCTCAAAATACTATGTCTAGGAGTTCCCTCTTAGTAGCTTGAGTTATTTTTCTGTCTTAATTTTTTTTTTACCCAAAGTCTGATAGAAATTTCCTAAAGTTAGAGAGTCATATATCTCTATGTATTGCTTGAATGTTTATTTCTATGCATTTATCAGTTTGTAGTTACATTTATCATGATTAATGGTTAGCCCTACCATATAAATGTCCACTATTGAACTATTTATGTTTGAAAGCCTTTGTCCTTGATAAACTTAGTGTCCATCCCACTTCATTTTACCTAAAGATCCATTTTACCTTGATCAAATCGGCCCTTCAACATACCTTGTATCACCATCGGAGGCTTTCTCAACCTTTTCGACCCCATAGCCCAGTTGATCTAACAATATTTTTATCTATTTAGTCTTTGATCAATTCCTCCCTCAAAAACCTAAAAAAAATCCAAAATCCTACTTAACAACTAGCCTAAAATTAGAAACATAGGAAACAAAACACATAGATATCCCTTACACAAATAGAGAGAGCCCTCTCTGAGTCCAGGAAGGCTAGGTCCTTGGGCTCCAAAGTTGGTTTGATGTTACCTTGTCACTTGGCTTTCCAATCAGCCAAATCACGGGGACCTAACATAATGGCGATCACTGTGGGACTCTGAGTAAGTGACTGAATCTAGAAATTCCTTATCTTCAAGAACATCTAGTGAATTAGCCACCTCATTGCCACAGTAACATAATGGTGATCACAGTGGGACTCTGAGTGATAAACAAACTTAGTTTCCCTAAAACTTCAGAGACCTTTGAGAATACTATCTTGTAGACTTATCCCACCGCTCACTAACATAATGGCGATCACAGTGGGACTAAATGAGTACATAACAGTCTAGCAAACTCTTGTAGATTCATTAGTCTTTCAAAATTCAAAACAGGCAAGCAGTCCATAGAATCATTTAGAGTAAACTCTTTTTGTTTCACCACCCTAGCAAAGTGATGAATCAGGTTTAGAACACTCTAATAAACCATAGGCTGCACATAAAAACTCAGAAAACCCCAAAAAACAACCCTAGATTTGCTTTTCATAGTTATTGGTGGTGGACCATAAGTACATCTCTATAAAAACAACCAAAAATCCACCTAGTGACTCCACTAGCATCCAGTAGGCCTAAAACTCCATAAAAACCAAAAATTTCATAAACCATATTATTCTGTTGACTCATCTTTTCCAAAACTCAAAGTTCATGGTGCAACCTCTGTAATCAGTGACAAACTAAGTATAACTTAGCGATTTAGAAAACTTCACCTAAACATAGGAAATAAATAGAATAAGCTTGCAAATAGAACCATTAGCTTTTCCAAACAGTCTAGCAAACTGTTGAAACTAAGTGTCAAGTTTCACTTGCAAGTCTCTACCTCAAATTTTGCTTGAAATTTTTTTCCCAAAAAGCATATTTGATAGTATTGGTGGTGGACCATAGATCTCAAAGAAATCCACCTGGCGACTCCACTAGCCTTCATTTTTGTTTTGACCATTCTTCACATTAGTGAAACCCCTAGAGAGGCCATCCATCCAAAAATAATCACAACTATCATCCTCTCTAAACTCTGATTCTGAAATCTGGCTTCATGAAGAATCAATACCAGATCTCATCCAGACCCAAATCCCCCTATCATAGTTGATAACCCAGAGAAGATTTTGTGGCAAACTTCCGAAACTGGTAACTTAGCTACCAATAGGTCCATCTGTAAAAAAAACTCTGTACCTAAACATCTCACATCCTTGCAGGATTCCCAGTTTGAATTAAAATCAACAAAAACCATTTTTAGAAGCAAGTCACAAAGTAAAATCAACTTTGACGATCTTGAGCCCTTAGATTTGCAACAGAATCCTAGTAGAGAAGCATCACCTACTACACCTCCCAAATTTCAGCTTCTCCACCACTTTGGCTCTTACCACCCCAGAGCTGCTCAAAACGAGTTCACAAGTTCGAGTACCTCCGCCACACCCATTCAGACCACCACTGTTCAAATCACCTCATCTCATCCTACAAGCCCTCATATTGTAAATCAACCATTAGCTCCTACCATGGAATCTTGGTATGCACCTCTGGTATTACCACAACCTTTAGCACCTCTACAACATGACTACCAATCCAAAATCCTACACTTCACCGAAGTTGAGGCTACTACCGCCCAACAACATGTAGATAGAATTAGCGATGCCTTTGAATACATGGAAATAGAAGACGAGACCATAAGAATGAGGATGTTCGCCCAAATCCTGGGCGGAGAACCCAAGAAATGGTTTAAGAGCTTAACTTGAAACAGTATACACGATTTCCCAACACTCTACAAAACTTTCATAAATAGGTGGGAAATCAGAAAAAACCCCATTAAAATCCTTTCTGAGTATAACAATCTAAAAAGGGATAATGGGGAAAGTGTCCGAGACTACTGCACTAGGTTCAACAGTTTTTATAACGCCCTCCTGCCTCACTTCAAACCTCCACTTGGCTCAACCTTAGCAAATTTTCCCGAAGGCTTCGACCGAGACATGACTTATCAACTAAGAGACAAGGACCCCGCAACCTTAGAGGAAATGAAAAAAGTGGCTATGAGTGCAGAAGCCAACTTAGCTGAAAAGAGAGCTAGGACCAGATCAGAGAAGAAAGTCACATATCGGGATGAGGTCGCCCCTTCAGTCTCTTCCTCAGATCCTAGAATAGATGACTTGGTTATATCGATGGCGAAAATATGGGAAAAGATAAGTGAAAAGGCACCTTTTAGGGACAACCAGCCAAACCCTCAAAATGGGAACCAGAACCAAAACTTTAGGAGAGACCAGCCTCAAAATAAACTTAGGAAAAATGACCAACAAATTAGGCCACCCTTCAATAAAAACTATGTTGATGAGGAAGAGAGAGATACAGAACCAATTGATGAAAGTCATTTAAACCTAATAGGTTCTGATAACGAGGGTGAGGTTTTCCTCACAGAAGAAGAACAAGTTTTCTTCTACCCGAATCAAAATGAAACCAACTATGAGGACCCCGAAGATCCTGCCATAGGATTTCAGAATGCCATAATAGAAGCTCATAGGCAATATGATCTTAGGAGTAGAAAAAACTAGGACAATTCTAAGAAAAATAACTCAGACACTGCTGTTACTAAAACCGTTGATACCATTCTTTAAATAGCAGTGGATAGTAACAAAATCATGGCCAAGAAAACTAACCAAAACAAAGATAAAGCTATTCAGACAAGCCTTGGCCCAGATTTTCCTAGTACCTCTACTAAGACTCCCGAGATGGCTTTTTTGAACAAAATCCCGAACCAAAGTTAGCAAATTAAGAGCATAGAGAAATTCATGGCTGAAAAAACTGAAGCAAATCTATCTAAACTACAGCACCCTTTAGTTTTGAAGGGGAAATCGCCAAAATAAAGATCACCATGCCTCTCACTGAAATTTTCGCCCAAAGCTCTTACAAATCCCAAGTGCTAAAGGTCCTGAACATAGGAAATGATGCAGACACCCTACATCTAGCTGATGATACCCATGAAGTGTTGTTTGGTGCAAAAATAGAAGGGAAATTTCAAGAAGGAACCACTCTTCCTTTTTACATCAGTTTGAATATACATGAACAAATCATACACAATGCCATGCTAGATTCCGGGGCCTCACATAATCTCATGCCAAAAGTTGTGATGGAAAGATTAAGCCTAGAAATAAAAAAACCTTATAAAGACTTATATTCATTTGATTCAAGCAGAGTCAAGTGTCTAGGCTTAATCAAAGATCTTTGTTTTAGTTTGGCCCAAATACCTACAAAACACTTGATCATGGACATAGTGGTAGCAGACATCCCTCCCAAGTATGGAATGCTTTTATCCAGAACTTGGGGAGCCAAGCTTCAGGGAAATATTCAACTTGATATGTTCTACGCCACTATTCCCGTGTTTAAACAAACTAGAATACTCTATCGGGAATCAGACATGAAATATATGGTCAGCAGCCAAGAAAGGCTAGGTAACATCCCGATGTACTCCTTGCATTCAGATTTGAATTCCTTCATTTTACACACTTATGAAGACATTGAGGAACAGTTAGGATAATTTGAAACAAATTTAGGTGCATCACATCAGCCACCCCAGGTTCTCTATGATGAGTTGGAAACTCAAAATTATCATGACCCTGAGATGTTATGTCTTGAGGAAAGAGAATTTGATTCTCTTGAAACAGAAATAGAGCAGGAAGCACAAAACATTATATACCATCAAGAAAATTGCTCAAACCATAAACAAAAATCAGTAGTAACATCAGGAGACTTTTTCAAAATAGAGGCATTAGAAGACTTGCATATAACAAACCTCTTTGGAAATCAGGGGCAGGGGAGCTTAATGTTCTTACCATACCTAAAAGATCTACCATCTCATAACTCTACCTCCTCAAATGAAACCTTGAATATAGCCACAACACCTGAAGTTCCAGGAAAAATGCCTAATAAAATTAATATGAAGGGATATGATGACTGCAGTCCAAATATGCTTGAGTTGTTTGAACTAGCTAACATTTTACCACTCCACCATAGACTTAGAACTGCTAGAATTTGCAAGATTGTTCAAGATACTACTACATGTAGGGAAAATAGTGAGAAGCACTATGACACTACATCACTTCAAGAAACAGTCTCGACAAAAGAAAATACAAAAATCTTGACCAAACAATAATAATCAAAGACAAGACAGCTGGACATAGGATCTGTGTTGATTTTAGAAACAAAAATACACACCCTTGGGATAGAAATTATATCCTTCCTGCCCAAGACCATACTATACAAATGATAGGTGCTTCTAATCATGTGTCTTTACAAAATGATGTTTCAGGGTATCGCCAAATAATTCCTTTGCAAAGCGAACAACTCAAAGAATTTTTCAAGTATGTTGGAAGTAGTTCCATCTTCAAACCCAGAATTGCAAAACCACCAGACACCAAAAACATGCTCCTAAAAGCCATGTTTCTAGTTCTAAATTTCTGCATTCTGATGTACCTTGATGATGTCATCATATACTTCAAAAATGACAAAGAATATCTACATTATTTGAAAAAGATGTACAACAAAAGGAGAAGTGGAGATCAAAGGTATAAAGAAGTATAGCGGGAAGACACAGGGTTGTTTAGAGATTCATGCATGAATCCTTATGTTATTCTTGAAAGAGAAAATTTTCCAAACTTTTCTTTTCAAGAGCTGAGTGGACCAAGAGTGGTAGGAGATCCTTATGAAGATAAGATGCTCAAGTTTCACCATTTTCAGGATTTCTAGTTCCAGATTTTTCAATCATTGTATATATCATTGTTTGAAGAAATAAATCAAAAAATAGAAAATTCAAAAACAATAGAAAGAGTAGAAAAAGAGGGCAGTTTGGAAAACAGCAAGAAAGCCCCATGTTCGAAAAACAATCATTCGGAAAGCGCACAAGTCTAAATGCCGCTACTAGTGCTCAAAAATGTCTTGTTCAGTTATCTAGCCTAATCATGACTGAACATGTTTTAAATTTATTTGCTGATAAGTTAGTGAGAGAAGAGATAGTCAAATTGTGTAAAATTGACTTGTAAAAGAAAATAGATTAGGAAAAGATACTGGTTCCACATGCTCAAAAGAGAACCAAAGAGGAAAACAGGGATGAAAAACAAACTGTGTATCCTAGCCCTGATTTTTCTAGATTTCATTTTCATGCAAAATAATATTTGTGTGTAGCTTGTATTTCATGCCACAAGTACATGACAAATCAGACTGTCTAATCTTGATTTGGTCATTTTTCAATTTCATGTTTTATTTTAAAGAATAAAATCCTGTCAAACAGCTTAATCTTGATAGTCGATCTAGCATAGGTAGAGAAACAAAGGAGTTCATCAGTTTAATCTGAACTCCCGACAGATATAAGTGTAGAACTAGATAGTGTCATTTTTCAAAAATATTATGCCAAAGGGTTGCTAGTCCAAATGCACCCGAAAGAAGAAAAAATGTTGAGAAATGTAGTGGGGTAGGTAGAAATGACTTTGATGCTAATCATGCTGTCAATTTTCATAAATAGCATCAAGGAAGAAAGAAATTTGCGCCAATGGATAAACGCACTGGTCTGTGAAACCAGAGATCTGAAATTCTGGACACCTCCTGAAAAGGAGCTACCCTCCCCAAATGGAGCCACTGTTAGTCATCAGTATTTTTCACCTGTTGATGATGACTAGTTTCTTAAGCCAAGTTTTCTAGAAGCTGATCTCCAATTTGTCAAATGTATCATCTAGAAAACACCCCTAAAATTTTTTTGTCCTCCTACCTTTTCCAGTCAGCCTATGATGAGAAAAAACCTAGTTGTCAAGTCCTATCTAGTTTCAGTCATATAATCCTGTCCATGAGATGTCATAGCTAAAGGTTATCTGTTGTCATTTACCCTCATTCCCAAGTCATTCATTATCCAAATGTTGATAAAAGGTCAAGCCACCCTATCTCTGGTCATATGTAATTTTGAGATCTAATCATACCAAAGAAAATACTCAAAATATGTCAAGATTGCCCCTAAGTTAGGTAATGGCGCTTTAGGGAATCCCTTCCTTGGCAAAAACATCCTGAGCCAGAAGCCTTTGTTCGTTACCAGCCATACCTGAATTAGCGCTTAATCTCCAAAAACAAATCCTGATACATCCATAGGTCGTGCCACTAAATGTCTTTTTGTCTCATTCCGGAAGAAATTCTGCAAAGATCCAATACAGAAAGAGATAATTATGTTCACTGTTTAAGAAACATGCTTAAAGTCAAACAAAATCTCCATCAGATCCCAAGGAAGTTCTTCAAAGTTCAAATTCATTGATTGTTACATCTTTGCAGGGGTGTGATTTCATCAATGATCAATCTACAAACAGAGTCAAAGGAGATTAGTCAAAGGTGTCTAGCAAGCAAGTACTCTACAATTTCAAATCACATGGTTTCTAGTCTAAGGTTTCACAGGGATGTTTTACAAAGGATATATATCTCATATCATGTCTCACAAAGCAAATTGTCAATTGTCACCTTCTGGCCCATTTGATATGATACTAAATAGAGACATGTGATTTATAGAAAGGTAACACATTTTGGGAATAGGTGAAAATATCTTATCTACAGTGCTAACCTCCTTCATTAAAGAAGATGGTTAAGAGCATAGTAAGAACCTCCTCTAAAAAGAGCATATGTTTGGGAACATAATAAGACCTCCTTCATTGAAAATTAGATGGTTAAAAGGCACAGTAAGAACCTCCTCCAAAAATAGTAGATGGTTGGGCATAGATAGAACCTCCTTCAGTTAAAAAGCAGAGGGTTGAGTTGTCCAAGTGTTTCCAGAAGCTTTGAGTCGCCTCCTTCCAAGAGATGAGAAAAAGAGGCATTAGCATGTTTTTGATATGGTTTTTGAGCAACTTTCCTTTTGAAGGACTTGTTTGACAAACAGTGACAAAAAAATAAGATTTTATAGGTTAAAAACCTATTTCACATCAAACAAAGATGGAATTTTGATGTTGAAAATCTCTTTTTCCTCTGTTTATAGAGGCCCCCTCCAAGATGTGATAAGGATGAAACTTGGGCTAAGGACCTTCATCTAAGTAGCTAAAGAAAGAGAGTATCTAACTAGGTTTAATAGTAGCCTCTGCATATGCTTAAAAAGAAGACAGTAAAGGCAAGAAAAGACATATTCTTCAGAAAGTACATTAGTGGTTTTAAGAGTCATTTCCTTAATGAAAAGCAGTGAGAAAGATCTTGTTTTAAAGGAGGCCTCCTTACTTCAAAAAATAATGGATATGAGTGTTTTCAAAGGAGCTGGCCATAGCATTATTTCTATGAGAACTTTTTCAAATAATAGGTCTTTATGGTACTTTAAAAGGTGATATAATATTGAAGGTAGTGATTAATGTTTTTACAAAAAACCTTTTCAAAAGGCATCAAAACCCTTCGAAAGTAGCTGCAAAGGGTATTAGAGCTTTTTCAGATCTTAAAGGAGGCAAGAGCCTTTAAAAGGGCCCTCATCAAATTTCAAAACATGAAGCATGCATTCATTAGCTCCCCCACAGCAGAAGGAAACGTTCCTTCGGCAAGTCTTTGAATTTTTCGAGCCTAAACTCTGTGCAGCGTGCCTGTAGGTGCCCGAACACAGGATTTGCACTGAGGCGTGGCGCACCTATAGCTGCGCGCGACACACCTGTGCTTGCAGTCACCGGGCGTCCAAATTCGACCCGACATCATTCTGTGCAGCGGTCTCTCCTATAAATGGCTCACTCATCCACCAATCTTCAAAAAAATCCTTTGAACACTACTCCAACAATCAAAAAAGTACACAAACTCATTTTCAAGGTATTTCTTCACTTCTTGGTCAAATTTGGAGTTAAAGAAGGGTCTTCTTGCTGTGATTTCATAAAATGAACTCTGGTTAAAGGGAAGGGGGTCAAATATGCAAATTTAAAGGGGTCACTCTACAAGAAGAAGATTATTTTTGTTTTAAGAGAGGAAACAACATCTGAGAAGGGAAATTTATTCAAAGGAAAACTACAGTGATTTTTCTAAAAGGTAGAGTCCTTTGTTTTAAATCAGTCCCTTAAGACAGCAAGTTTAGAAGACCTTTTTCTTGTTTCAAATAAAATATAGAAGACAGTGATCTAAGGAGAGACAAATTTCTTTAGGAGGTTTTTTATTCACATAAAAGAGGGCAGTCTTATTCCAAAGCAGAACACAGTATTTTCAAGAGAATACAGTCTATTCTTTAAATCAGTGACTTGCAATAGTGCTACCCAAAGAGACATTGTTTTTCAAAGGGACATCTTTATCTCTCCAAACAACCACAGTAAACAGTCAGTCAAAGGAAGGGGATTTCATATTTTCAAGATCAAAAGAGTTGTGTCATTTGAGCCAGTTGGTAGGCTAACTAAAAACAACCTTGGTTTTTCTCAAAGAGTAAAGGGTGTTGATTGAAGATTGATCACAGTAAACATTTGAGATAGTTTTCCTTGGAGAATCAGCCAAAGATATCAGAAGAAAAATGCCTCCTAGGCAAGATAGCAGAAGTGGTCCTCAAAAGAGGTATGAACCCTTTTCAACTGAGGAAGTGAATGCCTATCCTTCAGTGCTTTTTAACTTTCATGAAGTAGGATGTTTGGAGTTTTTTCAAAAGGTTCAAGAGGTGAAAATCTAGCTTCCATTGACACATCTATGTGCCTTAAGGCTGCAAGGGAAGCATGTTCATCTATCAGGCTTAGTATTCAAGCTTTCTCCTAGATCTATTTCCAGAGCTACCAAAATTCCATATGTCGGAGAAAAATGGTTTAAGTAGAGCTACCTAGACTTAGATCAATACAAACCCTTCTAGAAACTAGAGCATCAGGATGGATGCCCATCTATCTTTCATTTTTCCTATTTGTTGACCAGCTATGCTCCCCTCATGAAGATAATCATGAAATATTTCACATGCGAAGGAAGGTTTTCCTGGGTTTATGCTTACCATATCAGGCTACTCATGCACTTCACAAGAACCAAATTGCTAAACCTACCTTTTTTCCTCTATAGAAGTATTGAAAAGATGGCTTCTACTATTCAAAAGAAACCTTCATCTCAGCATCAATCTTGTCTTTTCCATCATTCCCTTATCAAGATTGTCATTCTCCATCAACTTGAGAAAAGGGGAATTTCTTGGGACACTTTCATTTCACATCCCGATTTCGCCACTGCTTCTTCATCCCATGCATCTCGTTCACCATCCACTCATCATATTTCTCCTTCTTCTAGTAAAACCACTCCTAAGAAGAAAAAATCTCCTATGATTGAGCAAGAAGAAGAGCATAGTGAGGAAGAAAAACACAGTGAGGAAAAACAACACAGTGATGAAGAATAGCACAGTGACAAAGAAGAGCACAGTGAGGAAAAGCAGCACAGTGAGGAAGAGCAGCACAGTGATGAAAAAGAGCATTGGGATAAAGAGAAAAATAGTGAACAGGATCAAAGTGAAAATAATCAAAGTGAAGGGAAGAAAAGTGGAGAAGAGCACAATGAATAAGAGTACAGTAATAAAGAGAAAAATAGTGAAAAGGGGAATAATGAAGAAATGGAACAGTTTGATGAGGAACACAACAGTCACAAAGAGGAAGATATTGGTAGCCCTCACAGTAGCAAGCATGATGAGGATGAAGCACAAAAAATTGAGGATACAGAGCCTAAAAGTCCTGAAGGAAGCAGGGACAAAATTGAACAAGGCAGTACTCAAGAAGACATGCAAGGTGATAGTCAAGGCATTCATGAGGAGGGTCAAAACAATCCTCAAAGGGACACTTTTGATGAAATAAAGGAAATCCCACCAGCCAACAAGGATGATGATGGGAATAGCAAAGGCAAACACCAAATAGAGCATGTGCTAGCTACCTCTCCTAGGCAAGGGGGCATGATTTCTTCTCCAAAGGTAACAAAGCCCCAAACATCAAGAAATAAAGTGGCTCAAATTGTAACTCCAAATGTTACTAGAGAACTCCTAAGCAAAGGGAAGTTGCCCAAGCAATCCATTGTCGAATTACCAAAGAGGAGGAGGACCAAGAAGGCCACCCAAAGCAAGGGAAAAGAGAAGGAGGAAAGTAGCCATGAGAAAGAGAGATATTTTGACATAATTCAGATAAACAGTGATGACAGTGACAATGAGGCCAGAATCCTAGTGTCTCTCTTGCTAAATAGAGAAGAACAAATTCATGCTCTAAGAGCAGATCTAGAGAGGTCTAAAAACCTCATTCATTTTCTGCAAACACAAAACAAGCAAATGAGTGTCCACATGGAAGTTTATGAGACACGAGCTATCAAGTATAAAAAATAAGCCTCCAAAGCGCAAATTAAGTTGGAAGAACTCATGGGCGAATTCAATGACAATGAAGAAGAACATCAGCCAAGGAGGAAGAGGCCAAGGACTATGGGACTCAAAAGAGCTTTGGTGAAGCAAAAAGAGGAAGAGACTGCCCTTTTCCAATATTTTCCTCCTACTACTTTATTCACCCAGGAGATAGAAAAAAATAGAGAAGCATGGCTTGAAAGGGTGAATGAACACTTGGAGAATAAGTTGGAAAAGGCCAATAGTGACTTGAATGTTCAAAGAAAAATGATCGGGCACTATAAGAAGCTTAATCAATTCACCTGAAGGAAATTGAAGGCTACACAAGAAAAGCTCAAGGAGGCTCGAAAGAGGGGCCCGTCACAAAAAGTGAAGAAAGGCATATCAAGGCTTGAACTTTTGGCCTTTGCTTCTCAGCATGCTTCTAAAAACCCATGAGGGTCATGCTCACCAAAATTGGGCATAATTCGACAAGTTTTTTTTTGACATTTTTGGGCTTTTTGCAAAAATCATGGGCATCGCCATTTTTGTTTGAAGCATCCTCAAAGGATGAAAATGGTATCATTGGATGCCATAATTTCAGGGGCATCTACTCAGAAAATTTCAGATCAATTGAAGATTTTTTTGTCCCCCAAAGTGGCGAAAAACAATCACTTTTTCAACACTCTGTCCCGCATATCAGCAAAGGCTATTTTCTGGGTTTTTCCACACAAGTCAGATTTTCATAGGCTTCCAATGATCAGTTTGGGAAAAAAAAAGCATTTTCAGAAACTAGACAGCCAGGGATTTCCAACGAGCCATCACAGGCCTCGTTTTGACATCGGGTAGTCCTCCAAAGGTTGCCCGCAAAACAGGGAATTTTTTGCTGCTATATTTCTGAAGTATTTTTGTAAAAATGCAGTTTTCTGAAGTGGATTTTCCAAATGCGCGTTTAGCTATTTTTGGCCATTGTCAGTTGGGAAAAGTCAATTTAATTTCCTTTTTTAGCATTTTTAGGATATTTTTATAGATATTTTGTGCCTTGGGCTTTGCAAAGCCTCAAGGACAAAATTAGATATTTTTGATGGGCCAATGAGCTTGCTAGTTGCACTAGGAGGTTCTCCTTCATTTTGGCCTATATATTCCAAGAGACTTCATTGTAAACAAGGCTGAAATTGATGATATAGAGCAATATATGGTTATACAAACTTGGAAGAAACACTTGTCTCATGCGTTGGATAGTTTCTTGAATGTTTTGGATGATTAAAGAGGACTGTTGTTGGATTCCTTGACTTGGTAAAATGGTATAGTGTCCCTCTCTGTTATGTTTCCTTAGTTTTCATACACATTTCATGCTCTTTTCTTGCTATAATATAGTAGAGAATAGATTTGAGACATGCCCTTGGAGGCACCTCAGATTTCCTGTTTCATTATAGCTTCTATGTTTTCTTCCTTCCTAGTCATATCAAGGAATTCTTAATTGCTCTTTGATCACTAAAGAAATTGTTTGTTTGTTTCATTTATGGTTTTATGCATGCTAAGTATCATTCACGGTACACCCTGCTTACTCGTAGCTAGTCATAGCTCCACCTCTGAAACCTTTCTTTGAATGTTTGATTGTCCTAGTTGAACCAAAGAGGTATTGTATCGATCTTTCCCTTTGCCTAAAACTCTGCAATCTTAGCTCAAAGTGCCCGATAGCTCAAAATACTATGTCTAGGAGTTCCCTCTTAGTAGCTTGAGTTATTTTTTTGTCTTAATTGTTTTTTTCCCCAAAGTAAGATAAAATTTCCTAAAGTTAGAGAGTCATATATCTCTATGTATTGCTTGAATGTTTATTTATATGAATTTATCAGTTTGTAGTTACATTTATCATGATTAATGGTTATCCCTACCATATAAATGTCCGCTATTGAACTATTTATGTTTGAAATCCTTTGTCCTTCACAAAATTAGTGTCCATCCCACTTCATTTACATAAAGATCCATTTTAACTTGATCAAATCGGCCCTTCAACATACCTTGTATCACCATCGGAGGCTTTCTCGACCTTTTCGACCCCATAGCCCAGTTGATCTAACAATATTTTTATCTATTTAGTCTTTGATCAGTTCCTCCCTCAAAAACCTAAAAAAAAACCCAAAAACCTACTTCACAACTAGCCTAAAATAAGAAACATAAGAAGAAAAACACATAGATATCCCTTACACAAATAGAGAGAGCCCTCTCTGAGTCCAGGAAGGCTAGGTCCTTGGGCTCCAGATTTGGTTTGATGTTACCCTATCACTTGGCTTTCCAATCAGCCAAATCACGGGACCCTAACAGTAGTTCTCCTCAAATGCCTTCCCATTCAAAAAATCTTGTTGAGATTGCAACAAGATGATGAGCTTAGTGGAAAGAAGTTGCCTTCACTAAGTGGGCCCATAGGCTATTTTTGGCACAAAGTCTATTTTTAGACTATGTCTATATTTAGACATATGGATCATATTCTATGAGTTGCAGGATGCTATTTGTGGATGGTTGGTCAAGTTGGAAAAATAGATGGACTTCTATTTTTAGACATATTGGGCAGAATCTATTTTTAGATTTCCAGTCTAGAAATAGATATGTCGAATATTATTAGCTCTTAATAATATTTGGACTATAAACATTATCTTATTCTCTTGGAGCACTTCAGTTAAGTGCACAGATGTGGCACATGAGCTGACAGAAGGAATTGCGCTATTCCTAAGGGTTAAGTGGAGCTATTGCATGGATACTTCAGTTAGAACTCATGTGAGAGAGTTTGGTGGAGTTGATTGAGGAAGTTAATGAAGTTGTATTCAGTTTAACTAAGCTAAACATAGTTGAGCTAGTTGTATCTAGTCTAACTGATTGATACACTAGTGAGAGTGGTGTGAATTAATTATTAATTAATTCACTAATTATAAACTCATTAATAAACTAAAGAATACATCAGTTAACTTCAGTGCATGGACAGTTTCAGTGGAGACCAGTGAAGAGATAGGTGAAAGAGCAGTGTGACTATCAGTTGTGACTATACTGTTGCATGATTTGCAACAACCAGTGATTGGAGATGCTAATGAGGATTGCGCAGTACAAGACAGGTGGTTCAAAGTTATTTATGAGCCATTCTTCATCATTGATTACGCAGTAGAGGCATGCTATCAAGTGGTAGATATTGGAGCATATGTTTTGCTAGATCTAGCTTGATTAGTGTGTAGCAATTGGAGATTGTACTAAGACCTTGTGAGGAGCTTTGTATGATGCTTGTTACATGATCTCTATGACATATAATATACAGATAGTTGGGGGTTTTCAGCTTTAAGCTTTCCCATGAAATACTATTTTCATATGTGTGATTTTTTATGGTTTTAATGTGTGCATGCAATTTTTTTTATTTCCGCAATTAATGATCAATGGTAGAAGAGATTATGTATTGTGCATGAAGTTAAAATAGTGTGTGATCAGGAGAATCTTGGTGGATAACATATCATTTATTCAAATTTCTACATGGTATTAGAGTGATATTGATCATTGGAGCAATTGCAAAACATTGAAGCGGTTGAGTTTTGAGCTGGTGGAATTCGAATTTGCAGCAGTGTTTTCTTGTTGTCAAAGTTGAGATGTCTTTCAGCGGATTTCGATTGGAGTATGCCCTTGAGGGTAGCTCAAATTATATTGCATGGAAGGACAAGATGGAGGCGGTGTTGGATGACAATGGGTTGAAGGAGTTCATAGATGCAGATATTCCAAAAACCTACTTCTAGTGATGCTGCCGTACTTGACGCATGGCAAAAGAAAACATCAAAGTGTCGAAGGATTCTGTTGGAAGGTGTGAAGGATCACATAGTGTCTAGCCTTCATGGTAAAGCTTCTCCATTCTTGATGTGGAAAGCTTTGACAGATTTATTTCAAAGCAAGAGTTACTAGAGGAAGTTGGCGCTCAAGGATAAACTCAGGAACATAAAAATGGAGAAAGGCGACAGTATGCCCAAGTACCTCACGAAGTTCATCCAATGTAGGGATGAGCTGGGAAGTGTGGGGGCTATTGCTGATGACGAGGACTTAGTGAGCTTGGCTCTCCTTGGGCTTCCGAAGAGTTGGCATTCCTATCAGGACTTTGTCAATGGTCGGGAGAAATTGCCAAGATGGGAGCGACTTTGGTCAGATCTTGTGCAAGAGGAGATAAGGTGGAGTACCAGGGACGGATCCTCATCAAATAACTCAGATGAATAAAATTGCGCTTTGGCTGCCAAAGCAAGGAAAGGGAAGAGAAAGAAGAATGCTTCTCAATCCGGTGTGAAAGGCAAGAATCAGTACATGTCCAAGGTGAAGTGATTTCACTGTCACCAACACGGACATTACACCACTAATTGTCCATAGAAGAAGAAAAATAAGTAGGCTGCTGGATCCGTAGCTAGAGAGGCCCTAGCCTCATAGTTTGAGATGTATTTTTCACTGATCGCATGCTTGGTCTCAAGTGTGATGGGTTCAGTGTGTTTTCTTGACAGTGGTGCATCTTTTCATATGACTGGAGACAAATATTTGTTTACTGATCTGGATGAGAAAGATCTTGGAGTGCACATCGAGATGGGAGATGATGGTAGATATAGTGTGACCGGTATCAGTACCATTTCCTTTGAGAGGGAGTCTGGTAAAACATTCGTATTGAAGGAAGTGATGCATGTTCCAGGATTGAAGAAGAATCTTATCTCTGTGGCGATGTTAGAAGACAAGGGATATGATGTTGTATTTAGCGAGGGAAAGTCTTTCCTGTGCAGTAAGGCAACTGGTGAAACCCGAAGAATAGGGGGTTGAGTTAAGAACCTTTATCAATTGTAGCTAGATGGCTGTGCAGCAATGGCAGTCAAGGTAGAAGGAGTGGTGAGCCGGGATGATGGCGAGCTGTGGCACCAGAGATTGGGCCACCTTCACCATGGAGCTTTGAAGATAATGCAGCAGATTTCTACTAGGCTTCCCAAAGGTACACTTGCGCAGTCAGATCAGTGCAAGGGATGTACTTTGGGAAAATTTGTGAAAGCCACCTTTCATGATAAGGATAGTTGCGCCATGACAATCCTTGAGAGAATTCACACAGACATGTGTGGACCTTTCTCAGTAGCTTCGACAGCAAAGAATAGGTACTATGTGATATTTGTTGATGATTTTTCTTGTAAGTGCTAGATCTTCTTCATGCAGAAGAAGAGCAAGACATACTCAAATTTTTGTGAGTTCAAGGCACTGGTTGAGAAAGAATCGGGGAATCGGGTGAAGGCTCTTAGGAGTGACAATGGTGGTGAATTCATCTTTGGCGAATTCAAGGACTTTTGCAACGCAAAAGGAATTCGAAGAGATCTCATAGCACCTCATAACCCACAGCAGAATGGAGTTGTGGAGCGAAAGAAAAAAACGATTTTGGGTGCTACACGGGCGATGTTGCATGATCAGGGCCTTCCCATACACTTGTGGGATGAGGCATCCAACACTGCGGTTTATGTGCAAAACCATTGTCCTCACAGGATACTTGGCATGAGTATACCCGAGGAGGTGTTTTCTGGTAAGAAGCTTGATATTTCCCATTTGAGGATTTTTGGTTCACCTGTTTACATTCATGTGATGAAGGATGCCAGGAAGAAGCTGGAGTCGACTGCAGAGGTTGGGATATTTGTGGGGTACACTGATACACCCCACAACTATCGTGTGTACTTGCCAGATAGTCACAAGACTGTTGTGCGATGGGATATCAAATTTCATGAGGAGAAAGCCATGAAGTGTTTGCTTGAGAGGGCGCCACACTTGCATGCAGATGAGGAGCTATTAGTTCCTAAGGATGAGCCTCTGGATGTGGATCAGCCACAAGAGGAGGTTCATGGAGTGGAAGATACCACTCATGCATCGCCAACCATCAGAGGGCGGAAGCGCACTACAGAAGTTGAGCGACTGGCTCAAGATGTAGAGAATGTTGTAGGAACACCTACATCACAACGCAGACTGAGACAGTCACCTGACCGGTATACTGGATACATGGCTCTTATGAGCAAGTGTATCGTGATGGAGCCATCCTCTTTCAAGGAAGATGTGGAGGATTCCGCATGGGTAGATGCCATGGTGGAAGAGTATGATTTGATTGTCAGAAACAGTGCATGGGATATTGTCCCAAGGACGGAAGGGAAATCAGTGGTGGGTTCAAGATGGATCTACAAAGTGAATCAAGCAGCTGACGGGAGTGTGGAGAAGTAAAAGGAAATATTTTTTGCCCAAGGCTTCTCACAGATTGAGGGGATCGATTATGAGGAAACCTTTGCACCTGTCGCAAGGTATTCTTCCATACGGACGATTCTTGCTCTCTCAGCGCAGATGGGGTGGCACATTCATCAGATGGATGTGAAGACTACGTTCCTCAACAGGGTGATTAAGGAGGAGGTGTACATAGAGAAACCTGAAGGTTTAGAGATCTTCAGCAACGAATCACATGTGTGCAGGCTCAAAATAGCGCTATATGGGTTGAAACAAGCACCTCGTGCTTGGTACACACGGATAGACAGTTATTTCACCAGACTTGGATTCTCCAAGAGTGAGGCAGATCTGAACCTATACCAGATTGTGGTGGAGGGTAAGTTGCTGATCATTTTACTTTATGTAGATGATTTTATTTTGACAGGTGATGAACTGTTGATACACTAATGCAAGGCTGATCTTGCAAAGGAGTTTGAGATGAAGGTCTTGGGCCTCCTTCATTATTTCCTGGGATTGGAAATTTGGCAGCGCAGTGATGGACTGTTTGTTTCTCAAGGCAAGTATGCTACTTTGGCAGAAGTTCAACATGCATGGCTGTAAGCCTGTTGATACTCCTCTTCCCGGTGGATGGAGGAAGGAGGATGCTACTTCGGCAGAGGTAGTGGATGCCACTATTTATCGACAGTTGGTGGGGTCGCTCATGTATCTGGTCAATACATGACCCAACATATGCTATGCTGTTAACCAACTTTCACAAGCTATGGTTAAGCCTACCAAGCTCTTTTGGAAGGTAGGAAAGCATGTATTGATATATCTCAGAGGCACATCGGGATATGGATTATGGTACAAACAGTCGGATGAGGTGAGGCTATGTGGCTTCACAGATGCAGATTGGGTAGGGAGCCCAATGGACAGAAAGAGCACATCTAGAGGGATTTTCAGTATCAGGTCAACAGTAGTTTCTTAGTACAGTAGGAAGAAGAGATCCGTGGCACTCAGTTCAGTAGAGGCCGAGTATATGGCAGCGAGTTTGGCTGCCTGTGAGGCTATATGGATGAGGAAGATCCTAGTCGGGTTTTTTTGTTCACACTTAGATCCTACTGTGATATATTGTGATAATCAGAGTTGCATCAAACTCTCGGTTAATCAAGTATTTCATGATAGATATAAAAAAATTGATATCCAGTATCATCATATCAAATATTGTGTGCAGCGGAAGATCATGTTACTTTCATACATTCCCACGGAGGATCAGGATGCTGATATCTTGACGAAGGCGCTCACCAGGAGCAAATTCGAATACCACATAGGCAGGATAGGGGTGGCAGATAATCCTTATCTTGTTGAGAGGGAGTGTTGAGATTGCAACAAGATGACGAGCTTAGTGGAAAGAAGTCGCCTTCACTAAGTGGGCCCGCAGGCTATTTTTGGCGCAAAGTCTATTTTTAGACTATGTCTATTTTTAGACATATGGATCATGTTCTATGAGTTGCAGGATGCTATTTGTAGATGGTTGGTCAAGTCGGAAAAAATAGATGGACTTCTATTTTTAGACATATTCGGCGGAATCTATTTTTAGATTGCCAGTCTAAAAATAGATATGTCGAATATTATTAGCTCTTAATAATATTTGGACTCTAAACATTATCTTATTCTCTTGGAGCACTTCAGTTAAGTGCACAGATGTGGCACATGAGCCGAAAGAAGGAATTACGCTATTCCTGAGGGTTAAGTGAAGCTATTGCATGGAGACTTCAGTTAGAACTCATGTGACAGAGTTTGGTGGAGTTATTGAGGTAGTTGGTGGAGTTGTGTTCAGTTTAACTTAGTTAAACATAGTTGAGCTAGTTGTATCTAGTCTAACTGATTGATACACTAGTGAGAATGGTGTGAATTAATTATTAATTAATTCACTAATTATAAACTCATTAATCAACTAAATAATACATCAGTTAACTTCAGTGCATGGACAGTTTCAGTGGAGACTAGTGAAGAGATAGGTGAAAGAGAAGTGTGACTATCAGTTGTGACTATACTGTTACATGATTTCCAACAACCGGTGATTGGAGATGCCAATGAGGATTGCGCAGTACAATCCAGGTGGTTCAAAGTTATTTATGAGCCATTCTTCAGCATTTAATGTGCATTAGAGGTAGGCTATCAGGTGGCAGATATTGGAGCATGTGTTTTGCTAGATCTAGCTTGATTAGTGTGTAGCAATTGGAGATTGTACTAAGAGCTTGTGAGGAGCTTTGTATGATGATTGTTACATGATCTCTATGACATATAATATACAGATATTTGGGGGTTTTCAGCTTTCAGCTTTCCCATGAAATACTGTGTTCATATGTGTGATTTTTTATGGTTTTAATGTGCGCATGCCATTGTTTTTATTTCCGTAATTAATGATCAATGGAAGAAGAGATTATGTATTGTGCATGAAGTTAAAATAGTGTGTGATCAGGAGAATCTTGGTGGATAACATATCAGTTATTCAAATTTCTACACATCTCATGATAGTGCTGTAGATCTTCGTAGAATAGGTAGGGCTGAAACATAACTCCTTGAAGGCCCTTTGTAGCATCTCCTCCTTGAGCTTGGAGGCTCTAGGCAAGAATATCCTATCATAATGATAGATGAATCCCTCATGGATTAGATAACCCTCTCCATGCACTTGGCCATCAAGCATTATACAAGTGTAGAGATCCTTGGAGTAATCCACCAACAACTGCGATCTCCAATATAGATCTACACTCCCCAACAAGGATAGCATTGATGATGCATCAATAATATTGCTTGCCATGTTGCTGATCTCTCCTCTGACATCTCTTATGCAAGAGGTAAAAGTAGGAATGACATACCTCCCCTTTGCCTCCCCAACAGTTCAGAATTAGAAAGGAAGGATGGTGAGGATGATGAGAGAGGAAAATTCCCCTCTTTCTGGTGCTTGCATAAGCCTTCCAGCGCTATAGGTGTGTCTCCTAATGCTCCTTTCCCTCCTAGATTTGATTCTGGAGCATCAAGTAGTGATATATCTCCCACTAAAAATGAATCTGGTGGTCTCCCTGGTGGTTTGACACTAGATGAAAATGTCCCTTGAAATAATCTCATGAACATGAGAGAAGGGACAATGAGATCCTTGCTTCCATTGCACAAATCCATCTATGTTTTTTGTGTGGAAGTGTTAGGTGTGGGTTAATAATGCATGCCTCTGATCATATGAGGTGTACCACTCTTCTTGTCCACCCATTCCATTTTCAAAGCCTCCCAATCAGTGGTGACTTTCCCCAATGTAATTAGCCATTGAACACCCAAAATAACATTGGTGTCTAGTATGTCAACTACAAAGAAGTGATCCACCAATGTATAGGATCCCATGGTGACTGTAAGTGATGGAACATAATGCATGCATTGCATTGTCCTATCTCCTGGGACTAGAACATAAAATCCCTCAAAGGTATCAGTGGGTATGGCCCTCCTTTGCACAATATGAGCATCAATAAAGTTGTGGGTGGCCCCACTGTCAATAAGAACATATACCCTCTGATTCATGATTGAACCATGAACTCTTAGGGTCAAGTACTTAGGTACTCCCCTTAAATATGCAATATTTCCTCCAATAGGAGAAAAATATACACTCCCATCTCTTGATGGTGATGGATATCCCTCAACATTTTCAGCGCTGTGACCCTTCCTTGGTGCATCATATTCTTCTTCCTCCTCAACATCTGAGAAGACTTCTATGTAATGTGCTTTCCCAACAGAAAATCTATGTCCCAGTGCCCATGATTCTTGGAAAGTGAAACATAGCCTCTGCTTCCTTAGTTCCCTCTGGACTTCAATATCAAGAGGCTTCTTGACTGAGCTCTCCTTGGAAGGAGAAAATTTCTCTTCCTTTCCCTTATAAAGGTAAGAGGGATTGTTCTGGAAAGTTGCCTTTGCTTTTGGCAAGGCATCTTGAAGGTCTCTAGCCCTCTCAATGGCATCATGAAATGTGATAGGCTTGGTAGATTTAACCAACCCATGCAAAGGTTCATCCAACCCATCGATGAACATGTACACCCTCGTTGCTGCAGATAGATCATAAACCATAACAGATAATCCTAGAAACTCAGAGATATAAGATTTTGCATTACCTGACTGCTTCAGCTTTGCAAGGCTCATGAAAGGTGCTTCTGGATCCTTTTTGTCAAACCTATCCACCAGTCTTCTATTAAATTCAGAATAGGTAGTCAAATTGGCATGGCCCAATGTAGAAAACCCATGGAACCACCAGTTGTGTGCTTCACCTTCAAGGTGCAACGCTGCAATCTTGATGGCTTCCATCTCAGGGAATTTTTTCAACTGGAAATAGATATTCAGCTTTTCTACCCATGCCTTGGCAGAACTAGTGGATTATCTATCAAAATTGGGTAAAAAGAATCTACCCACAGAGTGATGTCTTTCATGATTCTGAGTGAATCCACCATCTCTATACTGATGCCTTGGTCTTATTTTGTCCTTGAGATGAAAAAACTCTTGAAAACTCAGGTGGTCCTTGAATCTCTGATTCTAGGACTCATACTCTACAAAATAGTCTTCAAGGGATACTTGCTCATGAAGCCCTTCATTCTCCATAGCCAAAAAGGTAGGAATAGTAGAGCGTTGTGCAGCTTGTGGCTGGTTCACTAGTTGATCATTCCAGTGGTGAGATATGACAGAAATTTCCCTTGGATGAGACCTTCTAGGAGACTCCTCGAGTCTGTCTAGTCTCATCTCTTTGATCTCTCTAGTAGGATCTTGCATGGATACCAAAATATTTCTTGCAAACTCTTCTCCTTCTTTATCACTTCCAGTTTCAGGGGCTTTACCCTTGTCTTGATCATCAATCGTATAATCAAATTTCTTGTGGCTTCTATTATGATACCTCTTCTCCCTCTCAGTAAGAGGTTCATCTTATTCTGAAAGCATTTTTTCTTTGGCTCTTTACTAAAAGCATAGGCTGTGCCAAGAAAGAATCTTTGATACCATTGTAATATCCCCAAATGGGAATACACAACAATGCCTGCTGAAATAATGCACTTCTGGGAAATCTGTGCACTAAAATGATTTTGCAGATCCTGGATCCCTTAGATTAGTGGATCTGGGGTCTAGATCCAAAAGGAGAGCAAAAAAAAATCAAACTAGGTGTGGTAAATAGATCTCCCACCACCTAGTCTAGCTAAAAAACACCTAAAGAGAGGGGCTGTAGCTATGTACAACAAAATGCTTCAGAAATAACGCATTTTTGAAAGCATGAGAAGGAGGCCAATAATAAAGATCAAATTTTGAATATATAACATAAAATCAGATCCATAATGATGCTCTTACATTATACAACAAAATATAGAAGACACAAGAGACAGAACTCTTCAGAAAAGAGGGTTGCAACACATGTATTTACTGAAAAATGGCTTACCAACATTATTTTATGGAGTTGAAATAGCTATATGTTACACTTCAAATCTGGAGCAGATCTGTGTACATAAGATCAGATCCATTTCAGATCTATACACTAGAAAGGCTCTATTACAAGATCCCCTTGGGGCTTTGCTCAAATCATGCAATACAAAGAGTAGATTTGAGTTTAAAGTAGAAGATCTGCAATATTATTCAGAAATTTCTAAAGATATTTTACAATAGGAACATATCAGATCTATACAAAACATGGATCAGCAAGCAAATCCATGGATCACCAAAGTGAAAGGCAAAGCCCAACACCAGCGATCTCTTCTCAGAAAGGGGATCAAAACACAAAACAAATCTTCCTATGAAAATAACGTAGTCCTGGAAGGGTAACTGCACTGTAGCCTAAAGCATTGAGTTGGCCTGATGCCAAGATGTGAAATATCAGCTCCAAAGGTTCAGAACTCTCTTGCCCTTGGGATAGAAGACTTTCCCAGTGAAAAGAGGGCCTGAAATGGCCTAGATCTGAGCAGATATGACCTCCAATTGCTACAGATTGCAAGGAAAACCTAATCCTGAATAGGATTAGCATTGTAGTTGAAAGCTTGGCCGAATGCCTGATAGTGGATGAAATCAGCAAGAATCCTCCAAGAAATCCTCAATGGAAGAGGTGGGATCCCTGCATAGGAACTCCCAAGTGCTAAGCAACACTATTCTCAGCTAAACAACAAAGAATGGTATATGTCTAAACAAACACTATACTTAGAAATATGCACAATCAACAACCCTTTCTTGTTGCTCTCCTCTTCCTTTTATAAGTTGAAAGCCTTGTCAAACCCTAAACCAGTTTAATGAATTAGCTCCTTTCACATGAGGGGCCTCCATTTAGAACTGTGTTGTCCATCCATGAGGTACATTGTATCTAGACAACACTGTAGATTTGGTCAAGGTTGACCCAGTCTCATAGCTCAAATCCCTTTCACACCTGCAAGTGATTTTATTACATGGCCCAGATTTATCCCTGTTCATATGGGCATTGATTTATTCATTATTTTCAAGAGTTTTACATGTCCTCCTTTATTCATTTATTCCTACAACAGAAAATGAGACAAAAATGTATATTCCTCTTAGCTTAGGCTAAGTAAGAATATTACAATCAACATCTCAATTTTTGAGTTATGTGATAGAAAAATATAGTGAGGAAGAGACTCTTGATGATCTTGTTACAGAGGAAATACCTATGGACTGTAATCTTAAGGGAGTTCTAGTGGATATAGAGCTTGTTAAAACATTAAGCATTAAACCTATCTTATCCCATAAATAGAAAAAGAGATTAGTGTGGTTACTGGGAAAGAATAAAGAAGAATTTGTGTGGGATTATAAGGACATGAAGGGTATCCATCCTACTTTGTGCACACATCATATATATTTAAAGAAAGGATCTTGTTGTTATAAATTAAATAACAAACCAATGGAACACATAAAATATTGTAAAAAAAGAAAACAAAAAATCATAAATAAGAGAGACACATAAATATGTGGTTCACCCAATTTGGGTGACGCACAATAAGAAACAACCAATCCTTCCTTTTATATTATCTAGAAAAATGAAGGGATACAACCTAAACCAAATCTTCTGTAAATTCCTCTTTTCTCTCAAATAGTATCCTCTTTTATTCTCACCCAGAATAATACACAGTCATAATATAATTCCCTCATATAAACCAAGGGTTTCCTTCTAGGGAAAAAAATCCATAAATTAACATAACTTCTATTGTTAGATATTCAGCCTAATGAATGACCCAAATTTATTATGAAATTATAATATTTCACAAGGAATTTTTCTCTATTTTTTTGCTTCAGCGACGCTACCCCTGAACCCCCGCCATTGGAGGGTTAGGTGGCTATCACCACACCCCACCCATGCCCACCCCACCCCCCCTACGCCCCGATGGTAATAGTGGGGGATAAAGACAACCCAGACCCCCCTATCAGGGGTTGGGATCCAACCACAGCTGAAACAAAAACCTCTAAAGAATCAGGAAGATAATCAGGCTCCACACTCAACACTTGATATCTCTAGTAACCTCAATGTAGAATGCATCAAATATTTAAAATTGTTGTCAAGGAGGAAATTAAAAATCTCTTAGATGAAAATTTCATCTATATAATTTCTAAAAATCAATGGTTATCTCCACTTTTCATTGTCCCTAAGAAAAATGGAATATGTACCATCTGGAATATGTACCAGTTGCTGAATTCTTAAATATTTTCCTTGGCTCTAAATTTAAGCAAAAGAGAGGAGCGTAATTGTGCTTTCGAAAAGCAAGAGAGGAAGCCTTGTGATTGTTATATTGTAGGTGTTTCAAGGTTCTTCTACTATAGAGGGGAAAGGAAAAATGAGCCTCTAAGAGAGAGGTAATAGTACCAACCTAGTAGATACATGTGCAAACAAGAAGGATCTATTTGACACCCAACAAAATCATGGAAAATTTTAAGAACACACCTAAAATTATATGTATAGTAAATTGGAGAATCCCCAAGATACATATGTAAAATGAAGGTGATTGTATTAATAATATAATATGTATATATAATTTTTTTGGCGAATCTCTCACCATATTATATTATCTTGTAAAATGACGTGGAATCACTAGTACACAATGGAAAATCACTAAGAAAAGGTGAATCACTAGTACAAAATGTAGAATCACTAAGAAATCCAAGTGTTATTGCAGTCGCTTGGTACCAAGAGGGTATTCAAGAAGAAATTGTAAATAACTTGACTACATTGCTAGTGAATCAGAAGAGCTTAAATAATATTTTGATGTTAGGACCATATTAAAAACTGAGGTAATATTGCTACTGTGAATATCAATATCTGGAAGGGGAAATCTCAATAGAAAAGCAAGGATTTTCATAGAATGTGATATAACTCCTTCATACTTAGATTTTAGGCAATGCCCTATTATTTCTATAAAATGGTATAACATCACTATTAAATATTAATCACTCTTATCTACTTTATTATTTTCATATGGTTCTCAAGAAGTCTCAATGCAAAAACTGCGATTAGATACTTATTGGGTGTATCTAGCTTATCATATGTAGGTACTTCCATTGAATTTTTATATGAGTCCAATGATTTTGAAGATGTTAGGCCAGGTTTAATAAACAAATCAATATTGAAGATGTTAGGCCAGGTTTAATAAAGAAGGAAATCTTGAAGATGTTAGGCCAGGTTTTAATAATAAAAAAAAATTTACGTCAAGTAATGGTAACAAGAAATCGAAAAATATATTCTCTACTTATGAATGTGTTGAATATTTTCCTAAAAAATTAAAATTTCTTAGCTCACGCTTCCCAGGACCTATGATGCATTTCCTGATAATTTAAAACCATAAGGTCAAAAATTGACAATCTATATGCAATTTGACAATATAATATTTCCAAGTAGAAGTGCATGCATTATACTTTTAACATATAAATTTAGTGATAATGAAATGAGAGACCGGAGAGGATGGTTTTCTAATATTATGTAAGAAATTAAAGTAGATTAGAATTTTAACTAAGACATAACAAAATGAATAAGAAAGAATGGGAAGAAGGGAAGGATGGACGACTATGCACCATACTAACTATAGCAAGAACCATTTCCAAGTCCCATTATATTTTTTCATATTCACCATATTTCTTGCAAAATTATTTTATGTTTCCATTAGAAAACAAAGTGCTCTTACTATTGTCATGGAAAATCTTACATTGCAATTGTTGCCTTTGTTGAAGGTTATACATCACACAAAGCATCACTAGTATGATCATGGATGAAAAAATTCTTTCATAATATTCAACATACACAACCCCATGTGGTTTTCTCTGAACAAAATTGATACAACCAACTCCTCCCAACATGCCATCACTGCTCATCTACATGATTGGCTATTGGATGGGAGTTCAAAAATGCCTACATAAAAGGGACGGAATGAAGGGAAATAATGTCCATCATCTAAAACAAAGGTATTAAAATATGGTTATGGAAACACATGACTGTAATTATGGACTAGCTCATGAACCTCACCTTGTGAAGATGGAGAAGGTCATGGTTAGTTAATAAGTTGATGCCAAAATTCAAGCCTTTTTTTCTCTGTTGATATTATGATTTCAAGTAGCTTTGTTTTATATTTCAGGCTACTGGACATTATTTTGCTGGTCTCTCCCACATGATATTTTCCTTACATCCCTTATCCCAATCCCTCCGTACCTTATTTTATCAAAATCCATGTCTCATTCTGGTTCTTCCCCTAAATATTAGAAAAATCAAGGTCAAGGAGTCTCCTCGCACATGAGAGAATAGAATGACATAAAAGCCTTTGTATTATAGTATTTTGAGCATACACCTAAGGTATCTAGAGAGGAATTGAAATAATTTAAAATGAATCAAGAGTAGGAAGAATATTTCTATCAAATAAAAGGGTTGAAGAAAATATAGGACAATGGAATCCATACCTGGGTAATACTATATCGATACACACCCAATATATGTAAACAACATAATATATCTATTGGAAAATAAAAACTATCTTGGGTAAAGTCATGTTATAAATAAGTGAGTCCCAACAAGATATTATCTTGTGCATAGATACTCTACAATTACAAGTGGAAAATTTGTATTAGAAAGTGACTTATGTAGCCAAGAAAGTAGTAGAATTAGGATTTCCTAACAAAAATGAAGAGGAGATTGCACCTTCACCCCAACAAGCATATTCCCCGTGATGATGGTTGAGTTTTTTATTATTGTTTTTACTTTTTACATTAGGCTATAAAACCTTCTCATTAGCTCTAGTTTTAAGTCTTTCATTGCTTTTTCTGACATTCTTAGGCTACATGACTTATATATTTATAATTTTCATAGTTAAACTAATAATTTTGTCAAATAATTTACTTATGTGCTACTAGTTTGGTTTCATCATTGGCTGAGAAATAACTACATAAATGATGTTTTCTTATTTAAAGTAATACAAAGGTGCGACTAGCTTACCAAAAAAACAATATTCAACTTACATAGGTATGTACAAGTATCATTCCACTATCGTCAAGGGTTCCAAATAAATGTTTTCCCATGGACAACAATAAGAACCCTATTTATCAAATAAAATTATTCACCTCAACAACATCATTTGAAGCATTAGAATCATCAAATGCTTTTAAACACCTTCCTTAACAGTCTACAACTTGCAAATATATATACCCTATTCTCTTTTAAAAATTAGGTATATTATGGGAAAATAAAAGAACTATAGAAGAATTGTACAAAATATATATGATTACAACAAAAAATCAACATCAATAGGTAACTTGAGTCAACACAATGCAACATGTTATGTTAGTCCTCCCGACTAATAACACACTATCCACTAAGTTGTGTCAAACAGAGAAACATAAAAAATGTCAACAATATAAAGAAAAACACTCAAGACAATTTCTAAATTACACCTATAGGTTTTTAAGTCTCATTCTTCTTGAAAGCACATTCAAAATTTTGCACGGTTAAATTATCAATACTAGTTTGCAAATGAAAGGAGCGCATTTGAATTTTTACAACTTGGATTCTTATGCTTCAAGGATTCTTCCTTAGATCTATGAACATAGAACCATGTATGATGAAAGAATAGTTCCAAAACTATGTAGAGGGTATGGTATTTGAGATGTTCACAAACTACAACAAATTTTTATCAAGTGCAACATGAACAAATTTCCATGATATTTATACAAAGCTAGTTTGTGTAACACCTTGCCTTATTGTACTCACTGTATTGAATTTTGCAGTGTTGTCATTTAAAATTATAGAAGAGATCAAAAATGGCATACATGGCTACCATTTTCATCTCCCCTATTTTGGGTTCATGAATATTCCCTACTGAAGGCTTATAGTGAAGTGGAATCGAGAAAATAGATGGATCGAAGAACATCAGTGATGAAATCTTCATTGAAAAATGTTACAGTTTCTCCAAGACTATCTCTTAGGAAGTAAGTTTAGGAGAATATGGGCTTGAGCAGTGTCCACCATGGTCTTTAAACTTCAAGGATCTATATATAAAGATCTCATCTTCATTCTAATCGTGATTATAATTGGCCACAAGTTTTCAGTGGAATAATAATAGTTTGTTGAAGCATGGGGGAGATAATCATCATGTGGGTGTTTTTGGGAAGAGTTTAGTGTTTTGTCACCGAGGTAAATAGAGGTTTTAGGGAAAAATAAAGATGAAGGAAGAGCAAGCTGAGAGAATTATGTAAAATATCAATGCAAGTTTCGATTCAATTTCTCCATCACTCAAGAGAAAACACTCCCCTCCCCCCCAAGCTCGATATCCAAAACTCTCCCAGAGAAGTCTTGATTGAGGTAATGCTTTCATCGTTGTCTTCCAAACAATTAAAATTCCTCTGAATATCTCTACATTTATTTTAATCCAATATTATACTAATCTTGGGGCTATTAGTGAGAATTATTTTTCCCCATAGATCTTCATGTGCAACATTTTTCATAGGACCTATGCTGCTAGGGCCATTCTAAAAAAAATAATTATCTTTTTCTCTTTTCACTTATCCAATGGAAATTTTTTTGTTTTCTCCATGATTCATTTAATGGGCTATGGATAACCAATATATGAATATTCCCTTTAATTTGTTTCACTTGTCGATGAGCCCCCTTTCACTAGACAACCACTTGTATCACTAGATTTACTTTATATTTCCATAGAGAAAAAAACCTATTTCTATGATTAAAGTCTTTAGGTTTTGAAAGAAAACCTAAATATTTAGTTACATTGTCAAAAGGAACAAGTGTAGAGGGAATTACTCACATTGTATTCCTTCTTCCACTCTAGAAAAATTAAAATGTTTACTAAATTCTTGTAATTTTGTTGCACACATCTAGGATTTCCTTGTACTTACCAGCTTCTCCCCGAGTCCCTAATCTGAACAAAATAATTTCATTTGAAAATAACATGTGTTGAAAATATATGGAGTTTACCTTTTTAATCCCTTTGATGGAACCTTCTCTCTTGTTGGTTTTTATCATTTTAATTAGTCTTGCAACCAAACAAAAGAATCTAGAACCTGGTCGATTTATTAGAATAACAAAGGAAGACAAGGATAAGAACTCCTTGATGTAGTTCACCACTGGAATTATAGAATATTAATTTGGTATAAGTGAGCTTAAAATCCACAATCTGGGTAGAAGATACTAGTAAATTACCTATAAATGGATCCCGTAAAACCTCTTTGTCATATGAGTTTGGGGATTATACCTTTAAATATCATAGAAGATCTAGACCTAGATATAGCCTAAGACCTAGAAGAGATGGTTCCCAAAGGGATAAAGAAGGGGTACAAGGAGTTCTATAAAAGGAGAATGATTAGGGATCATTAGTGGGTTGGAAATACTATCTTATCATAGAAAAGAAGAAAGCCATTAAAGAATAAAAACATATGACAATAAAGGGGTACCCAAAGTAGGGGAGAGATTAGAGAAGGTTGAAGCATGATAATTCTATCATTACATTAGCCATGATAATGTGCTTTGCCAAATACAATCCAGATTTCATGTATCTTTCAGGAAAATGTCTGGGAAGGAAAGAACGTAGAGGCTTTATTATCAGCATTTCTAAATGATTCCATCTTACCCTAACAAAGAATAAATACATTAAAGAGGTTAAGGAAGGAAAGAAGATGATGATGAAATGACCCTTAGAGAAGGGAAGGCCTCATAAAATTTGAAACCATGATAATTTCGTCATTTAGTCTGAGAGGGGTGATAGGTACCCACAAAAACTAGCCCTCATATTTTTTTTTCCAAATCCAATCCATATGTCATTTTTCTTCATGAAACTATGTGTGAAGGGGAATAACACAAAGTATTTACTATAAAAATGCTAAAAGATTGGCATTTTAATTTAGTAGATTGTGAGGAAATATCAAACTGCAATATTACTTGCTGGAAAGATACAATTTCTCTCATTAATGTATCTTTTTTTCTTACAGGTGTCAGAACATATCTAAAATATAAATAAGGTGGGGAGGATTTTTTAATTTTTACTTTGTATGGGCCATATGATGATATGAAATTTATTGAAAAAACTGACAGGATCATAGAGCAAAATATAATATTTGGAGTTGAATTTAACTTGAAAATGAAAGGTGGGGGAACTTGGGGAGAAGGAGCTAGGAAAGAATCAAGATCCCCTCACTAGTTATGTTTTCCAATTGTTTGAAGATCTCATGCTTTGTGATACTGAAACTAATGACAAAGCTCCAACTTGGAGAAATTTTAGAAGTGGAATAGATGGAGTGTCAAAATGACTTATCAGATTCCTAGTTTCAAAAAGAGTGCTAGAAGATTCAGATAGGTTGAATTCAAGGGTTAGAGATGGAGGTGACATTGACCATATTATCTTTACTACAAACAAAGCTAGGTCGCTACAAATTTAATCATGGTTGGTTAGAATAAGAGGGGTATGAAATCCTAGTAACCTTGAATTGGAGCAAATTTGACACAAATACATGAGAAACAATGATAATTCAATTGGAAGAAAATTTGAAGTGAGTCAAGAGTAGTCATAGAATGGGAAAAAATTAAAGCCCAGGTAGCTCAAATTTAGTTAGGACTAACGGAAAATTTAAACTAATGCATGATGTAACTAAAGAAGGAATCTTCTTAGAAGTTGAGAAAACCAATCTGAAAAATCTAGAAGAAATAAAAATGGAGTCGTTAGAGAATGAATATGTTAGTCATCAGTAATTTTTGTTGATATCAAAAGATGACTAAGTTATGATCCTATATTTCTAAAAAAAAAATTGAGAAATATTGTGAGTTTTAGAAATCTCACAGCCTTCATTATCCTAAGTCAATCTGTTTCACTGAATTTCTCCCTCTTTTCCTTCTTAAAGGTTTACCCCACTGCTACAAACAAGGACTTCATTATTGGGCCTGTTTGCCTCATTTCACTACCTCACCCTCACTCTCATTCATGGCCTTTTTCCTCTGAAAAACCCATTCCTCCTTTCATAAAAACCCTCATGAAACACCCCTCCATTCATCATTTTTCCTCTGAAATATTAAACAATGTAAAAACTCCCCTTTTACATTGTTTAAAACTAAGTTTTAGCCAATCGGGTCCTTTAAATTTATTATAAAACTCTGTTTTATGTATAAAACATGCCCTTTTACAAAGTATAAGCCTTAAGCCCATTTTTTTCTTAGCCTTAGCCCCCTCACATTCCTATGACCGTTACCTCTGTTATCCCTAAGCCCTTCCCCCGATGCAAATAAACCTCCGCCCCTTTCATTTTCATAAACCACCAAAACCTTATAATAAAGGCCCTCAAACCTTTGGAATATTAAAATAATGGGCCCCTCCTCCCACTCTCTGGCGCCCCTCCATAAAACATATAAACCAGCACATTTTAAATTAATATTTAAGGCCCCGGGCCCCATACTCCATCTAACCCCACCATCCAATCGCAACCCTCCACCTATCCTCCACTTCTGTTGACCCAACCCACTGTTCGTCGTCTCCTCGATGTGCGACAACCATCAATCTCCCATCCCGAGATCCAACAACCAGTATCGCATATCACAAATCAAGTTGTGATTGGATTAGTTTTTCACAACCAATGCGAAATGAGCAGTTTAGCCCTGCCACGTGTCTCATCCTGAGACATATCACGCGCCTCCCACCGAAAACCACTAACTGCTTATCCTCCATGCAATAAACCACCCCGGTTTTCGAATACAGCCTACCTTTTGTGCCTTTTTTAAAAATATTCTCGCCTCCCATTCAAATTCCTCCTGGTTCCACTTTGGAACCCTGCTCCCTGCATCATCTCCCTATCTACAAATACCCTCCGACAGTTCAAAACCCCGACAAGCGCAATGAAACCTTCCCGCAGGCTTTTTAACTAACTGTTTATGTTTTTGTAGGTTTTAATGGCAGACATAAATGAATATATTCTGCAGGGCCAAAATTGGTCACAAAGATGCCCCTGGATGATGATCCAGGAGCTCATAAAGGATCAATAATGGCTAGAAGGTCTGTGCCAATATTTGCATCGATGAAACATGATCATCGATTGATCAAAGGAACCCTCTTGCCACGAAGAAGGCCTCCCCTACACACAGACAACAGGAACAATCAAAGAAACAGTGAAAGGAAGAAGTCAGAAGGATTAAAGAGATAATACTAATCAAAAGCCAAAACAAAGGGTTAGCCAGTTAAAGCAAAAGATTAAAGAAAAGGCAGACATATAAAAGTCAAAAATGAAAGGATAAAGGAAAAAGGATCAAAAGAAATAAATCAAAAATATTAAAAGAACAGAACATAGATCACAAACAGATTAAAGAAAATATGATAAAAGCAGACAGTCAGAGCATAAAGATAGATTTTAAGGCCTAATAACAGAGATTAAAGATAAAACAAAGGGCAGATTTATCCAAAACAAATTCAAATGACTCAGCCTATGGCAAGTACTCTTCTCAAAAGATATTTTTTCCACCTAGTGCTTTGTTTCCTTAAATAAAGAATTAGGTAGTTATTCAGCTTAGTCAGAGATATTTATATCTGCCAAACAGTTATTGTAAAAGCTATGAATAGGCCTTAAAGTCAAACATTTCACCTATTTTCCCTTAGGAGTTAAGATAGAAGTTATTATTTAGAGAAATATCTACAGATATTCCTGCCTTGAGTCTTGCATGGTCTTCAAGGTTAGGAATTCATTAACTCTTCAATAAATGACACTCAAACCCTAGCTTAGCTTCACCTCATTTGAAAAATAAATACTGCATCTGAACTCATTATCTTGTTGGCATTTGATTCTTTGGAGTAATAAATAGTCTCTTGGAAGTTGAAAAGAAATTGATGTCTTGGAACTTGTGGATGCCCTGATTTGTTTTTTGATGGAGGAGGCTAGATCACTGGATCCCTGAGCTTGGTTTTTGGTGAAGTGCTTCTAATTTGTTATTGTTATTTCCTATTTCATTATGTTTCCATATTTCTATGTTGCAGTAGAATAAAATATTTAGACTAAGAATTGTCTTCTGAAAGCACCTTAGTTCTGTTTATTCTTCACTTCCTTAATGTTTTCTTCTGCTAGGACATTTTATAGAATTCTTAATTTCTCTCTAGACCCCCTAAGCTCATTTATTTCATAAATAGTTGAATACAGTTGGTATCAAGAATGATTTATGGCTATCCCAGATTATTTGATGTCACTAAAACACTGTTTTTGAAATCTCTCTTTAAAGTACCATTCTTTAAAGTCTGCCAAAGAGGTTTTGTTTCGATCATACCCTTTATACTTTCTTAACTAATTTTTTTAGAGACCTTCATAGCTATAATCAAGGATGTTTAGGAGTTCCCTCTTATCTGATTAAAGTTATATGTGTTTCTTAAGTGTTTTCTGTCCTTGAAGGTGAAATCACTAGAAGTTAAATTAGTTTCTCGCCTTCTATATTTCATTGGAAAAGTTTGTCTTGAATAATCATCTACTTTTTTTGAATAAAAGAATTTATGGTTTTCCCTGTATATTGATTTCCTATTCATGCTTATGATATTTAAGTCCCTTTGTTTAGAATTAAATATGATAAAGTATTCTTAATTTCCCTTTGTCCTACTTTTCATTCTTACAATTGATTTTCATCTCATTACCCCTAATTAAAGATCCATTGACCAAGTTAGATTTTCCCTATGATGCTCCCCGATCTGTTGATGAAATTATCATGAATTTCATTAGAATCTATTGCCCAATGAATTAGAGATTTCCTCATTCTACCTATGCTGCTTTGATCATCATACCCAACCAAAACAAACAACAAAACCCCACACTTAATAACTAGCCTAAAATCAACCCTTTAAAGTAAACAAGTTTATATCCTTTGCAAACAAATAGAGAGATCCCTCTCTGAGTCTAGGAAGGCTAGGTCCTAGGGCTCCAAAGACTGGTTTGATGTTACCTTATGCATTTTTTCTACCAATCTTCTAAATCACGGGACCCTAACATAATGGTGATCATGGTGGGATCTTCTGAGTTACTGAAAAAAGAAGAACTCATTAGAACTTCAGAAGCCCTTAACAAGTAGAAAATCCAATGAATCTGCCACCTCATCCCCATTACTAGCATAATGGCGATCATGGTGGAACCTTTTGAGTAAGTCCTAAGATAAATCACTCAATATCCATCCATTCATAGCCACCTCATCCCCATTACTAACATAATGGTGATCATGGTGGGACAGAGTACATAGTAGCCTATGTATCACTTGTAGACTCATTTAGACCCTCAGTTAGACTTTGTATCCTATGATTTGTAACCACATCATCACTATCACTAACACAATGTTGATCATGCTAGAACCTCTGAGTAAGTGGCAATCTAAGTATTCCTTAGGACTCCAAAAACCCTTATCAAATCATAGAGAATTCAAACCGATAGCCAAGATTTTGTTTCACCATCTTAGCTAAATGATGATTCAGGTATAGGACACTCTTACAAACCTTAGGGCTACATAAAGAAACTCAGAAAACCCCAAAGACATTCCTAGATTAGTTTTTTGTCAATTATTGGTAGTGTACCATACATATTTACCTTCAAAACAATAAAAAAATATCCACCTGACGACTCCACTAGCCTCCAGTAGGCCTATTACTTCACTAGTTCCCTTTTAGAGTTGCTTAGGATTGTGTCAAAATAGCCCTAAGAATTTTAGAAGCCTAGTCCTATATTTTAGAATTTTACTAAACATTGTGAGAGGTCAACCTTCTAAAAACAGTCCTAAAAACTTTCAGCCTCTCCAAATTTTTTGTTTGAAATCTGGCTTCACAAAGGATCAATACCAAATATCATCTAGACCCTAATCCTCCTATCATAGTTGATGATCCAGAAAATATTTTGTGGAAAACTTCTAGAGCTGGAAATTTAACTATTTTTAGGATTATTCAAAGAACAAGATCTGTCCCTGAACACCTTACAGTCTTGAAAGATCCTCAGTTTGACTTGTACCATTCAGAGAACCTATTTAGGACCAAGTCACATAGTGATATTTATCATACAAACCTTGAGCCTATTGATTTCACTACAAGAAAAAAGGACATTGGTGAGGGGCAAAATGGTCACCATAAGCTCATTGGTGAGGGTCAACAGAGACTTCGTCACCAAAGGTGGTGTCGCTGAAAGTATATGTGTTGTTGTGAAATTCAAGGTCTGTCACCAATAATGATTTATAGTGACGGATAGTGACCGTCACCATCTCATATGAGCAATGGTGACGGACAATAGCCTCCATCAACAAAAAATTGAATGTCACCAAAGGTAGCGTCACCGAAAGTATGTATTGTGGTGACATTCAAGGTCCATCACAAATATTGATTATAATGAAGGATAGTGATCGTCACCATTTCATATGAAGAACAATGATTTTTTGTGATGGAACTTTCATGGCCATCACTATTGGTGCATATATATGGCGACGTTCATTGATCGTCACCATAAAATCATTGGTGACATCAAGGTATGTCACGAATAATGACTATAATGATAAAAAATGACCCTCACCATTTCATATCAACAACAAAGATTTATGGTGACAGACCTTTAATGGTCGTCACTATTGATGTGTATATATGGTGGCATTCATTGACCGTCACCATTTCATATTTTGGTGAGGGTTGAAAAATGTCACCATAAGCTCATTGGTGATGGTCAAAAGAGAATCCGTCACCAAAAACTAATCGCCTTCATTCCCTATGAATATCAGGGCACGATGGAATCGAACCACCAACCTCCTTCTTGTAAAGCAGGTGCTCTTCCATTGAGCTAGCACCCTTTAAAGAATTAGACTTTAAACTAGAAATTGCCCCTAAAGGTGCAAAGATACACCAAAGGAATAGAAAATCTAGGAAGATCAAAAGTTGCTAGAAATAATATGTTCAATATACATAATAAAATACAATAAGAATAAATTTTGATATAATCTAACAAAGCATGTACTGCGTAGGAGAATAACTAGAAAGCACAACTAGAAATTTGAATCACAACATAAAAATATAAAATAACGTGCAACAGGAAAGGAACAACTCCACAGTTTGAGAAATATGAACAATCCATGGGCTTGTTCTTATATATTGATATAGACAACGAAATAGAAATCTAGATTTATGAAATTCAAGTATCACACAAGAATGTCTTGAACAAATATCAATATGTAAAATAGTATTTTTTGCATTTGGATTTACCTTGCAGAACCTCAAGAAAAATTTTCCACCAAAACAACCAATAGACATACAACATGGACCTCAGGAGCACTAGAGAAGTATTCAAAGAAAATGATTAAAAGCATATCTAGAAAGAACTGAGAACCCTCTGAAGTAAACCACAAATTTATCATTGTGACTAGTACACTTGCAAAAAAATATCAGAATAAATTATGAACTATTCCACCAAAAAACAGTGAATTTTTCCACTAAAACACAGTTTCAAATTAATCACTAGCATGACGCTAACTTCTCTGCAAAAATAGGGAAGTTTCAAGACAATGTATAATAGCTTGCATGTCAATCATGTTGATAAAACCTTCCAAGGAATAAGACCATAGTATTCAACAAGAGTGCCATCATACTTAATATTATCAAAGAGTGGTCAACAGCAAAAGTGAATTGACGGACCTTCATAACTTGCATTGGTTCCTTATCCTTCATCCAACCCTAAAATTTTAGCAAAGTTTAACATTTTGAAGGAAAATTAAGAAAAGTCACATGATCTTGTGAAATAATATTTTTATCATTACCATTAACCATAATGCAACAGTTTTGCACAAACAAATCATCCTTGTCTAAAGTGAAGTAGTCAATGATGTTTAAGACTAATTGTGGGCTTAGAATTGTTTTTCCAATTTTTTTTTGAAATGTTAGAATTACCGTACTTAGTAGCAAAGGCATTCCCACCATGGATTGGGAAGTCCACAACAACCACTTATGTAACTGGGATTGTTTACTATAATAATTTTAAACTTCTCCTTCCTTCTGCTCAACCACTGAAATATGTGTTCAAAAATCTTTGCTTAAGACATTCCTCATCAGAATAGGCAGACCATTAGTGATAATAATAATATTCTCGTAACATTTCCACTATCATTACAATTTCTTTTGGGCTAAAATTTAGACTTATTGGTATCTTTGTCATGCCTAGTAAAAAAATGAAGATGACAAGGGGAAGGAGCAGAAGAAGAGGGATTAGAAAACATCCAGTGAGAGGAGCTTGAATTATTGTTAATGATGCTCCATATTTAGGGATTTCTTTTGTAACTTCCTTTCAATATTTAAGGAAAGCTAGAAAACCTTGCTCCAATGAACTGAGTGAATGCAAAGCCCATCTTGTGTTGAATATGAAACAAGAGACACTTGATAAAATTGAAACATTAATCCCCGACGATGAATTTTTCAATATACTAATGAACAATCAATACCATCAATTGTGAGAGAGGCAGCTGTTTGGTCAATTTAGTGTGTCCTAAATTGTTGCATTTAATTTTTCATTCCGGGATTTGTAAGATGATGAAGTGCGGCGCACTATATGTGCAAGATAACCTTTTTCTTAACTTTTTGTCATTTTTGGTTTTCTAAGGTGAGATGGAAATTATAAAATGGAAACAAGTATGGTTATGTTTGTTCAAGGAAATAATATCCTCTATAATGATTTACCAACTTGAAACTGAAAAAAAAAAGAATTTGAAACATACAATGACAAAACTTGAAAGAAAATGAAAATGTGCTGCTGAAATGAAAAGGTGCTGCTAGTCTAATAAATCAAAATAGTGAACTAGTGAGCATGAAACCAAAATATTCTTGTTGCTGTCTAAACACAAAATAAACTATGCTGAAAGAAATCCAAAAGTTGCAATAAAGTAAATATAAATCAAATTACATTAACTTGTCTTCTGATCCCTCATCATTAGTCCAGCTATGATTTTCGGAAGTAACCATAAACAACTTGAGTAACTGATATCTAACTTGCAGAAAGTAAACTAATATCAAACCACACATTCATAATTCAATCCCTCACCATCAGTCCAGCTGTGGCTTTCGGAGGTAACCGAAGATGTCATGCACAATTTAATATTTCTAATTTGCAGAAAGGAAACTAATATCAAACTACACATCCATAATTCAATCCCTCACCATCAGTCCAGCTGTGGCTTTCGGAGGCAACTGAAGATGTTATGAGCAATTTAATATATCTAACTTGCAGAAAGGAAACTAATATCAAAATACACATCCATAATTCAATCCCTCACCATCAGTCCAGCTGTGGCTTTCGGAGGCAACTGAAGATGTTATGAGCAATTTAATATATCTAAATCTAACTACTGAAACAAATGAGCAAAACTGAATTAAACAAAGCAGTACTGAAATTAAACAGAAACTAAGAAAAGCAAATTAGCAGCAGAACAATGTTAATTCCATGTCATTAGTCAAAACGTTATGCAAATGCCCGGGCTGCCTATCTATAACCCGAAACAAGAACACTGATCAGTAATCAATAACATAAAACATGAAAGACAGAAGTGAAATGGAAAGCATGAAAGTTTATAAACAGAAATGAAGCATATATACCATGAAAGATGCAATGTATAAACATGTGAATGGATTATGGCACAATGAGCTTTAAAGAAATAAAATAAGAACTATACAATAATGCACAGAACCTTGGCGAGTGCAGGGGCCCTCTACACCAGCCTTGGCAACAATCTTCAAGTACAAATTACGTTTGGAAACAGAGTTTTCTTATATTAAAATGCAGTCATAACAGTAAGGTGGTATTATGGCACAAAGGTAGCGTAATTACATTACAGAGCAGACTAATAAAAACCAACAGAGACTAATCTAATATGCGTATGCAAACGTGTTATTTATAACAAAAGAAATATAACTGATTCCTAAAGTTTATGCTGATGGAGAACACGTAGACCGTTACGTCCACAGATCTAGGATCATGGCCGTATTGAAGAGTAAATCTATGAGGAGTGGATGTTTGAATTCGGCTATGGAGCCGTGTACAGATTTTGATTTATCCTCCGCAACTCAGAAACGGCCATATGAACCTTCACGTGACACGAAACAAAGTCCTGTCACCGTGGGACTCTACGGTTGACTTCCATTTGGACATCTTTGACCGTAGCCTCCTTTGATGAATTTGCTCGAGCCAATAGGACACGATCCATGTACACATCATTCCTGACTTTCCCATGTGGCTCGTTTTTCCTGTAGACACCTGTAACATAGAGTTTCACAAAATGGCTGCGGAAAGTTGCAGCAGCTGCGGAAAGTGGCAAGATTCCGCAGCTAGATGAACAAAATCTAAATTAAACAGCAGACACAAAAATATAGTTAAAAACCATGTTAGATGCTCTTTTTCAATTAATATACAATGATATTGACAACTTGGGAGGTTCAGGTGGATGAAAAAGGTATAGAAAAGTGTATGGAAAAGATGCAGATTTGAGACTCAACAGCAGCCACCACTAAGTAGCTCCTTCCTAAGAGGTTAGAAACATTTTCTAGTAACTAGTTTTTAGAAGCCATCGAAATCACCCAACAGGCACCACATTGCACACAACATGTTGAGTTGTGGGAGAAATAATCTTAAATTAGAATGGACCCTTTTGCGAGAGTAACGACATTTTTGAGAAACAAAAATGCCTATGATAAGTGATATACCTGTTGGAGGTATAGAAATGCTGCCAATAGATGAGGAGGTTGGTCCAAACCCCAAGAGATATCTAGGGAACAACACCAAACCCGAGTATCTCTGAGGCTATGGAAAAAACATTGAGAAGGAATGTGAAGAAAAAAGTCTTGCAATCATACCAAACTCATAGGATAAATATGAACTAAGAGTGAAAAAATTCTGGAAAGTTCCTTAGTCTAAAGAGGCAAGAAGCTCATGCAACACTAGAAGGTTATTTTATTGGGAAAAGAGAATGCTATGTGCATCTTGCAGATGCAAACTACTCTTACACATGATGGGAAAAATGGCTTGAAAAAAGATGCCTTGTGTGCAGCATCAACACACACAACATTCTCTTTTTCCCAATGCACTAACCTTCTAGTTGTGGCCAAATAGGACTTAGGTCACAGTGGAAAGGCCTTCAGTAGCAGGAACTTACCAAATCTTGCACAATTTGCGCTATTGTACCAGAACTAGGTCTTGGACCTATGCTAAGATGTGAGGTGTTTCCACTCCAAGACATTAAGAAACATGTTTAGCATTCAAATCTAACAACTTGAGAAACACCTTGACCAGGGAGAAAATGTCAGAAAGAAATGAAATAATAATAATAATAATAACTCTAGAAGATTATAAATAGGAAACCCTATTGTCACTACACTAGAGGTGCAGTCCTTCACTTTTTTATTTTTCATTATAATTTACATAAAATCCCTCCAATCCCATCCTGTCACATTTTTTCATTTAGCAATAGTTAAAGACTTTTTCATTTGGTCACGTATGAATCCCAATGAACAACTGGCATTATATATTCCATACATAACAATTAGGAAGCCAAAACAAGAAAACAAAATGTTTCAATTGTAACTTATTATCAGGAAATGTTAGTTACAGTAACAAAAATGGTATGCCAATTGCATAAGCCATATGTATCTCCTATGGAAAGGCTGATTGTAATCCCCGTGTGAGCCAAGATCTAAATAAATAGCAACATAAAGAACTAATATGCAGTGAAATTGTTGTAGAAACTATTTTATAAATGGGAAAGGTAGTGAATTATGGAATAACATATCATGCGTACTACCTATTTAGTTGCTTACCCTACAATATCTACTATCATTTTCAACTTCTTTATTATTTGGGTACACTTCTCATTTTATCTAGAATTACAGTGAGATAGTTGTCCGATAGTTGGTCATATTACAGTAGGAACGTCATCAATATAGGAAATCTAGTTTTTGACTGAAAATGAGAGCAGGGCATAAGGAAAATCATTGGCACAAGGTAAAAATATGATTGACAACTTCTTATTGGAATGTATATTATTTGGAGTTAAATACAAACTATGATTATTTTTGGTAATGCTATGGATGTTGGAAAATAGACATTCAAGAAAGTTTGTCACTGTAACACGTCTACAATGTAGTTGTAGATTCTTTTTCACCTTGGTTTCTATTTTCTGCAATGGCTTGTAGTGGTAGCATGATGTGTGCATTAGATATTTGCTTCCAATGTTCTAGTGAACTTGGTATTTTCAAGAGGGTCATAGCCTGTTAGGAAAGAACTTATTTTTTCATAAGAGGCATTCCTAGAAAAAAATGGTCAAGAGGCCAATATGCAAGACAAAATTATAATATATATTGTGACTTCTCCAAAGCTTGAAACTTATTCACTAGTTGATACTTCACTAGTTAGTGAATAATGCAGCAACCTTCAGAATTCAAAACACAGTGGTGACTTGCAGGTCATGTTTGCATTATTCTAGTACAAGCTTAGTCTATTTAGAGGCCTACCATATGCAACAAAAGAGATTTTTAGAGAAGCTTGCCATGTGCACTATTGGAATTGTAGGACAAATGAAATAGTTAGTTTATATATCTTCAACGATTTTGAATTAGGAAAGAAGCCCTTAAAATGTACATCCATAATAATACTAGGCTGAGTTTAATATAGTCAAGTGTGTTGTTGCTTGCACACACTTGTTATTTATTTTTCCTGTGTTAGGCCTTATCAAACTGACATAGTAAATGTACAAGAGTTCCCAAAATAAGTTTCTAAGTGATGGAATACATGTGAGAAAAGTCAAGTTGGCCTATCCATGTTCACCCATTATTGGGATTTTTTAGGATTAATAGTTGAGGAAATTTTTTTAGCACTGTGGGACTAAGAAAGTATGCCAACTTGTAAGATTAAATAAAATTGCAACACCATGAGAGTCATATAGAATTTTTGAACTGATGCTGACCAATTTGGCAAATTATTAGGAGACAACTTAGCAACTTCTTAGTATCATGTTGCATGAAGAATTGACTCGAACCTAAGTTTTTGAGGCAACTGATATACTGCCCAAATCATGTTCTTTAGGAGACAAAGTTTGCAAATTGAGTGTGTGAGAGAGTGAATGGGTATCATGTTCACATGCATTGATACATTAATCCAATTTATATTTTCTTATGTTTTCCTAAAGGCTAATATCAGTAAATGCGAACATGAGAGTGGGTGCCCTCACATTTGAAGAGACGAATCTAGAGGGATTGTGTTAAAGACCATTTACGTTAATCATTCTACCCTCATGCTTAATAAAAATAAACATTTCATATGATTCATGTCATATGCGCCCAAGGTTTGAAAATACTAAAGTTTAAACTCCCAACATGTCCTTTATGAGAGTGGGTGCCCTCACATTTTGATGCCAGGATTCCGCTATAAAATAGATCCTAGAATATACAACAGACTTATTCAACCTTATATTGAAAGCTTAACTCAAAAAGCTCATACAAAGCTACTTGGATTCAAACCAAATATAAACAAAGAGAGAATCAAACAATAACCAAGCTGCTTATATAAACACAACAAGAAATTTCAAATTGAAAACATCTGGCTGAATATTACAATGGATGGCCTCTCGGCTCTCAACCCTTTTACAAAAAGTCTCAAACCATTTCTCTCTCTCTCGGTGTTCCTCACTATTTTTCATCCTCACACAATCCTCCTATTTATACTTAATTATGAATTTATTTCAATCTATGATTTCCTCCACACAAATCTCAACCAAAATCTAAAATAGATTTATCCATTTTTTGGACTCAACTAAGTCCCATTTAAGTAATTCCTAATCCCTAGATTATCTACCTAATTCAACTCCACTCATATCCTTAATTTATTAAAAAAATATTTACAATAATCCTCACACTTACATTTTTCTCTCTTAATTTATTAAAAATGAGCATAATAATTTATAAAATAATTAAAAGGACATTACCCCTTAATTACACAATATTTTAATGAAAATCACGCAGGATACTCCTACATCAGACTCCCCATGTAGAGAAGTTTCCATAGACTCCTGTTTATGAGGTTTGTCACTTTTCTGTAATAATGTGAAAACCACAAGTCTTGATAACTTGCTCCCTCTAGGATTCCAAACTCTATTCTACCGTTAGTCCTTTAAAGTATTAACTCTCTTTGGTAACTCATCACTCACTCTGTCAATCAGATTCCATCGGCCTTTACAACAATTTCTTCCGCCAATTCCTCGAATTAATTCCTCTTTGTTTGATGCTTTCGTCTCCAACTGAGTTGAACACTCAACTTTCTGAAGCGAAGAATAATCAAGAATTTCTTCTTGACCACAACTATAGTCATTGATTTCTTTTATAGCAAAAACTTTCTCGTCCGGTGTTGTACCTGCATTCATCAACAAACTATTAGTTTAAAAACTACAAGACCTTTCGGCCTCTTTTGATGCTTCAAGCACCAATCTCCCATCATTGAATTTCTGGATTTCAATAGATCTTGTTTTGAAATGCTAGTTGCTTTCATCTTTATCCTGTTGGATCAATATTTTTGTATCCTTTATGTCTCTACAGACATAACTTTCTTTCTACCCCTGATCTTTCATCTCAACTCCAAATAATTTCTACTCAATTTCTCCGATTTCGAAATCATATTTATTAATGTCTCCTTCTGTACCTACAACCACATTATTATTTGAAAAGTTATAACATTCACTCAAACCTATAAATGTTAAAAAAATTTCATCCCTATCATGCACAGTAACTACAATCTCTTCTAGATTAGGTTCTGCAAGCTTCACTCCTCCCTCAAGTCCCTTAAGCTATCGTTCCAAGAAATATATTTCCATGTGAAATCTTTCTAGCATTTTATCACAACCTTCATTGCTAGCTTCATTCTTCTTTTGGAAATCTTCCTAAGTTATCATGGTTTTTGTATCATCACATTGCAAAATTTTGTCAACAATTTCGTTTATTTACCTCCTTGGAATATCACTTCGGCATTTTCATTATGCTTATGCTCCATAACAGCTTCAACTAGTTGTCTTACACCAAACAAGAATTCCTTTATGATTTATTCTTGCTGCAACAAATTAGTACCTTCCTCCTCTGAAAGGAATTCTCCATCACACTTCACCTCAAGAGTTTGATTCACCTCTGTGACAGTTCCACCAGACTGTCCACAATATTTTTCACATCTTGCAAACATACACAAACTATGAGTTTTAAAAATACAAGGCTTCATAGCCTCATCTGCTTATATTGTCAACAATTCTTTTGAACTATTCCAATAGTCCATGAGATCGTTCTCATTGATCTCTTAACCCATAATTTCACCCTGTTCCGAGCCACAAATGGAAACTTCATTTTCAACTCAGCCTCTTTGAGTTCTTCACATCTCAATTGCACACTCATCATCTTCTCGAGCTTCCTCAACTCTTCTGTCAACTGTATGTTTACCTGTTGTTCCCTCTTTGCGTGTAGCTTCTACCATTTCACTTTATTCCTCATGGTCCAACCATGTTTCTGGTATTTATTTCTCTGCGATAATTCCATCAATAACTCAAGGTGAATTGCTATCTTAGCTTTCTTCCGTTCATACTCTTCATCAGTCAACTGCTTACATATGCCAATTACCTTGGAATTTTCCTTATTATTTCTTCTGCCGTGTTCTTCATCAAATCTTTTGAAATGACTATCACAAGTCATCTTCTCCTCTATGAAATTTATCTATTCACGTGTGGATTTCATTTGAATCCCCTTTTCAGCAGGCCTTCATACTTTCCATTCAGCAATACAAGCTCTCTTCCTGTGCTTGGTATCTTCCAATTCTCTATCTTGGAATCATTTATGGCAACTCTCTTGTTCCTCTTTGCTGCATACTACATTCATGTGTTATAATGACCAACTCTTTGGGTGTCAGGCTTCGCCTATCATGCACCCAATTACATTCAAACCTTTGACTTGATTCAATACTTTTTTGACCCAGACTTTACATCAACTTTTCATCTTGGATGAAAAATACACCCTCTTGTACAATAATTCAATCTTAACTCAAGCTATCCAATTTTTCATTTGACCCTAACATCTATTTGACTTCAAAGCTTGACCCAATAATTACAATAGTGGATATTTTGACTTAATTCAAGTTATACAATATTACCATGAACATCCACCCTTAATACCTTTTTATGATGTAAAATATTCACTCTCTCTCATACTCCATTCTTCAGAAAATATCACAAGTCATCAATTACATCATCTCCCATTATCATTTACTCACATGATACTTTAGCATTTTGATTGAAATTCAATTCACTTTCCCCAAGATTTATTTTAAAATAAAATAAATCATTTAATTTTCACATCAAAATAACTTTTTGAAATGATGTATCATACCTTATGCTCTCTTCAAGGTTATTTAATAAACCTTTCCCTTGCATTTGCAACTCTCTGGATTTCACTCTTCTGTGCCATCTTTGTCACTGTGAATACTCGCATGCCCATCATTCAACTCGCTCATCATCTTAATGCAACACTTTCCTTGTACTTACATGCACCATACAACTACACATTATAAATTCACTCTCTTCACCTATGTACAAAGAACAAGCTATTCATGTTTTCAACCTCTGTGATGAATAATGTACAACTTGTACATTGTGCCCATCTTGAATAATACCTCCTTAGATGTCGTCACATGATGATAAAACAAGGATTCTACAAAAAATCTCAAACTGCACAGAAATTCAGTTCCGAATGGAAACGGAGGCTGAAAAACACAAGAACTCGTATGTGCACACACAGAAAACAAACCCGTGGTTCTGTTGTGCACTCTACATGCAACCAAATAATCAAACTACTGCAATAAAATCTGCTGAATTAAGAAAATGTGAATTTCAATGAATACACATAAGTATAAGTGCATCTTTGGACAAAATGAAGTAGCATTAGACCATGAATATGATCCAATTTTATCAAGTTCTTATTTCTTTAATGATTTTGGTTCCACATCCTTTAGAGTTGTAGTTTCTTCAATTTCAACTTTTTTTGTTGAGCGACCTTGAGGTGAACCCTTTAAATTGAAGCATCTAAGTATGTGCAGCTCTGAGCAGAACATGTTACCCATAACTATAAAACAGACTTTGTGCCCTCCTGCTTCACTTCAGATTTCCGCATTGTCTTTATCATAAACTGATCATCATGAGATAGATAAAAGAACATTGCCACTCTTTCCTAGAGAGGAAAACTCTCGCAGTGCATCGTTTCCACAAATAGAAAGCATGTAGTCAGCAACATCAATTTTGAAAAGTTCACCAAGATTCCTGAATACCATTGGGACATAATCTTTCCATTTGAAGTCAATAGATTGGCGAGGAGAGGTGGATGCACAGTCCTTAATGCTGCAAAGAAACTGCACATACACACTCCAAATTCTGGAAACACTTCACGTTGCTCCAGTCACAAAAAACACACAACGAGCTCTCCTCCAAATGATAATCCATAGTCCTATTCACGAAGAACTCTTTGGCGTCGACCGCTCCGATTACAGGGACATATTGTAATAATTTCCCTTCAGTCTCTGCGTTCAACATCCACAGTGCCAACGTTAGATATTTTATGCAATTTCACAGCCAGGCCTGTACATCGACTCGGTGTGCAATCTTTAGCACACATTTTTCTTTACGAAGTTTATCCACAACTCCACAACACATCTGGACTTCCTCGGTGTCATGAAAAATTCCATTCTCCAACATGGGACATCGCACCAGGAAGAGAGAACGTTATGTGGCATTTCTCTGCATTGTTGAAGCCGCTGCCAACACAAGCCATCACATAGGAAGATCAAAACAAATGTACCCAGATAACATGTTTTCAAAGCTGATTGTATACATATCGGAAAGGCATTGTATATATATATATATATATATATATATATATATATATATATATATCTTGGTTAACACAAGATCGAATGCCTTACACCATGATCCCACGAGAATGGTGTTTAGTTTCTCATGCAATCTCGTAGGAAACTAAATCCGCACACACCAAAACATAGTGTCCTGATCATGCTATCTGCACTCCACGATTCCATGGGAACTGTGTCAAACTGCTATCACAGTATCGAATTAAACTGGTTGCAAACAATGTCTCTGCAGTAAATCATCTTCTCCATCGGCCTGTGTCCAAAAAAAACTGCGCTTCCATACACTGGTCACACTCCATTACAATGCGTTAAGTCTACAATCTCATTGACGAATATTCGATGATACACATCTTTGATTTGATCATTGTTGGAAATTGATCTCTGATTACAGATCTTGCAACAGTGATACCAACATACCCCGATGAGACAATTTCCCACACAAGATATTACACCCTTCATGCCAGCTTTCCTGGGCACATCACAACCAAATTTATTTCCAGTTCCGGCACTTAGAACCACGTTCCAATTTACAGTTTAAGATTTCCACTCTACGCCGAAGTCAACTGATCCCTTGGCCACTTCCATCTACACAACTCGTGGTTGGTCCTCTTTATATACCTATTCTCTATGCACTCCTGTCTTCATGCTCCTCCTCAAAACTTAACGGATTGGCTAATATCACTTTGAGAATTTAAATAGCAAGTACAGGTATCAATCCTGTAAATTGTATTGAACTTTGGGTTCAATAAATCTCCCTCACGCTTCATACAAAAATTCTCATAGCTTGACAACGCGCCACACATCAATCCACACATCCAATGATCCACCTAAATGGAATTGTCTTCACCACACAACAACGATGCAACATGATTACAAATCCAGGGCTCTGATACCAAATGATGCAGGGATTCTGCTATAAAATAGATCCTAGCATATACAATAGACTTCTTCAACTTTATCGTGAAAAATTAACTAAAAAAGCTCATACAAAGCTACTTAGTTTCAAACCAAAGATAAAAAAAGAGAGAGTCAAACAATAACCAAGCTAATTATATAAAATACAACAAGAAATTTCAGATTCAAAACATCTGGCCGAATATTACAATGGATGGCCTCTCGACTCTCGACCATTTTACAAAAACTCTCAAACCATTTCTCTCTCTCTCTCTATGTTCCTCACTGTTTTTGATCCTAAAAAAATCCTCCTATTTATACGTAATTATGAATTTATTTCAATCCATGATTTCCTCCACACAAATCTCTACCAAAATCTAAAATAGATTTATCCCTTTTTTGGACTCAACTAAGTCTCGTTTAAGGAATTCCTAATCCCTATATTATCTACCTAATTCAAATCCACTCATATCCTTAATTTATTAAGAGAGTATTTACAATAATCCTCACACTTACATTTTTCTCTCTTAATTTATTAAAAATGAGCATAATAATTAAAAAGACATTACCCCTTAATTACACAATATTTTAATGAAAATCACGCAGGGTGCTCCTGCATCACATTTGAAGAGACAAATATAGAGGGATTGTGTTAAAGACCATTTAAGTTAATCATTCTACCCTCATGCTTAATGGAAATAAACATTTCATATGATTCATGTAATATGTTCCCAAGGTTTTAAAACACTAAAGTTTAAACTCCTAGGATCTCATCATTCCCTCTAGTTGAAGGAAGAAGAAATTTGAAAAGAAACATTGATCTCCTATAGTGACTCGTACCTTTATTATTTCACCTTTTCACTTGAGAATTTGATGGCTTAGGATTTGAACCTCAAATTGAGTGGTAGGTTCATAATTGAGGTTTTTTTACCTTTTAGGAAACTATGCAATGATGAGTGATTTCTGTTTCCAAGATTATAATGATCCATTTTAGATGAATCTCTTAGTTTTCACTGTCTTAAGATTTTTGAATATTGATCTTATTAGAAATTGTAAGTTAAGGGTAATTTTTATTGCAAAATCTAGCACCCCTATGGCATCATAGGTATGGGACCTCAACTTGACCTATCTCTCTCAGTTTGCATGAGAGAAACTAGTAGATGGACTTCTGAACATTCTGTAGAAGATCCATAGAGTTTGCAGAGCTTGTTAGGCAAGGAAGATACATTGAATACCATTTTATGAAGGACAATCTTGGAGAGCATAGAGGGTCCTTCAGTTGGTATTTTCAGACATATGTGGACCAATGAACATGAAATCAACCACTGGTGCTAGGTACTTCCTTCCGTTTGTTGATTATTTCAGTAGAAAAATGTGGGTATATTTTCTATAATTAAAATATGATGTGTTTAATGAATTTCAAAAGTTCAAAGCATTAATAGAGAAACAGTTGGGTTGTCATATTGCCTCTCTTAGATATGATACTGGTGGGTAATTCTACTTAAAATATTTCAATAAATTTTGTGCTAAAAATGGGATACAAAGCCAATATGGGATGAAAACACCTTTCAAGACCTTGTGGCGGCTGTTGAGCCCCAAAGATGTCCTTTTTTTTCACCCAATTTCACTTCATTTCCTTTGTCCCTTATCAATTACAGGCTTAAATGATCAATAGGATTAATTAAAGTCACTTTAGGAATGTATACAATGACTAACTTGCTATATTTTCGTGGTTTTGTTGTTATAGTAATTTTTTACTAGACTTAGCTATAGAATGTAGCCATTCTGTAGCTAGTCACCTATTCCACAACTATCTTCATGTTCTCATAGGTTACATGTGTCACTTCAAAGAAAAATGCATATGGTTGAATTCCAAAACACTCCCCCATCATTTCTTGCTCTCTATGAAGTCTGAGCAAGAATCTATAGGCGGTTATGCACGTGGAAGAGATCAAAACTAAGAAGTAGATTCCTACCAGGACAGGGACTCTACATATGTTTCTAGAAAGAGTACGAGGCTTCCACAAGAGTTCTAATTTGATTTTAATTGGGAAAGACACTTATCCCTATTTCCTCTCAAGGGTAGTTATGTATTTCTTTTATAAGAATGACTCGGGAGACCGAGAGACAACTAGCTAGATTGATGTTTTGTTGTTAGATCTCAAAAGTCCGTAATACTCTGTTTATAAAGAATTTTCTCTTTAATGAAAGACATTCAACTTCATTGCATGATCTATGGCAATATCGAGGAGATTTGTATGCTAATCCAGTGCTAGAGGGCCCCTACTGCCCGAGAAGCTCTGTGCATATTGTTTAGATAAGTAAACTTTAGCCTTGTTTCATTCCTAATTCAAGTAGTTTTTTTTAAACTTCACATTTTTATGCTCATTCACATCAAATGTTACAGCTAGTTTTGTTCTTACGAATTGTTCCAAAATATCACTAACACTGAATGAGACATAGCTGTGGTGTTTTAGACTCTAGTTGCATTTTTTCTGAACTTCATATTTTTATGCTCACTGACATCAATTGTTACAGCCAGTCTTGCTCTTATGAATTGTTCCAAAATATCACTAACACCGAATGAGACAGAGTTGTAGTATTTCAGTGACTAGTTGCAATTTAGTTTAGTTGTAAAACTCCAGAGGTTAATGGTACTCTAGTTCAATTCTGTTCACTGTATTTCAAGTTTGATTGGTTGCACTCTTGTTCAGTTCTGTTTAATGTATTTCCAGTTTCATTAGTTAGTTGTATGCTAGTTTTGTTCCATTAAACTTCAAGGCCTTCATTATTTACAAACTACTCTTGTTATTAATCTCTTCCAACACATCATCATATGGACAGGAATTAGTGATATTAGTTCAAGGCCTTGATTGTTCTACAATCTCTTATAATTTTACAAATAGCCTTTTTTCCAAAATTATTCCAAAATATTTCTAACTTTCGAATGAGGCTTAGTAGTGACAATTTGAGTTGCAAAATGGCTTAATTTCAGTGTCATAGGATAATTTAGAATAGAGTCACTCACTATGTTGCAGACTATCTTTTCCAAATGTGTTCCAACAAATTTCTAGCCATGGATGGGATTTTCTCTATTATATTGTAGAATGTTGTTTACTTAGAAGAACCTCATTGCATTAAACTTGTCCTTTTCTCAAGTTATTCCAACATATTTCTAATGAATGAATTGGAATGAGTTCATGTTAAGAGTTATTGAATTCATGTTATGAGTTATTTTTCTTGTTAAAGTTTTGCATTTTCTGTTCTTAAATGCCATACATAATTTAGAATAGGTTTTGCTCTGTTTTAGTGTGACCAACAACTTCTCTTTACCAACACTTAGTTATTTGCCTCTTAAGAATAAAAACACAAAACCAAAAACATTGGAAAAACACTAAACACAACGTAGTGAGAAACATGTACCTAGGCACATATAGTGCACTTCACATCAACATTTTACTAACCCTGGTTGACAATTTATAACATCAATTTAGGAACACTAAGTTGAGTAGACATCGGCCATACAAGAAGAAAAAGCTCCCACCCCTCTTGAAGATGATAACAATATCTCTAAAAGGGACCCTCCAAATTCACAAGATTAGTTCATGATGGACATGCTACTTTGTGACCAACATAGCCCCACAACAAACCCCATCCTCATCAAAAAACTGGCATGTGTTGATGTATGTGTCCTAGATTCTATGAAATATTTGCATGAAAAAAAGGAGCATGATAATAATTTTCACCATTGTGAGGGGGCTAGTCATGATGTCCAACATGACAAATCAATAAACATAGGAAATGATTTTTTTTTGAATAGTTCCACCAATGATACAAGATGTATGCAGTTCTAGTTGGGTAGAAACAATGTTTCTACCCAAAAGGATCAACCATTTGAAAAGTATGATGAAGATCATGCTTCCCTTGCTAATAATTTAAATCCTAAAAACAATTTTGAGGTCACAGAATTATACTTCAATCACAGTAATCCTATTTTGTCAAACAGTGAAAGTAAGGGAGCTGCAGACTTTCATGGTAATATACTTGGCACCTAGAAATTCCATTGTGAGTTTGAGTAGAGAAGTAATGTACCCCCACGTTGCACTTTGATTTTAATCATGATTGTGTAAGAAATAAACAGAAGTAATCATGGTTTCCTAGAGTTTGAGGTCAATAAACTCAAAGGGTTTTTAAAAACCATGAAACTAATAATGTGACCCTCGTGATTATCTGAGTGAAGAAACAATTAATTTTATAGTTCAACCCTCAAATATCCTATATCATGGAATCTTATGGCCCCCCTATTTTTAATGCCTATGATCTAAATTTAATACTCAATCCTGATGGGATAGGGAAGTTTCTCCCGTTTAATGTCAATACTCATCTAGAAGACAAAGTTATTGACATATGTCATGAATATTACATGATAGAAAAACAAAATGTATGTTATAAACACACAATTAATGAAGCTCTCAGTCATACAGATCCATTTCCACCTCTATATCGCTCTATTTTTGACAATAATGAAATTGGACAGCCCCAGAAGATTGATGGAACATGTAATGAAACCCTCAATGATATTTACAACTGCAGTGTTAAGAATGAAAGAAATTTCAAGAAAATCATTGATGAAGAATACGGGCTTGACCCAAATAAAAATTCTCTCTATACCACATCAAATGCAAAGATATTATCTTCTCCATAAACATGTGGATAATCATTCATGCACTAGATTTTTACAAGGAAATGTAGACAGCGAACATCTAACAAATCCACATCAAGTCGACACTGAGGGGCAACTTTGGGGCCTGGAAAAGGTCCATTCTGGAATGATCGATGATATAGGTCAAAATGATCTTGAAAACAAAAAGAGGACATTTTCTCAATATAGTCATAAACAAGATTTGGCTGCTCCCACCACTCAGCTTACAGAGCACCTTTCAAAGTGTGATTCACATCAATAAGATCTATATATGCACAGGTAATGAAAAACATGAATTGCAGGATTTATAAAAAAAAGGGCTACTAGTAGGAGTAACAATTTTGGATATGATCATGAGCCTTATAATATTTTTCATAGGAAATATGTTCTCTAGCACATTGAGGATGTGGTTCATTCTGAGTGGACTATTTTCTTGCATCTACATTGGTGTCAACACCGTGAGTGAAAGGGTTGATTCCAAGTTAAATATTCGACTCAACCATGTTGGAACCAAGCAATCAGTGGTTCACAACTATAGGCCTATTGAGTACCATGCAAAGATAGCTAAAGGAGAACATTCCAATGCATAATCTAGTGCCACAAACCCTGTACAACCCAGTCAAGAAATTGAAATATTTATCAAAAATTTTAAGTGCAACTTATATGACATGATCCCACAAATAGTTGTAGTTGTAGACATGTACTTGAATACTTTGTATAAATATCCTAGAACACAATTGACGAATGAATTTTTACCCACTCTTTTGCATGCTGTGGGGGAGAAGACCAGTTCTAATATAATTCAAAAATAAATAAGAATTGGTAGAGGTGATCAATGTGAATTTTTTTTGAAGAGTGCTCTTCATGATACTAGAAGAATAACTAACTAACATGATATTTTGTATCCAGAGGAAAAATATGACCCAAACCCCTTGCATAACTTTGAGTACCTTGTCCACAATAAAAGAATGGAAAGCATTTTAAGCTTAAACGATTTAGAGTTTTCATTTTTAGCACAGAAGGGAAGGGTAGTCGACCAAGAGTCAATTATGATGTGGAAACCATCTTAAAATAGCCTAATAGACAAATTCAATGCGTTTGTAATCTAAAATTACTTAGTTTTTGACATGAGATTGAGAAATGAAAATTGGATTTTGGAAGTATTTCACATGGATCAATGTTGGCCCAAACAATTATTGAATAGGGGTCAATTTGGTATCACAAATGCCACAAGTACTTATCTTTGTGGTTGTTGCATCTTACTCTAGATTACATAGACCTTGCAAACCAGTACAACATAATTGGGTCAAGAAGGTCATTAGTGCAATATTGTCCAAGAGAGCGACAAAAGAATGTGATTGAATTTTCTAGGGTAATTGTGTAGTGTTGTTCAGAAGTCTGAGCCAACCATAACCTTTAAGGTTAATATTAGCCCTAAGTAGAGGGACCAAGCCTACTAGAGTTCGACAAACAACCTGATTTCGTGAGACTAGCAGAGACATTTCCAGGTCTGTGGTTATCTCTAAGATAAGTTGAAGCTTTGTGGTATGACAAGATGTGGCTCTAAAATGTACAAGCCTGCCAGTATTTAGGTTGGCTTACATTGGTAAGAACTCACTACAAGCAGCGCTTTGGAAAGAAAAAGAAACAAAAAAAATATTGTCCACGTGGATGCATCATACAAATAGGAACTACAAGGGCATGCACCAACTGTTAATTTCTTATTTCAAGGAGGCCATATTCGTAAAATTAGCAGTAGCTATGAATGGGACACAACATACTCTAAAGAACCGTTGCCTAGTCTAGAGGGAATTAGAGAACTAGCAATTTCATGCATCAATATTTCCTCTACATCTCTCCTATTTCCCATGCTTTAAGAAAAATTGGAGCATTAAGAATCACATAGACGTGCAAATAGAGTGCATATGAACAATAAACAAACTTGTAGAGAATACAAGCAAGTTCCAATCTCGACATCAAATATTGACACAACATTCTCAGCCGTTGAAGCAAGGTACCTGCCAAGACGAGGCTGAAATGGAACTTGACTCATACCACCCTGTAAATCACCATAGTTTACCCAGTCAACACAAATTCATGCTTCAAAGACTGGTTTCAATAATAAAATGCATTGCTTAGAGTCATGCCAATTAATATTTTCAATGAAAGATACCTTGAAATATCTGGTGCATGCACCCTGGTTAACACTCCAGTAACAGACTTCACTTTCCCCATCACAAGAGAAAATAAGATCTTCATTGTTTGGGTGGAAATCAAGAGACATTATAGATCCAGTATGACTAGAAAAACTACGTAAGGTATAGTTTGGTTGCAAGATACAAAAGAAAGTTTGAGCTATCAGACAACACAAATACAATATTAACCCTAATTTTGACTGAATAAACGAAGCATCGTTAACATGTACAGAAGGTAAGTAATACAGAAATTGAAACAAGAACTATACAAGCTTCAAATCAATATTCATTTACAGATCTTGTGATCTGTTAGAAATACCCTACCAAATATTGCATACAACAATCACATTTTTTAGTCATAAATCAGATAGTGTTATATATAGGCAATCCTTGTTTTACAGTCACCGATTTATACCAATAATCAACTTTCACAATGCAACATTAGGGTGAAAAACTACATTAAATTATATCATTCATGCCAAAAGCTTCCACAAAGCTATAATGTATAAATATTTTTCGTAACTTCCTATACCTAGTAACAATGCGCTAAAATACTTGGAAATACCCCAAACCAATTACAAGAAAAACCTGCAAGCGAACTTGATCAGAAATACATTTTTATGTTTAAAAGACATAAATGCATTAAGCCCTCTCTCCACGAATGCGGCGAGTGAGATGGATGTATTTGGGCATAATAGTGACCCTCTTAGCATGTATTGTGCACAGGTTTGTGTCTTCAAAGAGACCCACAAGATTTGCCTCCGTCGCTTCTTGCAGAGCCGACACAGCAAAGGACTGGAACCTCAAATCCGTATTGAAGTCCTAGGCAATTTTCCTGATGAGACACTGAAAGGACAGCTTCCTTATAAGAATTTTTATGCTCTTCTGATACTTTCGGATCTCACGTAGGGAAATAGTGTACAGCTTGAATCTGTGAGGCTTCTTCACTCCACCCGTCGCTGGCGCAGATTTACAGGAAGCCTTTGTTGTGAGTTGCTTCCTCGCGCTTTCCTGCTAGTGGATTTACAGGCAGTCTGCTTCACTCAGGCCATTTTCCCTTCTGCTTTGCTCTGCAACTATATTCTTTCCCCTTGCTTGTGCTCCTAAAGGGTGATTTTTTTTGCAGGTGGAAATAAAACATTATCAAAAAATTAAAATAGAATCGTTTGCTTCAATTGCAGTTTAACCTTCCCTGTCAGCTATTTTTGCCTCGTCATGCATTTGTTGTTTTCTTTAAACCTTTGGCATGCCATACATGAAAAAGATCCATCAAAATGTAAAAAAAATGTAAACTTTTGACTCCTGTAAAAAATATTTGTAGACTACCTCAGAAGTATTAAAATTGAATCTTCAACTAATGCCAAAGCGAGGGTGAAGGGCGGAATTTTTTGGAGGCAGAAATTTGAATTAATTAAAAATTAAAAATCAAAATTAAAATTAAATGTCAGTAATAATATTTTTTTTAAATTATATATAGTATTAAATTAAAAATTCAATATAAATAAATAAGATAGTAAGATGCATATAAATTATTTAATAGGTAAAATTTAAAAACATAATAAAATAGTATTAGAAATTATTTTTGGGATTAAAGCGGACTAAGTAAATCATTTATCTATGACCATTTCCATTAGATTTAGTCTTAACTTACTAATTTCTCATGATTTCCCATTACAATTTCTAATATAATGCACTGTGGAAACCCCTAATAATTAAATTAAAAGACTTAGAAATAAATTTATGTGGTTTTTTCTTGTTTTAATATAGGCATAAAAAGGTATGATAAAATGCCCTCTCTTAAGGTTTGATAGTTATTATTTTTTTCGTCTAAGCTTCCACCTATCATAATGAGGATAATTTCCTAGATTTAGCATTATGGTATTTTTCTCGCTCAACCTATTAGGGTTTTGATGAGACTCTTAACTGATTACTCTCGTTTCCCCTTTTTGTCGAACTCTGATGTTGTCCCCATTCACACTTTACATGTTCCCCCCACACATCATGTGTTGCCTCATATGTTTAACTTAAGACTACATTAGGGTTTTGAAGGTGTTGCTTTAGTGATGTGCCAAGAGACTCCCATGACTTCAAAACTTATCTTTCCCTAGTATGTATCGCAACCAACAGAAGCACTACATGTGGACAAGCAATATTTCATTATTGGCTCCCCTTATCTTTACTATACTAGGGTTTGGGATAAACCCTAATTTGGCAAGAAAGTGACCCCCTTTTTGTTTTTAACCTATGCCTCTAAGAGGATAGTCTCATTGACATTGCACGACATTGCACGACACCATGGTGTTTCCATATGTTAAGGCATGCCAATATGTGCAACGGCGTGACGATGCGTGTCAGGGACAGTCAAGGAAACAAACAGAGAAACAAGTTGAACTACAAAGAGATCAACACATAAGAGGGTTAATAATTCATATATTTGGCTTTTTCGTGGGGGCATTCTAGGCACACCAACACTAGGTGTGAATAGGTGCCAAGTGCCAAGTGTTAGTGCATTCTACGTGCCAAATATTCCTCTATTTATTCTCATCTACTTTCCTATAATTGATCTTAAATAGCTTTAATATTAAACCATGCCAAAGCATACCAAGTCATCTCATGAATGCATGTCAAACATGCTAAGACTTTCCAAGTGCTAACATGTGCCAAGTTCCAAAGTCTGCCAGGGAGTGTTATGCATGTTATGAAGTGGTAGGGGCATGTTTAAAAGTGGTAAGTAGAGAGTGCCAATGCATTTTGAGGAGTGTTAAGGTGTACTAGGACAACACAAGGGAGCACTAGGTAAAAATACATGGAAGTGAATGAATATGAGGGTGTGTCAGGGAGTGGCAAGGACTGATAGTTGTCATGCCAAGGAGGGAGTGAGAAGGTATTCTAAGAATTCACACACCTTATTTACCACTCAATTCTTACCATTCTCACACCATAACAAAAAACCATAAAAATTTCATTCTTAAAATCTATTGTGTAGTTTCCTAATGTCATTCAAGTAGAATCTCTCAATTACGTATGTCAGTAATGGTGAGATCATTCTTTTATTCTCTTAAAGGAAATATTTCTAGACATGAACCCCATCAAACATAAATTTTCGAGTAAAAAATGATGGAGATGAATGAATAATAGGGTGTGTTGGGGGTGTCAACGAGTGTCAGGCGTGGCAAGGGGAAAGTGACAAGGCATACTAGGGAATGTAGGGGATGCTAACACATGCCACATAATTCCAAGGTATTTAAGACATGTCAGTTGTTATGGCATGTCAATATGTAAACTATGTTTCTTATTTGTTTTATAGCCACAGTTGTATGTGATGAGCCTTGTCTTGGTAACTTGTTAAGTGGGATCAATTGAGATTGGACATGAGTAGTCTAATATGAGTTACATGTAGTTCTTAGGTGAACAAGGCATATGTTTAATTTCCATGCCACGTGAGAATTTTGGTTTGGTCTTAGAATCTTTGATGCAAACACACTCAAGTGCCACAACACATCAACTTTTCACAATGAAATCTACACACATCAGGGAATCAATTAGTGCACATGAAAATTTTTAAATTTTTAAAACCTTTCTTCGTTAAATTACAGATTGTAATGGAATAGGCTAGATCTCTCGTGCTAGGGATGATGGCCCTTTACAATCACACTGATACAAGGAATACAACTAGGGCTTGGTGTTAGTCCTTTGACAACGAATATACCTTGAACAAGACAACACTTGACCCAATTTTTTATTGTGGACACACATAGCCCTTTTAATCCACATGTCTTGAACACATCTGGCAAATCCTCTTTCCTCCCATTATGCAACTCTTTAATCTGCCTCTATCAATGAGCTAAACTCCTTTATGTTATTGAACTCAGATAAAAAAACTTTTCCCTCTAAGTACCTCTTTTTTCCCTTAAGGTCTACAACACTTAAAGTTTTTGATTAGTTGTTAATTACTCTGTCATGAACAACTCTCTAGTCTGCTCACTTTTGCCATACTGCTGCTCCAAGATGAAAAGTCTAGGGATATGGAGGTTTCCCTTCTTATCAATGACGCGATACTATACAATACAGTGAACTAGGGCTAGTTGGCTATCCCACTTGACTGCTAGTTTAGTCCTTCAAATTCTGCACGTCCTTAGGCCCAATACACCTATCCTTCTACCAGTGTTGTTTTCCTTCACAAGTACATGAATTAGAGCTCTTCTTTGATAGTCATCTAACAACCCCCCAATTGTACTTGGATTGCCATCAATTTTCCCAACCCAGTAATTTTTTTTTACTGATCTAGTGCCCACGACACTACCCTCATCTAGGGCTCTTCAAATATGACACCTAATAGTGATTTGAGTCCTCTCAAAATCACTATTCTTGTGTACCATTTTTTTTTTCCAATCTATGAACAAATCTGAACTACTCATCTTATCATTCTTCTAACAATTTGTAGATGATTGAACTAGGGTCACAAATCATCCATTAAAATTCCATTGACTAACTAATTATAGGTTGCTTCAGATCTCTGTCCATTGAATTTTCCAAACCTTTCTTCATTAAATTACAAACTGTAATAGAATAGGCTAGAGCTCTCGTACCAGGGATGATGGCCCTTTACAATCACACTGATACAAGGAATATAACTAGGGCTTAGTGTTAATCCTTTGACAACCAATATACCTTGAACAAGAAAATGCTTAACCCAATTGTTTATTGTGGACACACATAGCCCTTTCAATCCACATGTCTTGAACACATCTAGAAAATCCTCTTTCCTCCCATTATGCAACTCCTCAATCTGCCTCTATCAATGAGCTAAACTCCTTTATGTTACTAAACTCGGATAAAAAAAAAATTCCATCTAAGTACCTCTTTTTTCCCTTAAGGTCTACAAAACTTAAATTTTTTGATTAGTTGTTCACTACTCCATTGTGAACAACTCTCTAGTCTGCCCACTTTTCCATACTGCTGCTCCAAGATGAAAAGTCTAGGGATATGGAGGTTTCCCTTCTTCTCAATGACACAATACTCTACAATACAGTGAAATAGGGCTAGTTAGCTATCCCACTTGACTGCTACTTTAGTCCTTCAAATTTTGCACGTCCTTAGGCACAATACACCTATCGTTCTACCAGTGTTTTTTTCATTCGCAAGTACATGAATTAGATCTCTTCTTTGACAGTCAGCTAAAAACCCTCCAATTGTACTTGGATTGCCATCAATTTTCCCAACCACAATAAATTTTTTTACTGATCTAGTGCCCACAACATAACCTAATATAGGGCTCTTCAAATATGCCACCTAATATTGATTTGAGTCCTCTCAAAATCACTATTCTTGTGTACCAATTTTTTGTTGTCCAATCTATGAACAAATCTGAACTACTCATCTTATCATCCTTCTAAAAATTTGTAGATGAATGAACTAGGGTCAAAAATCATCCATTAACAGTCCATTGACTAACTATTTATAGGCTACTTCAGATCTCTGTCCATTGACTTTTTCAAACCTTTCTTCGTTAAATTACAAACTGTAATAGAATAGGCTAGAGCTCTCGTACCAGGGATGATGGCATTTTACAATCACACTGATACACGGAATACAACTAGGGCTTGGTGTTAGTCCTTTGACAACCAATATACCTTGAACAAGACAACACTTGACCCAATTTTTGATTGTGGACACACATAGCCCTTTTAATCCACATGTCTTGAACACATCTGGCAAATCCTCTTTCCTGCCATTATGAAACTCCTCAATCTGCCTCTATCAATGAGCTAAACTCCTTTATGTTACTAAAATCGGATTAAAAAAAAAATCCCTCTAAGTACCTCTTTTTTCCCTTAAGGTCTACAACACTTAAAGTTTTCGATTAGTTTTTCACTACTCTGTTGTGAACAACTCTCTGGTCTGCCCAGTTTTGCCATACTGCTACTCCAAGATGACAAGTCTAGGGATATGGAGGTTTCCATTCTTCTCAATGACGCAATACTCTACAATACAACGAACTAGGGCTAGTTGGCTATCCCACTTGACTGCTACTTTAGTCCTTCAAATTCTGCATGTCCTTAGGCCCAATACACCTACCCTTCTACCAATGTTTTTTTCCTTTGCAAGTACATGACTTAGAGCTCTTCTTTGAAAGTCACCTAACAACCCTCCAATTGTACTTGGATTGCCATCAATTTTCCCAACCACAATAAAACTTTTTACTGATCTAGTGCCCAAAACACTACCCTCATCTAGGGCTCTTCAAATATTCCACCTAATAGTGATTTGAGTCCTCTCAAAATCACTATTCTTGTGTACCAATTTTTTGTTGTCAAATCTATGAGAAAATCCGAACTACTCATCTTATCATCCTTCTAACAATTTTTAGATGACTGAAATACGGTCACAAATCACCCATTAATAGTCCATTGACAAGCCTATCATGTTCCTTTTTGCAAGGGTGGTGGTGATGACCTTCACTGTGTTGGGACAAGATATAAATAAGTGTGAAGAGATATCATCATATGACTTGCATAAAGGATATATGCAGGGGTGATTCGTAAACTATCATGGATATTTATCATGAAAAAAATGTGTTTTTGTTCCAATCCCACTAGATATTGTTGATTAGAAAGCATGGGAAACCTTTATAATAATATTCCATCATGTTGTGTAACTAAGTTTTGAATTTTTCTTCCAAGCTTAGATAGGACCACGAGCCTATCATGTTCAATTTTGCAAGGGTGGTGGTGATGACCTGCACTGTGTTGGGACAAATAGAGATAAATAAGTGTGAAGAAATATCATCATATGACTTGCATAAAGGATATATGTTGGGGTGATTCATAAATTATCATGGGTATTCCACTAGACAGTTCATCATAACAGAACAGATAAAAATATATTTAAAAATGAATGAATACGAGTTTTTGACAGGAAGTGTCAGTGAGTCTCTGGTGTGCTAAGGAGGGAGTGACGTCAAGGTATGCTAGGTAGTGTTAAGGCATGCTAGAGGCTAGGGAAACATGCCAAGATGTGCCAGGTTCTAGGGTGTGCCAATGCATGGCAAGGAAGAGTGTTTGGGAGTGCCAAGAAAAGAAGAAGGGAGAACTAGTGTCAAATGCATGGAAATGAATGAATAAGAGTGTGTGACAGGGAGCATCAATGAGTTCTAGGTGTGCTAAGGAGGGATTTTAAAGGTATGCAAGTTAGTGCCAAGGAATGCTAGAGTGCTAGGGAGACATGCTAGGATGTGCCAAATGCTAGGGTGTGTCAATGCGTGCTAGGGAATGCCATGGAAACACAAGGGATAACTATTTCAAAATGCATGGTAATGAATGAATAAAAGTGTCTAATAGGGAGTGTCAGTGAGTTTCAGGTGTGATAAGGAGGGAGTAGCACGGTTACATTTTATGAAATTCCAAGCTATGCTAGAGTGTCAAGGCATGTCAGGGAGTGTTAGTGTGCAAACCCTTGTTCATTATATTACAAATTATAATACAACAAGCTAGAGCTCTTGTAACATGGATTGTGACCCTTTACAATTACGTTGATACAAGGAATACAACTAGGGATTTGTGTCAATCCTTTGATAACCAATCTATCATGAACAAGAAAACATTTGACCTACTTGTTGATGGTGGCCATACCCAACCCTTTTAGTCCACAATTTTAATGAGAGCACCACAGGTTTAATGTTTGGAGAACAAGGGGCCACCCCCTTGTCCAACACTTTTGATGGGTCCCATGCATCATTATGGCACTCATGGACCCCAGTATGCCTCCTAGAAGGCTCTAAGACATAAGTTGACCTCTTATGAGGCTTATTATTCCATGTCTGATAGTTTGGTGGGATTGTCACCAAAATTTAGGGTTACTTGCATATTATTTTATGTTTAGGGGCTAATGCAGGCCCATAAGCTAATTCAATAAACTCCTAATCAATGTAAATAGGAGTTAGTTGGATTCATTTGTATCATCACTTGACTTGGGATCTCTCTATCTTTAGAGAACTTCACATTTTTCCTTGGAGGACTATTTTGGATGATGGATGCATTTTTATGTATGTATTTGGGCTATTTTTATCTTGGAGATTTGTTTTTTCAAATGTGAAGCTCGTTGGATATACTCTCTAACATTTTGAGTGACATTGTGAGTGAAAATTTAACACTATTCTTCTTGTTGTTTCATACTATTGAATTTCGCTATAACTAGGGCTAATTCCTGCAAGATGGAAATTGTGAATTATGTGTCTATTTATTTTATTTAATGTATGGGCCATTGTTGGATGAATGAAATGTCTTAGAGATCATTTTATCTCAATAAACTTGCACCACTTGTACGAATTATAAATGCTTGAAGGTCACTTTTCATTTTCCTCTAACATTGGAGGCAGTTGACTTTCTGGGCCTCCTTGATCAAGAAACTAAATTATTGTTCATTATCACCCTTGACTCCATATCCCCAAGTGAATTATGGACTAGTACCTCAAAAAGAGTAATGATTTCCCCCACTTTTTTCACAATTTTCCATTTTTCTCTAGGTCTAGCCCCATTAGGTCACCTAGGGCATCAATTTCCCAAGAATATATCCAAAGGAAAACTTTTATCTCCTAAAGGTAACTGCATTGGTGGGTCCCCTCACTCTTCTCATTGTTTGGGCCAATTTTGACGATGGAATCTTCAGATACCTCAAGCCCTAGCTCTAAGATAAAGTTTTGCATAAGTGTTCCCAAGGCTAGAACCTAGTAAGATCAATTTGACCCATTGAATTAAAAACTCTTGCCTGATCCTTTCCCCTCAAATTTTCCAAGATAGGAACATCATTGGTTGTTAAATTCCATCCCGAACCTGGGTTGGGTCCACTTGGCCTCGTGTGGTCCCATTTGGTGTTAAAGGCCTTTCATCAAGGACCATTTTGGAATCCAAGTTCCCAAAGGATTTTAGGGATTGATAACTTCCTTCATAAGTCTTATTGTTCTCCCTCAACCCTTCAATCCCCGTCCTGTCTCCCTAGAATATCAAGTCCCTTTCTTAAAAGGAAAGCATGTCCCACGCTTTATTCTATCTTAGGGAAAGGGATTCTAGGGTCACTTCCCAACTATTCATTAACCTATAATATACAAGTGACTTCCTAAACTACTAGGACCCCTCCCATAGGTGAAATTTCATGAAGAGCAAGGAGCCTTAGCTATGGTGACAATGGGCTAAGCCTCCACCGTTTCCCTTGACCTAGTTGTTTCCCTCTTAGGAACCCCTTTTAGGTCCACTACTATTTTGAGTGGTAACAAGTTGTTCACAACTCCATTTGTGAACAAATCTTTGGTATTCCCACTTTCTTCGTACTACGGATCCAAGATGAGAATTCTATGGCTATGGAGGTTGCCCTTCTTCTCACTGAATTAATCCTCTATAATATAGTGAACTAGGGCTAGCTGGTTGGCCCACTTGACTGCTACTTTAGTCCTTCAAAGTATGCACATCCTTAGGCCCTATACACTTGCCTTTCTACCAATCTTGTTGTCCTTCACAAGTACAAGAGTTAGGGCTCTTCTTTGATAGTCACCTAACAACCCTCCAACTATACTTGGACTACCATCAATCTGCCCAACCACAGTCAATTATTTTTACTGATCTAGGGCTCACAATATTTTCCTCATCTAGGGCTCTTCAAATCTTCCACCTAACAATGGTTTGAGTCCTCTCAAAATAATTTTTCTTGTGTATTGACAATTTGATCTTTGTTGTCCAATATATGAATAAATCTGAACTACTCCTCTTACCATCCCTCTAACAATTTGTAGATGACTGAACTAGGGTCAAAAATCAACCACTAATAGTCCATTGACTCTTTTTTTATAGGTTGCTTCAGATATCTGTCTAAAACTCCATGGATAGTCCACCAAATCAACTCCTCTACATGTCAATCCATTCTTCACATGGCACATTTCTTCTGCATGCTCAATCTTCTACTCAGGTTCCACCCTCCTTTAGATTTTCTATCTCCACACATACTGAATCTGCAAACTGTATTCTCGATTTGCGGTCTATATTTCAGAAATAAACCTTGATTTAAGGGTCACAACTGCTCTTCTTATACACAAAATTGTCACAGTCTTAAAGGCATACCTTATGAACTAAACATGCTAGGAAATTGTCTTAACTAGGGCACTATACTTATGTACTTATAATTGTTGTAGAACAAACCCTATCCACCCATAGAAAAAACCACGACTCTTGCCTCCATAAGAGACTCGACCTAGCTCATATGGATCCATAGATTTTTGGAATTTATTTGACTGAATCTTAACATGAACTTTAGATCTCAATGTCGACCCTCAAACTAGGGTTAGCTCAGTCAATATTATTCGTATGTCTACTTCTTTTCTAGCTCTAAATTACAGTGAAAGCCCTCCTCCATTTATGTTTGTCTTTATAACCACCGCAAGACGAGATCACATCAACCCTCTCTTCTATTTCATGTATAAAATCTAACCAACGGGCTTCAATCTGATCTTGTAATGTACTAAAACAAGATATTGAATCATTCCTACAATTTGTGGAAACAAGGCATGATCGCACAATCACATATAAGTAAGAGAAAGAAATTGTCAATCATACAAAAAAATATGTATCTGGGGAAAGAAACTGCTCAAAACCCCTCTATCTATATTGTGTATTAAGTCAAGGAATTACGAAACAATAAAATTCTTAATCTATCATGAGATTCCCCAATACTTTTCCAATTGTCTCCTACTAATCTAGGCAAAATCGGTCTAGTACTTAGCTAGTTATCAACCTTCCTTCAGCCTGCCTTGCTCACGTAACTCCTAGGGAATTAGCTCCCTATTAATTAGGAAAATCAACCTTCCTTGATTGTGAAATCCATCTTGGCATCCCAATGACTATAATTTCACATGGACAATTTTGTATAAATACAACTAATAGTTATGTTCCCTTTAACTTCTGTCTCAACCGGGTCTTCCTCGGAACTGACATGAATGCAATTATTAATAGTGACTTATCAGTTATCTAATTGATCAATCATTTTGAATTAAATATAAATTAATTCAATGGACCTTTAACTAGCTCATCACTCAGTTAGAACTAGTTAAACTGATTTTAACTCAATTAATTGAGTTAACTAATTCACACCTACACCCCACTAATGCATCAACTGTAACTGGACCCAAAAAATATTAGAATCCATCTACATGACTCATCTTAGACCCTCATGATCCAGAAATATGCAGGAACACAATAAAATACAAAAATAAACATAAACATAGAGATGCAGTAGGAATAACACTCCATTTCATTAATATCAAATACTGAAAAATGCTTACAGACACAATGGAAAAAAAACTAGCTCGGGCGATGGTAGCTTATCTCTAAGAATAGATGTGGTGGCTACATGAATTTGAAATGTGTTACAATAAGGCTCAAGGGCCTTTTTATTATTGAAAAATAAGAGAAAACCCTAACCCGAGGAGATGTAACACCAAGAGTTTATGGGCCCCGTTAAGGGTAGTTGGGCAACCACTTTCCTGGGGTCGTAACTTGGCCATATGATCTTTGTTTGACGCACATGATACCTCGTCAGAAATATATCTTTGAGGACTACAAATACTAATGTGATTACTATGAAATCAATAAAAATTTCATGATCAAAAAATGTTGTTTGGGGCCTCAAAACTGCGGCGGAAGTTCAGGACCCGAAAAACTAACAAAAAAAGTAAATTGTGCTATAATTAAGGAAACTGAAAAACTGAAAGAGACAATGGTGAGGGCCCAAGTGGAATAGGCGGGTGGCCACCAATATCCACCCCAATCACCTCAACTCGAATTTATTGAGCTAACTTAGTCATCATGACTTAGTTAACTAACCCTAGTTGTTATGAGATGAAATTAAAATTTATTGTCCAATTTATTTAAGAGAAAAATTAATTAGACACCTCACATTCCTCAGTCTTGGTACATCAAAATTCCTCACCAGTGTGGCTGCATTTTTTTTTGTCCTTTATGGTTTCCAATTTCACTATTTCTTGTTGCAAATTTCAACACTCCCTCTCAACAAGAAAGGAATTCAATTTATCCCATCCAGTACCTTTGGAATTTTGCATGCAACACTTATCTAGTGTTGTTTTCACCTGCAAATCCTAAAACTAAATAGCCTTCAAACAACCGAATCAATATAATGCATTTTTCATTAGAGTCTTTAGACTACTGATAGCTACTGCACCTGTCTACTGGAATCTCCGCATTGTTGCTAGCATCTACATCCATGCCCTTTGCACTATTGCCAACTCTGATCTATGCTCTAGTATCTAACATCTTTCACTCTGATTTATGTCTTCTTGACATCTGACTGCATCAATATAACTGATCCTTCCTACTATTTTTGTACTATGGACTCCTCGTAGCTAGGTTCGATCCATGAGGCACACCATCTCAATGGACCTTGCCCAAATTTCTTATCTTGGGATTATGTCTACACATCACCCCACCTTTCACTTGAAGGTATGGTTGCATGTGCTCCTTCTGCTCATCTGGATCGAAATTTCCCCCTCATGGAGGTCTCTACTTGAGTGGATGATTCCACTCGGTCTCCTCTCTTCTTCTCCAATTGTGGCTAGTCCACAACGTTCTGAAACTGCTTCTAAGGCTGCATGTTGAGAGGTAATTCGTATTCCCTCTCAGCATCCAAGTCTCTAACCTCTGCTTTGCTCCTCAAAGTTTTGCATGCATCTGGTACCTCAAGTGCATATAGGTTCTTGACTCGAACACATTTTAATTGTCCTGCCATTACAAAATTTTCTAAAAAATAGTCGATTTTAAATTGACGATATCTCCCTCATCCAAGCTCCGAATTGATTTTTCATTTGGGTAGTTTTTCGCAAGGAATCCAAATTATATGATTTTTTTTTGAAATTTTTACACCAAAATATTCAGATATTTTCTGCAAACTCGCCACCCAAAAAATTCCTTCTTTGATACCATGTAGAAAATCTAACCAACGAGATTCAATCTAATCACGTAATGTACTAAAACAAGATGTTGAATCCTTCCTCCAATTTTCGGAAACAAAACATGATCGCACAATAACATATAAGTAAGAGAAATAAATTATCAATCGCACAACACAAGATGTATCTGGGGAAAGCAACTTCTCAAAACCCCTCTATCTCTATTGTGTATTAATTCAAGGAATCATGAAACAATACAATGGTTAATATCTCATGATATTCTCCAACACTCTCCCAATTGTCTCTTGCTGATCTAGGCACACTCGGTTTAGTACTTAGCCAATTCTTAGCCTTCCTTCAACTTGCCTTATGAAAATCCTAGGGAATTAGCTCCCTGTTAATTAGGAAAATCAATCTTCCTTGATTGTGCAATCCATCGTGGCATCACAATGACTTTATAATTGCACATGGGAAATTTAGTATAGATACAACTGATAGTTATGTTCCCTTTAACCTTTGTCTCAACTGGGGCTTCCTCGGAACTGACATGCATGCCACTATTAATAGTGAATTATCAATTATCTAATTGATCACTCATTGTGAATTAAATCTAATTTAATTCATTGGCTGACCTCTCTCTAGATCATAAATTAGTTATAACTATTTAAACTAATTTTAACTCATTTAATTGAGTTAACTAATTCACACCTGCATCCCACTAATGCATCAACTACAACTGGACTCCAAAAATATTAGATTAATACCTCTGCATGCCTCATATTTGACCCTCAACTCGTATCTATTGAGCTAACTCAATCGACATGACTTAGTTAACTGACACAAGTTGTTATGAGATGAAATTACAATTTATTGTCCAAATTTATTTAAGGGAAAAATAAATTAGATGCCCCACATTCTTCACTCCCGGTGCATCAAAATTCCTCACGAGTGTGGGTGCCTTTTTTTTTTGTCCTTTCTGGTTTCCAATTTCAATGTTTCTTGTTGCAAATTTCAACATTTCATAATTTGATGCAGCTTTCACATAAAGACACCATTGAAATCACATGCCCAGATTCTCATGAGCAACCTCTCTTAAGCTCGATCTGCCATAAGAGAACCAACAATATTCCATCCTAATTTCTAGCTCGAACCGACCATCAAGGTATGCAACATTCTTGTGAAGCCTCACATGATTATCTTGCTCTTGGAGGATGATCATGGCCTCCCTTTAGAAACCCTTACTTGACATACTTTAGGACTACATCTCTCATCACCCCCTTGATCAAATGACATCCTTCTCACTTGATGTTATTTCCTTCACCCTAAGGCCTCCTTAAATAGTTTTTCCTAGACCTATTAGGAACCCTCTAGAACTTACTAGTTTTATCCACTTATACATTAGGAAATATTAATTTTCCTTTTTTATTTTTTTTAATATTTTAAAACCCATCTTGGGTCCAAAATCCCTTTGCTTGGATTATTTTCCCACAAATCCTTTTGTGACCAAACTCACACAAACCCATCCCACTAGGTTTATGGAGTACATCCCAAGCTACACAATTCAACAACATCATCTAGTTGTAGTAACAATAACTTGGTCAAGCTCTTGTAGTCAAGCAAGGGCTTGGTTGGGCTCCCAAGTTTCAAATTAAGTAAGGGTATTTGTGAGGGCATGATAGCTAGGGAGGGTCAGGGAATGAACATTAGGAATGAAAAGGCATGCTAACACATGTTGGACAATGTCAATGCATGCTGAAGAGTTTTAGGGAGTGTTAGGGCATATCAAGGGATAACTAGGTCAAAATCCATGGAAAGGAATGAATAAGAGTGTGTGATAGGGAGTGTGAGTGAATTCAAGTGTGCTAAGGATGAAGTGTGTTAGGAGAAGTTCAGAATAGGATTTATAGGAGGCAAGCCTATGGTTGTTATACGAGGCTTGACATAGTAGTTTTATACAAAGAGAGATCACTTTGTGCTAGGCACAACATTGTTTTGCCTTTAGCTATTTTTTTATACGAGATGTGGCACACTTTGGCTACATGTGCATGCTTTAAACTATTCTAGATAATTGCATATTGTACATTGTTTTGTATAAGTTTTGGGGCACTCGACTTGTGTCGGCTTATATCTTGTGTGACTTGTGCATCTTGTGGTTCTTGCAAACTCTCAGTTAATGTTCTACTATTTATACCAACTGAACATACATGTGAAATATTTCCTATGTAATCTATGTTGCTTAGTTTTTTTATGGCCATGGCTAGATCATGTGATCCTTGTCTTAGTAACTAGTGAAGTGGGACAAGTTGAGCTTGGACATGAGTGGCATAATATGAGTTATAGGAAGTTCTTAGTTGTACAAGGCGCAATCTACTTGTAGTTGGTGCAATTGAAGCAAGCCAATATTGTCACATGAAATGCAGTAGCTAAGGAATTGATTGGGTTCCCAAGTCGTGAAAAAATTTAAAGGCTAGATGTGAGGACATGAGTGCCAAGACATGCTAGGGAATGCTAAGATGTATCAGATAGTGCGAAGGCATGTAAAACATGCTAAGATGTGCCAAGTGATAAGACATGCCAAGATGTGCAAGGGTGTGTCAATGCATGCCATGGACATTCAAGGAAACAAAAGGGAGAAACAAGTTAAACTACAAGGAAATGAACACATAAGAGGGTTAATAAGTTATCAATTTACCTTTTCCAAGAGGGGCATGCTAGGCACACTAAGAATAGGCACTAATAGGTGCCAAGTGCAGAGTATTAGTGCATTCTAAGTGCCAAGTATTCCTTTGTTTCTTCTCATGTACTTTCCAACAGTTGATCTCAAATAAATTTAATATTAAACCATGCCAAATTATACCAAGGCATGTCAACATATTCCATACATGCTAAGACTTTCCAAGCGCCAACACGTGCCAAGTGCCAATATGTGTCACAAAGTGTTATGCATGCTATGAAGTGAAAGGGCATGTTGAAGAGTGATAAGGTGTTCTAGAGAGTGCTAATGCATGTTGAGGAGTGTTAAGGAGTACTAGTACAAAAAAATAAGGGAGCACTAGGCAAAAATGCATGGAAGTTAGTGAATAGGAGGAACATGTGCTAGGGACTAGTGTTAATGAGTGCTAGTTGTCATGCCAAGAAGGGAGTGAAAAGATATGATAAGGATTGGTAAGGCATGCTAGGGAATATCAAGACATGTAAAGAAGTCTCAAAGTGTGCTTGGGAGTTCTAGGGCGTGCTAATTATATGTTCCAAATAGTGCCAATACATGACATGTGCTAAGGATGTGCTGGGTGCTAGGGTATGTCAATATGTGTCAAGAAGTTTCAAGGAAACAAAAAGGAAGAAAAAATAAGAGGGTTAATAAGTCAGGAATTTATCTTTTTCAAAATGGGCATGCTAACCATACTAATAATAGGTCCTAATAAATGCCAAGTGGCAGTGTGTACCAAGTGCTAATGTATGTTAATGAATTCAACCAAGGTGTTCCAGGGCATGCTAGGGATTACATGCTTGCCAACACATGCTAGGAGAGTTATATGTTGTGCTAGCACATGCCACCATGTGCTCTGGCATCAATGTAATGGAAAGATGTTCCAAGACATGCAAGGTTCTAAAAGATGTTAGTGTGTGCCAAAGCATTAATTTAAGGTGTGCCCAGATTGTTGAGGAGTGTTAGGTATTTCTCATTAATAGAATTGATAGAGCTTGATTATGTATTAGATAATATATTTCCTACTCACACTAGTGGGACTTTATCTAAAGGGAATTTTCTAGATAATAAACTTAATAGATATGAATCATGTGTTGAATCATAGGAAAACTCTATTTGCGCAACTAGTCATTATTTGAGGGAAATTATACACACTAATTAATTCTTGAAAAATTGATTTAATGTAACCACTATGGCCTTGGACATATTATAAAAAATAATCCACAATAATGGTATTAAATCGTTATCTTTTGACAAAAAAATATATTAACAAGAACATAACGTCACCAAAAGCTCATTGAAATGATCGATGGTGACAAAAAAAATTTAACCGTCACCAAAAGTAACAAAAATAGCATTGGTGAGGGTCATTAAAAGTTCGTCATTAGAAGTGTCACTAAAGACAAAATTAGTGATGGGCCTTTAACGACTGTAATATCCCAAAAGGGAAAATGCAGTAATACTTCACACAGTATGAGAACTTACATCAAGATAAAGAATAAATCTAAGTACAAATCAGAATATGTAGAAAGAGCTTAGCCATTTTATTACATTGGAGATGAATCAGTTACACAGGTACAAGATATAGGTAGGTCTAGCTAAAAATATGAGCTATGATCACCCTGAAAACATGAGTGAAGCAGGTACAATGTAATTGTTGAGGCATTGTAGCAAATAATGCGCTATCTCTTCAGCAGAATATGAACATATGGTTGCAGACTGAAAATAGAAATGCATATCTACTCAAAACCGGAGCTCTGATGATGCCAAGATTCAATATCTGGCCAATGTGATGGATTCCCAATATAACCCAGAAAGGATTTTCTAGATCTGCAACTTTGGAAAAATCACCTCCCCAGGGTTTGATCCTTGACCTGCTGGGAAATACAGATCTGAAGCTATATTTGAAGAGTAGATGGCTGAAATGTGTTCTCAGTCTGATCTATGCTTGAAGGTCTGATCCCTTCCTCAGATCTATAAGCTAGAAGCTCTAGATCTAGCTTCTTAATCCTCCAAAAGATGATTACAGCTGCTGCAACACAACTGCCTCTGAAAACTGTGCTGTGAGGGAAAGAGAGGCCTTCTGCCTGGTGAAATTTGCTACAATATGTTGGGGTTCCTGTGTTTTGGCCAGATTGGCAAGACCAAAAGACAAGACAACATCAAACCACTTTGGGATCCTAGGATCTAGCCCTCCTGGATCCAGAGAGGGATCTCTCCATATTACAAAGAATGATATATATCTTTGAAGCTCAAAATGAGGTATTAGGCTAGGTATGAAGCACAAGGGTTTTTGAAATGATTTGGTTGTTGGGTTGGAGATCATAAACTGATAAGGTTATGGAAATGAAAGGAACAAAGTAGCAGGATCTTTCGGCAAAAGAAGATAGGTCAGGAAAGTGTCAATCCATTGGGCTATGGAGTCATGAGAGGGTTTTAATTTGCATAACAACTAACCAAGGCTTTCCATAGGGAAAGTCATCTATACTAAAGGATATTTTTGGTTAGATGGTGGAATGGAACATCAAGGAGTGAAGTAAATAAGGAAAGAAACCCAAGTGCAGTTTGAAGATCAGTTCGGATGTCATTTAAATCCAGACCTGCTTTGACATACTCAGAGGAAACTCTCAATGAAGACACAATGGGTAGCTTAAGATCAGGTCAGAGGTCATTTAACTCCAGACCTGCTTTCAGCATACTCTAAAAGGAAAACAGTTAAGATTTAAACATAGAACTATGCCTAAGATCAGAGAAGGACTTTTAACCTTCAATGCTTTGACACTAGCTCGAAGAGATCTTAGAAAGGCCAATCTGTTGGAAAAGGACCCCAGTGGAGAGGACTAACTCTAGATCCCCGATATCCCAATTCCTCCATCTTAAACCCAACAAGAAAATATAAGCAACAAATCCAAAACTCATACATCAGTAAGCATGGGTGTGCCAACATCTTTGACTGGTTAAATTACATGAATTTGTTCTCAGATAGACAATCAACAGAAAACATCGAAGATAAGAAGAGAAGGAAAGAATTAGGGTACCATGCAGGGTATATCATAAGCCAGATTACTGAATCTTATCAAAGAATAATGGACAGTATGATTAAAATGAAATAAGACAATTTGCAGTAAGGAAAATATCGCCCATAATATAGACCACGATCCTGTGAAATTTTCTTGTTCAATTGATGTGCAAAACCAGTCACATACTCTGAGCTCAATGGCTGTTACATTCCAAACTTCTCCTCCTAGCCTGCTAAATTACAAACTACTAAGCTACTTCCCCCAATAATTGTTCTAATAGTTGATAAAATCCCTATCAACTAACAACAACAACCTTTTCAATGTATTCTTCAGGGGTTCTTATAGGAGAAAGAGTGATAGTAGGAGTAGATGTAAATTTAATTGATTCATTAAGACAGAGTGCAGGAAGTGTTCATGCCCACTCTGCTTAATGGCTCTGTATTGACATATTTTTACTCTTTAGGCTATTTTAGAAGTCTCGTCAGGTTGTCATAAACCTCAGATGTGTTCTTTGAAGTCCTTTCTGGCTGTAAGGTACTCTGTAATTGCCTTATGAAATAAGTAACATGGATAGAAATTATGCAGGTCTTTCCATGCTTCCATAACTGTTGTCCCGACAGTTCTTTAGAATATTTTTTCAGTGCAATAACATTTAAGGGATTGAGGAGGCATGGAGAATGTTGTAGGCAAGTGTCCTTTGTGGAGAAAAAGTGTTCTGCTGGTGTTGAAACACTAATATGACTTGTTAGTGCACTTTAGACCTTATTAGGCCTCTTAATCATCTTTGCGGTCTTCACTGTGTCTTTATCCCTTTAAATATCGGATTATAAGTATTAATATTCAATAATAGACATTAATCCTTTGATCTGTCTCTGCTGATACACTTTTCTGCTTCAGCGATGGTATTTTTGCGCTCTGAGTCATAGAGACTGTGCCTGCAGAGACAGAGTGAATTCATCGCTCTGTAATCCATGCACAATACAATAAACTCGTTATAAAACCCAGGGGAGTGGTGGAAGATTGCTGTGGAGGCCTATGGAATGGTGACAGAAATGGTGGATGCAGGGGAAAACAGGTGAAAAACATTGCAGAATGGTGAAACAGAGCTGATGAAAGTCTGGTGCAAGGAGGGTTGTAGACCGTCTGATTAGAATAAACACCGGAGATCAATAGTGAAGATTTACTGGGGAAGTTTGTTTCAAAAGTTTAGGCAGAAGAAATAAGATTTAATGTTAAAACCTAAAGTTTAACGTTTGGGTGCATTACAAAGAAAAAGGGTCAAAATGAATGAAGTCGGGGCCTTTAATGGTGGGACCCAGAGGGCGGAGGGCGATTTGAATGTGGACCGTTGGATCTCAGGAGGAGATCAACGGTGGGGATCTTCCGATGGAATCATTGGAAAGGTCTGATGAATGGAGGCGGATGGAAACACGATGCGATATGGGTCGTAGAAATAGATCAGATGGACGGTCGAGATTAATGATGGAGCTTTCGGGGCAAAGTGGGGAATGGTGGTTTTAGTGGGAAAACTGCCAGTGTCATGCGGTTTCAGAATGGTTTTAAAAATTCCCCAAAAAAACGCGATATAGGTCACTGCATGACATGTGCCCTCCCCAAAACTGCTTTTATCACGTGATTTTAAAACATTAAAGCATGGACAAAAGATTTAAGCGATATGTGTCTTGCCCGTTGGATGTGGAGCAAAGAGATCTGACGGTGGAGGTGGCAGCGCGATATGGAAAGATGCGCTGGTGGTTAGGTGGGGAATGGTCAAAGGCGGGTTAAATCCCAGCCATCAGATCTATAGAATAGACGGTCCATATTTAAAGAGGGAGCGGAAGGCAAAAGGGGCAAGTGAGCAGGTAGGATGAACAAGAGCCATTAGATCAATTGGAAGGAACGGTGGATATCTAATCGCATCGGAGCAAGGCAGGGGGCCGAGACTCTGAGGTTTTGACGTTGCAATTACTCTTGGACCGTTGGATCGGTGGGAGATCAACGGTGGAGATTGATCGGAAGGGGAGAAATGGGGTGGGACATGTTATAACTCAGGTTTTCCTAGAAGTTGTGTAAGAGGAAAGTATACCCGAGGTAACCACAAACCAATCTTTTAGATGCAGAATCTAGCCAATCTGCATCCAGAGAGGGCTCTCTCTTTATGATTTATCTTTGTTCTTGGAAGGTTTTAGGCTAGTTATAGATTCAACACATATTTCATTAAAATTGGATGTTTTTCGTCAATCTAGAATTTACAAACTTTAACTAGATTAAGTTTTTTCAAAATGTGGAATTATAAAATCACTTAGTTTAGTAATTTTAATGTAGATATTCACCATTTTTGGTGAAAATTTTGTCATGGTAAAGTATATTAAACAAATTTATATAAACTTGCAAAAGAAAATATTTCACATCTTAATCTTGGTTTCCTTACATTATCTCTTTTAAGATTTTTTATGGTTTGTACTAAAAGCTAAGTTTGTTAAAGTCATCTTATGAAAATAATGTTGTGTATGTTACTATTATTAACTTTATGAAAATAATGTTTTGTATGTTATTATGATTAACTTTAATATGAAAAGAATGTTTTGGATGTTACTATTATTAACCCGTTTAATTATAATTTGATATAGTAAATATCATGACAATGTATGTGTTAAATTACGATTATTACTACGACAAGGTTGGCACAATTTAAAATTCTATAGCCTTTGCAACACTAGTAATATGGTTGAAGATGAAAAACCCTCTTAGATCATCCACATTATACTCAAATTTGGATTTAAATTTCAAAATATTTGTGGCACTACCAACCTTCTTGATCTTTTAACTAAACAAAATTATGATGATCTTGAAACACTTATTTTAATGCTTTTTTAGCATAACAATAAAATTCTTAAGAATTTAGAGTAATATCTTTATGGATTCTTATATACCATATTATTTGGTCTTAGTGGATGATAATCATCATTATCACCATCATCATTACATACTATTGTAGGAAGTTTGAATCATTTTAAAGTTGACATGAGAAAATATTTTTTTACGATCAATTTAAATGTTGAATAATTGAGAGTAGTAGTATAATTTATTTATTATTTATTATTTGTTCTTTTGTGTAAAAAACTAACTTAATTGAGACTGACTTGATGAATAATAGATTAATATGCAAGATATATATTAAGTTACATAAAGTTATTTAATGACAAATTATCATAGTAATGTGTCCAATATATACCAGCATAGATGCACCTTAAATACAGATTTAACATGAGCCTAGAGGGATTAAATGTTGATTTAAATGTTGAATGAGAGTAACTATAGTATAATTTATTTATTATTTATTATTTGTACTTTTGTGTTAAAAACTAAGTTAAAAACTATTGTTTTTATAGACCAAGTTTAGAAGATGTTGTTTTTAAGTGCATTATTGAATTTGATTATGCATATTTGATATGGTGAGAAAACTTAAATATTTTATGGCACTGTCATGTCATTTGTATCACCACGTGATTACATTGAAATACTAAATAATATTATTACGTTGAAATACTAAATAATATAAAACTCCAAAAATAATATCAAGAGAATAGTTGATATACAACAAATATTGAAAAGTGTGTATGAATGTATATTAATAGATCATTCAAAAAAAAAATTATAGTCAAACTTACACATCCCCTCATACTAGTTTGTAGAATGAGCCTCGCCTCTCGACTCAATTACTAATCATTTTAATTATCAAAATCAATCATGAATTAGAATAGTAACAAAGTAATACAATTTGATTATTTTCAAATCCAAGAGGAAAGAGAGAAAATTGACTAAACTATTTACTAAAAATGTTTAGTTTTTATTCCTGGAGTGTTTAAGGATATTATATTGAAAAGAACATATTGACATTCATCTAAAACTTAGATTCCAAGTTACATTATTTCTATTATCATTAATATTTATATTTATGTATTAAATTTGACTCGTGAATAATTGATTTTTTAAAAAGATTCTTACCTATAAAGTTATTTAACAATATATCAATATTGTGTTTCTTACTATTATTAACCATTTTAAATTGACACTAACTACTTTTCCTATGTTGAGTACAAATTTATTATACTAGTACAATGTTGGCACCACTTCAAAGTCTATAAGAGAAAATATTTTATAAGTCTAGTTGTGTTGTTCAATGATCAAAATCATTTTTTTTTAAAATTAGAGTGCAACAAAACAACAAATTTGATTTAGATCAATTATAATAAGGAATATTAAGGAAAACTCACTTCAAACATTATTACAAATGTCTAACATTTTTTCATTAAGTGTTTAAATGGTTTATATTAAATAGAATACTAATTAGCTACTCCATTATTGTTTTAATAGACCTTGAAGTTTAGAAGATGTTTTTAAGTGCATTATTGAATTTGATTATGCATATTTGATATGGTGACAAGTCATGTTGGTCAAAAAAAACTTTTAAAATTTAAATATTTTATGGCACAATCATGTCATCTGTATCACCACATGATTACATTGAAATACTAAATAATATAAAACTCCACCAAAAATAATATGAAGAGAATAATATTGATATACAACAAATATTGAAAAGTGTCTGAATGCATATTAAAAGATCCTTCAAAAACAAATCACATTCATTAATCATATAAACATAATCTTAAGATATTTGCCCAAGTAGGTAAAGAACAGCTTCTAGACCATATTTATCTATCTTGGTCTTCTTGCAATGTTCTTTCTTCGGCAGCCATGCCCAAACTATGGTATTAATTGGAATAGAGCCAAGTTCTGTGTCATCAAGATTTAGTATCCAATATTGCTCTAAAAATTTTCCATTGTATTTCCCTGAAATAGGCTTCCACCAATCAACCTTTACATGAAGATTCTCACTTTCATTATCCCTAAATATATCTGAGATGGATTTTTCCATCCAAATCATCTCTCCTGCATCCTCATTTCCTGATCTAACTAGCAACATCATTCCTTTCTTAACATCAATCTTTGGATTGAATGTTGGCTTTGGCTTGTTGCATTTGGGTCCAACATATATGGGTTCATCCATTGCATTATCGAAATGTTCATCCATAATACTTGAGATTACATGGAGTGCATTACGATCAACATCAACAACGTGCCTTGTCTTGGGCCAGAAATCCTCAAAAGATGAATCACTTCCATCTATTATTCTATGATCATTATAGATTCCATCTAATGTATCAAGAACTCTTTCCCAATACACTACTTTATTTTTCCATTCCTCTGTAACAATTGGTGAATCTTCGTTCCCGATAGTGTCTTTCCACATTTTTATGTATGATGTTATCCCTTCCTTTAGTTCTTTGAAATAGGCATCATTCTTTTTGGAATCTAAGAAAGATGGGTTCCCTATGGGAATTATAGGTCGACCTTCATCATCTATATTCCATAACTCAACTGGTTCTAACCACTCAGTATCTCTAATGGATTCTTTGTACCTTCGTACTGGAATATCATTGAGTACAAGAAAATGGAAGTATTGAACATTAAGATGTCCAACTAGTGCATTTTTTCCCTCCTTGATATATCCATTAAGGAAAATTTTGAAGTCATAGACCTTGTCAATAAGTGTAGGTGGAAACACTCATTTTTCTTCAATTTTGCGATATGTATCCATCATTTCAGGTAAAGAATATATATCTTTACTTTTTAGGTTGGAAGACATTCTTCCGTAGGTTCCATCTATGTCTTCATAGGTGTGCCCCACAAGCAAGAATCCAACCTCAATAGTGATGAAGACACCAAGTGCAGTTACAAGTGATAAAAACATGAAAAGATAGCGATTCTTATTATCACTTGCTGCATTGTCCAACTGTAACAACAAATGTGGAGGAAGAGTTTTAAAATCAACATTTTGGCTCTTTGATCTTCCATGAGATATAAAATCATCCTTGTAAACTTGACATTTTGAGTAAATAGAGGTGTCAAGTAATGCATTTGTAAGTGGGTTTCTTGAACTTCCACTCTCATAAATTAGATCACCATACATATCAATTTGTGGGTCTTCAAGGTCCCTTAAGCACTTTGCAAGGGATGTAATAGTAAATTGCGATCCCATTTGTACAAATGGTAGGAAGAAATGACCAAAACCTCCTGTGTTATGCCCATGTGTTAGCATACCTGTCAATGACACACCTAAATTTGTTCCTACAATAGATTTTGATTTGACACGTAGCCTTGGGATTGAAGTCTTTGTTTTATCCATTTTATCATGGATAATGCTCAAATACTCATTTGGAAACCGCTCTGACATAATTATATGGGCATAGTAGCAATATCTTCCACACATAACAATCTTGTTATGTTTGTTCAACCTACCTCGTGCCTTTTCTTCCATCTCTTTTGTAGTCGCTGACTTCATCTGTGCTTTCAACACAATACATTCACTACATTTACTGAAGTTGGTGTTCTTTGAAAATGCCACATCTCGAAACTTAGTATTCCATATCTTGCTCATTGTTGACTGTGATATTGAAGGGTAATTGAGCTTTTGAAGAGCCTCATTGATCTCTTTTAATAGAGAATTTTGTGTGTAAGTCGAAGGAAGCAATCTTAAAGGAGCAGATGTTCCATCTTCTTCAACTTGACGTGTTTGGTTTGGTGAAAAATCTGAATTATCCATTACAATTTTGTGCAATATTTCTATGGCTGCCACGGTGTGTCCTCGTGCTTTGCATGTGTTGGTGTTACCATGAATAGCTTTGATCTGACCATTTTGGAAATATTGTTGGTAGTTATAGAATGTGCTTTGAGGAATATTATGTATTTTATACCATGCTTTCTTACAAATAATATTCCCATTAAATCTCATGTCCTTTACATTTCTAGAAATAGGTGGTAGGCCATGGCCATGGCCATGGCTCCTTGACATGAGTGAATTCAAGACAAATTCCCTAATACCATTTTTATTTTTTTGTCTCATACCCCTTCTAGCACCGGCAATGGCCTTCCTATCCAGATGTTGAAGACAATCTTTTGTACAACATACATCTGCTACCAAAAGTCGAATTTCTTTCTCTTCATCTATATGTGTTTGACATTTTGCAATTTTTGTTGTAGCCATAACTCGTTTATTCCTTTTATATGGCCTTGTTACATGCATATCAATTGAGTTTATATCTTTTTCATTACAAAGGTTCTCATCCCATTTGTTTAAGGGATTTGTGTCTTCTATAACATCCCATAACACCATTTCCTTGGTTGGCTCCTTGAACTTTTCCTTAACCCTTAATATCACACCTTTGTTGTCCACCAACTTATTTATTGGCCATCTAACCAAACAATGTATAGACTAATCCCCAATTCTGCATATTTCACAATTTCCATCTATCTCTTCCAAAAATACACCAAAGTCCATTTCTCCTAGTGTTTCACCTTCAACAATGTCATCCTCGCGGACATTAACTAGCATTCCTTTGGCAATGCACATGCTTGTTCCCATGCATTCATGTGTAAGAGAAACATTTTTACATATGAATTTAACCCTATCTTGGGGAAAATTTATGGTATGATCATGACAATGAGTTTCCAAATCTGATTCTGGCCAAATATCATAAGATTCCAATGCACCCCCTAGTGTATGCTCAAATCCTGTTGGATGTGGTAGAGCAACATCATTTTTTAAAACCTTCTCAATTTTAACCACTATGCATCCTTTCTTTACCATCTTTCCATGCACTTTATGCCCAAGATTTGTATTGAATATGGAGCCCTCACCAACCTTCACTCCTTTTGGCAGAAGATCTACCTTTTCTCCACTACAAAATGTAGAAGAAACATTTGCACCTATAAACGAATGTAAATAAGGTTAGTATTTACTCAAAAAAAATGTATTATACTATCAATAATATTTGAACACATGCTTCAATATTTTGATTTACCTATGTTGTGCCTCAAATCCCTGATCTTCCATGGATGTATGTCCCCTTCATCAACATCCTCAATCAAATGTGGTTGAGTGACATCAATTATCAAAATTGCAGCATAGCATGCATTAACCCTTTCTCTGACATAATAAGTTCCAGACAATGTAGATTCGACCCTTCCTAGCCCAATGACTTGATCATTAATAAGGAGATGACATTGTCCCCTTTTGATATATTTTCCATTGTAGCTTGTACCAGTTCTGTAACAACAATTAAACCATAAAATTGTAATTAAAAGGTTGAACCATGTAAAGTGTGATTTTATATTTTCGCAAAAACACACAACTTTCAAAAAGTAATATAGATGCAATAATTCAAATAGTATGGTAGTCATATTGTATGTAATGAAACATTGTTCCCCACCATCTAGTGCCTACTACCAAAAAGTACTTTACATGCAAATCACACAAAAAACATATATGAAGACCATGCAATTAGAGATGTAGATAGCATCATAGAATGACAAATATAAGCTCATATCAAACCACCAAGTTCCTATTTAACTTCAAAAATGACACTTGTAGTCTTAATGCATGTGTATGAATAATGATCATAAGAAATTTGTAGAAGTTGAAGAACCAAAACATGGTCCATTGTAAAATCTAAGAAATTCCAAGATTGATGCTACATACCATGTCTAAAAGCCCCATGAAAAGGAGAAAATATTTTTTCACTTAGTGAGGATGTTTGATGTTTGAACTTGATAATCAAAAGCCAAACTAGAGGTTTTCTTCCAAATAAAAGTTTTGAATGACAAATATAAGCTCATATCAAACCACCAAGTTCCTATTTAACTTTAGAAATGACACTTGTAGTCTTAATGCATGTGTATGAATAATGATCATAAGAAATTTGTAGAAGTTGCAGAACCAAAACATGGTCCATTGTAAAATCTAAGAAATTACGAGATTGATGCTACATAAGATGTCTAAAAGCCCCATGAAAAGGAGAAATTATATTCACTTAGAGAGGATGTTTGATGTTTCAACTTGATAATCAAAAGGCAAACTAGAGGTTTTCTTCCAAATAAAAGTTTTGGTACTGTAAATACTAGATAATTCTCATTTTTATTCTAAAAGAAAAGAAATTTCATTTTACAAATCTTTATTTCCAATGTTAGCACTCCCTACCTATACACAATGAGGACATACTATTGAGGATGGATACAAAGGGATGTTAACTTTAGGTCCTCGAAAAATGTAGATTTGAGTTTTCCTAGATTTTTATGTTGATGAGGAAGAGTCTTATCTTATGCATCCAAACATTAGTGAAATTGTTTTTGGAAGTTCATAACTATACAAAAAAATAGAGAGAAAAACAATACATGTAAAAAAATTATGCTTGATACTTTAAAGTTGCATATATTTGCATTGGAAGCAAAATATAGTATACCTCAATAATACATTTATTCATAAACTTTAAAATTATACAAAGATCACATTATTCTCCATGGATCAAATAATTATGATTGGATTATTATGTTTGTGCCAAAAGGAAAGCTATACCATTATCTTTCCTTCCAACTCAAGCACAAATGTAGTGCCAACAACAACATATATCTATATACAATTATTTTGCACTATCATTGATCTCCATAAATTGTTCCAAATTCAATAAAAGAGCACATCAAAAGCTATAACTCTAACCATTGTGATTATTGAGACAATGTCACCCCTAGAGCATTGGTTGCATAAGTGTAATGGTGTCTAGAAGAAAGCTAGTAATCACTAGGTATCCTTGTTGCATAATCATAGATGCATTGCCAAGAATAATTTCAAAGCACTAACCTTGGTGAGGGTGAAATCTTGATAGTTTTCCTTTTGGAACAAGAACAAAGAAATCTAGTGCATTTTATAACTCCTAACACAAATACAAGCACATTTCCAACAATAATGTTGCATTGCAAAAAAAATTCAACGGATGCAAGATTTACTTCTATCACAAACACAAACACATTTTCAGCAATAACATTGCAAGATGAAGGAAATTTAACACATTATAACCTTCCTTCTAGCATAACAACATACATATTTCTAATAACAACATTACATTATGAAGTAAATATAATGTGTGCTAGCTTTCCTTCTATCACAAGTAGAATCCCATTTCAAACAACAACATTGCACCTTAAATGAAAGCTAACAATCAATATCATTCCTTCTACTACAAACATAAGCATATAGCTAGAAGCAACGTTACATGGTCAAATAAATCTAGCACATGCTAGATTTCCTTCTAGCACAAACACAAGCACATTTCCAACAACAATTTTGTAAGGCATTTGAAATCCACCACATGCTAAATCTTCTTCTAGCGTAAATAGAAGCATGTTACTCACAAAAGCATTGTAAAGTAAAAGAAATCTTACACATTCTAGAGTTTCTTCTAGCACAAACAAAATCACATTCCCAAAAACAACATTGCGGGGTGGAAGATATATAACCTATGCTTCATTTACTTCTAGCACATTGCCAACAATAACATTGTAGTGAAAACGAAATCCAATGCATGATAGAATTCCTTCTAGCACAAGCATAAGTACATTTCCAATAATATTACATTGCAAAAGAAATACAATGCAGGTAACATTTCTTTCTAGCATAAATACAAGCAGGTTGCCAACAACAATATTGCATTGTGAAATAAATCTATTGCATGCTAGAATTTATTCTAGTACAAACTAAGCACGTTTCTAACACCTGTATTGCATTGCAAAAAAAATTAGGTGCATGCTAAAATTCCTCCCACCATACACAAACATATTGGCAACATCAATATTCTAGGGTAAATGAAATTTATATCATGCTAGATTTTCTTCTATCACAAACATAAGCATATTTCCAATCACAATATTGCAAAGTGAATTAGATCTAACATGCTATTTGTACTTTTATCTCAAACACAAACATGTCACCAACAACAACATTGCAAGGTGAATGAAATCTAACACATGCTGGATTTCCTTCTCTCCCAAACAAAAGCACATAACAATATTGCAGGGTGAAAGAAACATACCACATATTAGATTTGCTTCTAGAAAAAACAAGCATATTGTCAAAAATACCTTATGCAAGACAAAAGAAATCCAGTGTGGTAGATTTCCTTCTAGCACAAACACAAACACATAACATTGTAGAGCTTAAGAATCTAGCGCATTCCAGATTTTGTTATAGCATGAACACAAACATATTACCAACAACATTCTAGGGCAATAGAAATCTAGCACATGCTAGATTTCCTTTTAGCACAATCACAAGCACATTTCCAATAACATCATTGTGGTGAAGGAAATATGGCGCATACTAGATTTCCTTCTAGCACAAACAATTGAATTGCCAACAACAACATTGCAATGCGAAAGAAATCTAGTGCACACTAAATTTCCTTCTAATGCATATACAAACACATTGTCAATAAACTCATAGAAGGGTGACAGAAATCTAATGTATGCTAGATTTCTTTCTAGCACAAACAAAAACACATTACAACATTTCTAGATAAAAGAAATCTAGCACATGGTAGATTTACTTCTAGTGCAAACAAAAGCGTATTGTCAACAACCACATTGCAGTGAAAAAAAAATCTAGCGCATGCTAGATTTATTTCGAGCCAAAATTGAAGCATGTTGGCAATAAAAACATTGCAAGGTGAAGAAAATCTAACACGTGTTAGATTTATGCATAGCACAAACACAAGCACACAACAACATTGTAGGGTGAAAGAAATCTAGCGTGTTAGATTTGCTTCCAACATAAACAAAAACATATTGCCAACAACAACATTGCATGGAAAAAGATATCTAGAACAACTTCTATCACAAACACAAGCACATTTCCAATAACAACATCGCAAGGTAAAATAAATTTAATGCATGTTAGGTTTACATGTAGCACAAATACAAGCATACTACCAACAACATTTCATGCCAAAAGAAACCTAACACATGTTATATTTCCTTCTAACACAAACACAAGCACATTGCCAAGGTGAAGGAAATATAACACGTGCTAGATTTCCTTCTATAATAAACAATCAAATTGACAACAACATTATTGTAGAGCAAAAGAAATCTAGCACAACTTCTAGCCCCAACACAAGCACATTTCCAATAACATTGCCAAGGTGATGGAAATCTAACACGCGCTAGATTTCCTTCTATCATAAACAACCAAATAGACAACAACAATATTGCAAACCAAAAGAAATCTAGCATAGTTTCTAGCCCAAACACAAGCATTTTTCCAATAACAACATTACAAGGTGAAAGAAATTTAACGAGTGTTAGCTTTGCATGTAGCACAAATACAAGCATACGACCAACAACAACATTGCATGCCAAAAGAAATCTAGTGCGTGCTATATTTCGTTTTAACACAAGCACAAGCACATTGCTAGTAAGAACATTCCAAGGTGAAGGAACTCTAACACATGTTAGATTTCCTTCTATCATAAACAACTAGATTACGAACAATAACATTGCATTGTGAAAATTCCTTCTAACATGTCAATAAAAATATTGCAAGGTGGAAAAAATGTAAGGTGTGCTAGTGTTGGAAATATTGAGAGGGGGGTTGAATCAATATTTCTTTACAATTGTTATATTATGCCAATTAAAATCACTAATTAAACCAAAACACAAGATGTGCAACAAGAAAATAATTTTATTAATGAATTTGAGGAATCTAAAAACCAAAGCTTCAACTTGTACAACAAAGTCCTTAACTCCTTCAAGGCTTGAACCCTGAATGAGGACTCTAAAATTCAACTACAAATCCAAGCTCCAACCTTGTACGACAACTCCAATCCTCTACAGATCCAACCCTCTCAGTTTGCTTCAATCCCTTAGGGTGAATTCAATACTGCTTCAAGCCTCCATCAAAAACTTCAAATACTTCTAAAAAATGTATCCAAGATAGGTCTGGAAAGTGCTCTCAAATATACCTCTACAAAAACTTCCTGTCTGCTTCAGCAAAACTTTTATGGTTGCACCAACAAAACATTTCTTTGAGTGTTGATCTTCAACTATGCTCTAAGTATGACTACTCCAACAAAACAAGTCTTTAAGTGTTGGTCTTCAACAATACTCCAAGGGTGATTGCTTCAAAAAAACAACTCTTCAAGTCTTGGTCTTCAACTATGCTTCAAGAGTGACTTTTGTTTCAACAAAGGCTTGAAGAAAGCTCAATTAATGTCATGATCAATGCACTCTATTGTCAACTCAAAAGATGCTCAAAGTATGTTATCATTTTATCATTCAATGAAGGTGTCTCCTAGGCTCTTCATTTGTGCTTGAAAGAATGTCCTTCGATCGATAAGGATTACTTTACTATTGTTTCAAATCTGACTTGATATGTTGATCAAGCCTCTCAAGGTATAATATTCCTAATGGTAAAATTAAGAGTGATAACAAAAACATGCAATAAACCCAACACAAATATTTTTCAGCAAACGCCCATAAACAAAAATGCTCCAAACACACCAAAATGGGCAAATTTTATTATAAGATATTGTTGGAGTACAATATAAAAAAAAATGCGCACCCTGGCTTTCACAAGGCAAGCTACAAGCCTCAAGGGGATGTTTTATCAATGGAAAACTGTTGCGGAAATTTTCCCACTAAAAATATGCACTGATCTTGTGATTTTTGCACTATTGGTTGTGTTGATACCCTAATTACCCCCCTCCTAACTGTGAAAATTTATGAATATTACTTATGCAAAAACCTTACTGTTAAATCACGATTTACTTCTCCTACTTATACAAGTTATTAATCTGAAATGTTCATTATTAACATTGAAGTAAACAATTTAACGACCTACACAGATCCAGATCTAAACTGAATACATGCACATAGAAAAAGTGACACACAAGATTTTCTAGACAACTATCCTCGAAAAAACCCAATGCGGGAAAATCGGTCTTCTAGCTGCTGGAGGGTTTTTATTATTAAGTAGATTCTAAGTACAACAAATCTAGGCACCTTATTGGTTAACCCGACAAAGAAAAAATCTATAGCAATACCTCTGTTTCGGAGATGGAAAACTGGATTGATTCACACCCCCAAATAGGATTTACAGAACTGAGCCCTTTTCTGTCTTTAGAAACCCCAGCGCAGCTCTGAAGCCCTATGTGTAAGCTCTGCTAGCCTGTGTGTGCCTCCGCTCAAGAGAGGCCTGCGTAACCCCAGACTGGGTTACGTTGTCCCTGCGTTGTCATAGTTAGGCTTGCATAAACCTTGATGGCCTCCTGCTGCCTCTACACTGATATTTTTGGGTTTGCATAGCACCTGTGTAGCACTGAGCCCTCTGCGTGGTGCAGTTGTTGCTCCCTTTGCACTGCTCTGACTGCTGCTTCTCTGCCTCTTGTTGACTCTTAGCTTGGGATCAAATCATCCCTCTCACCAATACTACCCCTCGTTGCAGCTGAAACACTTATGGAAATTCTTAGCAAACCACGCCGTAGAATTCCAGCTTAGTCTCAGTGCTCTGCCTCTGTGTGTGAACTTCTCCAACTGACCCCAAGCCTTTCCTTCATACTTTTCTCGTTGGGAAACCAACAGCTGTGATCTAATCCTGAATCGACGACTAAGATTAAAATAAAGCTTGATTCATGTGACTTAAGTAATTTCCATCACATGTTTAAACTGATTACCTTTAATCTTTTAATTTTCCTAAGTCAAACTTAGGGTCCTTAATTAAAAAGATTAATTAATTATCTCTTAAATTGGATGGAATTTCTCAAATCCCTTTCTGGATCTTGGAGATCTCATGTACTTTAGTCCCTCCACAAAGTTTGGGAGCTAGAGCATATACGATGCTACCCCAACACTCAAAAATCTCAACACTAAATGCTTAGAAAATTCTGATAAATTAGACATGGAATCCTTGTTAAAAACCTAGAAAAACCCAGAAAGGGTTTTCCCTGGTTTTGATGCCCAAAAAATGGCCCCAAATTGCTTGACCCTCCTCTAAGTGCGGAAAAACTAGAACTGTGACTGATGTTGGAATGAATGTCCCAAAATGGCTGGAAAAATCTTCTCAATTGCACCCCAAGCCAAGCCCAAGAAACCCAGCTCTCAAAATCCCTTCACAAGCCACCCCATAATTGTGCCTCCACAATGATTGCACAATTTCTGGGTAGGATGACATAGTTTCTCCTCCGGAAAATCAGTTTGATGTTTTGTGTTGAATTCTACCCTTGCAAATCTTCCTCCTTTTTCCTAGAATTGACCAAAAATTACTTCAACAATGCTACAACTCCCAACTCCAGCTCTTCCTCCTCAACTCTCTGTGTGGCCTCCTAAATGCGTCTCAGTTGCTCAAAAATCATACTACATGCATGGCCCTCTATCCAACTCCTGAAACTTATGAATAATCCTTCCTAGGGTGGTACTCAGAGTCCGTCAAAGAAAGGTTGAGCTTCCTCCTTGAGAAACTCTTGTGTTGAACAACACTATGTAACTATGTTAAATAACTAGAGCAACACTTCAAATGTCAAATTATCAAAAGGCCTCAAATGTTGCTTCCTCTCTCCTATTTATAATTTATGTTCATTTCCTCCATGTGGGCCCCTCACTAAGAAATTCAAACCTCTTCCCTTGGCCATATGATTTCTCTCTCCTCAAGGAGTTCATATTAGTTGGGGAGGTGGCCCCACATTCCACCAAGGCAAACATTTCGACTCCCTTGTCCTATTTTTCCTCTCCAAAATTATCTTAGGCCCCCAAAATTAGCAAAATAGAAAATTTGTGGTACTATTGAAAAAATTATTTAGGAAGGGATATTACAGTTCTCCCCTCTCAAATGTTGCTTATCCCTAAGCAACTGTAAAACTGGGTGCTGCAAACTCTGCTTGTTTTCCCACGTGGCATCCTGTTAATTGTGAGTTAACATGCTGCACCTCCCGCAGCTTTTGAAGGTGATTTAGAAATTAAAAAACAAAAAACCTACTCCAAATTTGAAGGTGATTTAGAAATTAAAAATGAAAATAAAAATAAAAATAAAAAGAGGAGAAGAAGAAAGAAGCCGACTTCAAATTATGTTTTTATTCTTGCGGGATGGATCTATTAGTTGAATCTTAAAAGCTTTAGGAACAATTGCTTTTATTATTCTTGTGGGATGGATCTATTAGTTGGATCTTAAAGCTTTAGGAACAATTGATTTATCTACTAGACTCAGAAACACATCGTTGTTTCACATGCTTGCAAAGAAAAAATTCAGTTGAAGGGTCTTCTAATTGAGCTTGGAAGAACGCAGACAGCACAATTATATTCTATGATAGTCCAAAGTGCTATTGATTTGGCTACAAATACAGCATTCATAGTAAGACTAAGCATATTGATATGAAGTATCATTTTGTAAGACAAGTCAATGATGATGATGGAATAGATCTTTAAAAGTCCACACCCAAGAAAATTGTGTAGACAAAATTACGAAAACAATGTTATTAGAGAACTATGGTGGTTTTTGGCATCTCTTGGTTTACAAAGGGAGTGATGAATGGGCTTGAACAAGTTATCTAATAAATTGTTGTCAAAATGGAAATTGTTGGAATATGACAACAATTAATTTAAAAATAAAAAGGCAGCCTAAGAGATAGGTGGAGTGGGCTGCAAACAGATATTCATAACTTCAAAATCTATCTATTTGGTACAAATTGCGAAATATAGTTTTAATCATTTTTTCCTTTTTTTTGTGTTGTTCCTAAACTAATGTTCACAGTACAAGCAACCCCATGCAATTGTTACAAACTTCTCAAAGCTATACTGGTCCTAAACTAATGTTCACAGCACAAGCAACTCCATGCAATTGTTACAAACTGCTCAAAGCTATACTCATAAAAGTTTGCACAATTTTGATCTTCAAAATTTTCCTCATTTTTATGCAGGTTTCCACTCTTTTAGTGATCTATTATAGCAGGGTCAAACGCATTACAGCTCTTGTTGGTGCTTAAAATTATCTCAACTCAGTCACCACTCGGATATTTTCAATTTTCATGTTTTTCTTGATACTTTAAAATGGAAAAATGGATATAAACAGAAAAAATACAAGAATAACACTATAAGCATCAAAGGTCGGTACTGCAGTTTGTTTCAAAAATTTACAGATGCTACTAACATTCAAATAACTAAGAAGACACTACAATAAGCAGTGAGTTTATTCAAAGGAAACAAAATTAAAGTTTAGAATTTAATTTGAAACAACATGCAATATTTGTTAAGATTTGCTAGCATCAATGATAAGCCTTAAAACTTACGACCTCATTAGAAAGCCCTAGTTTCCAATGCTTCTTGCCACTACTTTACCCCAATTAAGAGTGTCAATCTCTGAAAACTCTATCCACAAATCTCTTATTCAGGATATCTTTCTTCAACTCTATAGAGAAAAAAACCAGGACTATTACTCCATGTCTTGAAAAACAAATTTTCAAAATAATTTGATAATGGATATCTAAAATTCTGAGCAAAGAAACTGAGAATAAGAATGCAAAAGCTGAACTACAAGCCTCAGTCCCTTAAATTGAATCTTATCTGATACAATTTCAATAAAAAATGCAAGAGCTGAACTACAAGCCTCGGTCCCTTAAAAAAATTAAAATAGAGAGTACTAGACTTTGACAATGGATACCTGGACAACCTGGAAAATATTATCTTTTACCAAATTCCTGACCTGCACAAAAAATTTGTATATTGCACCTCATTTTGCTGAAAAAAATTCAACCACAATGCCCAGATACAGAATGGAGAAAATTTATGGAAACTGAAAATGTGAAAAAATAAATAAATAAACAAAAGATGGATGGTTCCCTCCAGTTCAATTGCATCTCAACTTTCAAGGTAGTCCAGTTGATGATCAAGCTCACCACATCCATTTCCAACCCTAGTTCCATCATGGTACAAACTACAAGAGAACAAAGACTAAGAGATACAATGGCTAAAAGATGGTTCCTAGGCTAACAAAGTATTGAGAGTGTGTGAGAGAGTGTATTATCAAACTCCATCATGGCAGACAAACTAAAAGATGGTTCCTAAGCTAAACATGTATTATCAGTGATTGTTCCAACTATAAGGCTATCTCCTTTTGCCCCAATACTAGAGTGATGAATGTAACTGGTAAGTAGGATAGAGTTCATACAGTTTTATTTCAATTCCTACTTCAACATCAATCTAATGAGCTGCGCTTTTGAAGGGTATGTCAGAACCGTCTATTGATAAGGAACAGATTTAGCAACTAAGAAGAACATCAGTCGCAAAATCGGGGTAGGTTTAGACTAAGTAAAGCATTTTATTGTATTACCTTCAACCAGTCCCTTCAAATGTTGGTAGCCCATAAGCCTCTTCTAGGCTTCAAAACCCACTACACAGCCTCATGATAAAGCAACCCTGACTGTGGCTTTCTTGCTGTAGGTTCTCGGCCTCCAGGACAGGGTTCTTAAGCCCCGTGGCCTAGCTGTAGGTGACCCAAACTAGTGCGGATGGCTTCAAGGAGAATGACACCTTCACAACAATCCCAAACTGTCATCAAAATCACCCTTAACAGGTGTGGCTTCTATCTACTTGAAATCAGACCTGTGATGATCATAGAATAATAGATGGAATTGATTCATCTTTTGAGTATTTATAGTTCCTGGGCTTCTATCTACATTCCAATCTTTGGTTGTGGCTATACAAGAAGCAGACAAGTGCTTGCGAGGATCTAGCAAGAGAAGAAAGGAAGCATGCGGTGATTTGCAAATATTTGATTCAAACACTGAGTATGGATAGGGACAGAACATGGTCAAAAAGCATAATTTACAAAGGTTGTAGCTGATGATTTTGATGGTGCATGTGTTAAAATGGACAAGGACATTTTTGCAATAGAAATTATGAATTCTAAGAACATGGAAGAAATTGCACAACCACCTGCATTATTGAAAGATAATCTATCAAAGAAAACTGTCCAAATCAACAAGTAAGAAGAGAAGGCAGCGGGCATATATCTACTTGACGGCCTTTCATCATTATCCCAACTTCATGTGGATCAAATTTGAATTCACACAGGGGTCCCAGTTACATGAAAAATGTGGAAGAATTTTTTGCAGCTTTTGAATGTTAGAAGACTGCAGAAAGAATAATGATAAAATGGAGGGGAGAAAAATCACCTGTTTGTAGCCAATCTCTTAAGACACTGGTAAGGTGACAAGGGACAAGCAGTAAAATAATGCTTAGGAAATATGATGTGAATCTGCTTGGGAACACTGGAAAATTTATGGGATTAGATGAAGAAAAACTGGTGATAGAGGAGGAAGAATGCCCAGTGTCTACTTTCACTAATTCTGAAGGACAAGCTTGTGAATTGATAAACGAAGCTGGTGGAAATATAGAATCTCTTCTTGAGAGTGTTGTTAATGAACTATAGTCCCAAAAGGATACTCAGTTGGATAGCAACTCGCAGAGAGCTATGCACACTCACAATCAACATAGTATGGCACATTGTGCTGATGATCTCCTACTAGGATCCATTTCAGAAAAATGAATCATTTTTACATTTGAAATTGAAGAAACGGTCAAACTGCCCTCCAAAAACTAGTTGTCCTCCTTTGACAATTCCCTGGGAAGTGCTTTTCAACAAAATTTACATTTTATGGGCAGAGATGCGCTGAAAAGTTGAAACAGATGAGACAATTGTTGAGAAAGAGTGCCCATCTGTCTATCAAACAGCTCTGCTTGGAAAATTTTCATATATAATTGGTGATCTTCCTGTTGGAGATTACTATATTCACTTAGCAGAGATCATATTCACAAATGGCCTATCTAGGATGTGAGGTTTAAATTCCTTTATACAGCAGGATAAGATTCTTTCTGAGCTTGACATATATGCTCGGGTTGGTTCAAACACTCCACTTGTTTTGATGGATACCCTGGCACAAGTTATTGATGGAGGAACTCTAACTCTTAAATCTGAAGCAGTCACTAGTAGCCCTATTGTATGTGCCAGCTACATTAGAAAGGGCGTTCTTTTCCTTGATTTTCCTCCTGTACTATAACTTCAGTTGAAATGATCTGAATATGATTTCCTACGAGATACAATGATCTAGATAAATGACCAATATGAATTTCCACTTCAACTTGACTTGGACAGGGACAACGATGAATATCTTTCTCCAGATGCAGGTGACTTGTTGAAGTTGTTGGATGTATCTTCTGATGAAAACACATTACCAACTACCTATGGTGAACTTCGGCCACCTCTTGGAAAGCTCTGTTTAAAGATAGTGGAATTCATTATAGTCCCACTAAGGATGGGCAATGAAGTTGCTCAGCAGGAATTAGTCAAGTTGGGTGCTATTCAAATGATTATACATCTGCTTTTTTATTATCCTTTTAACAATTCCTTGCATCATCAAGTGGAGAGATTCATAGTGTCATGGTTAGAGAACAATAACACATCTCCTATCAAGAATCTCCTTTAGCATTGTAACTTAATTGAAAGTTTTTTGGAAACAGAAAGAAATCCCACTGTTCCTGTTGATCAGAATAAGCCAACAAAAATCTTACCCAGGAAAAGTTGCACCAAGAATATGGAACATTGGTCACTTTACACGAATTGAAAACAAGCTTACTCAGTTGGGGATAAATAATATCTTGACACAGTCATTGTTGTGGAGAAACGAAGAGTGGACTAATTGGGAAACAAATGTTCCTTCAAAATGTAATGTAGTGGGGAACGTTGTCCAGTGGACATGCAGACGATCAACAGTACATAAATGGACTATAGCTGGTGATGAAGATGATTTTCGTGGTAGAGATTATGATAAGTCAACAATGGCCAATAACTTGAGTCAAGTATTCTGATATGGAATGTTTGACAGTGAAGATGGGGAAGAGGCTCGTGGAGCCATTGGTAGAGACAATGAGGATGCCTTCTTTGATGATGAGTCTGCAGAAGTGTTGTATTCTCTCTTAGAATGGGCAGAAAATAGGATGGTGTGAGGCTGAGAGCAATGATGTTCACCAATACAAATTGGTTTTCCCTTCAAGATGACAAGCATACTAACTGGTCAGTGCCGACATCTCTTGTTTCGTCTTCTCCTAGGGTAGAGGATGGTCAAACAAATAACATAACAACATCAACTAATACTGGTGGTAATAGTAGTAGTAACGATGAAATTGTGTAAAAAGATGATGGGAAGTTGGTAGATACAAAAGGAAGACCGGTGCCAAACATGAACTTAGGACAAATGGGGTCGAAGGATATTTAGAGAGTTGGTATATATTTGAATGGTGATGAGAGATAATGTTGTTACAACATGCTAGGATCTATCTATGAATGCTGTTTCAGATTGCAGAAAATTAACTAGAGGGCCCTTCCAAGGGTGCTCCACGTACATATGCATGGCAACAAATAGGTGACCTTTCTATAAACTAGGATCTACCCTACCTTTCACTTAGATGATAGCAATAAATCATCCAATTTAATAACAAGAATCAGCAAGGGAAAAGCACAGGAAACACCTCAACAGACATCCTTGTTTAGATGGCAGATTTTTCCCTTTAATCAAAGCCCTTTACAGCAGAATTTAAGTGTAATTTCCAGTCAATAGAAACAACAATATGGATTGTAGCCCCTGTTGATGTGGCATGCTTCCACATATTTGCTTGTGCCTAGGGAGATGTGAACTGTTCTCTCAAGCATGAAACTGTCTAGATAAAGGCTTCAAAAGGTGCCCCCAAATATGTGAAGTAACACCTCAAAAGTGCCCCAAATATGTGAAGTAACACTTCAAAAGATGATTCATAATAAAGAAAAGGCATAAAGAGCAAAAAAAATGGCTATCAAGCCAACCTCCTCCATATGGAGCCTGCTTGAGTAGGTCTTCAATGTGGATCAAGGCCTCATACAACATGAGGGGTAAGAGGCTCAATCAAAAGAACAGTAGGAAGAACCTGGCCAGTTTAGGATCTGGAAGATTACATTTATTATTGGAAAGGAAATGTGTCATGAGGTGAAGGAGATCTTGGTAGGCCTGGGCAATGATCTCTATGATTTGTATGGCTATGTCATGGATTTTCTAAGTGGATTAATTTTTTAAAGGAAATGTTATCGTAGGTTTTACTAAGCACTTTGAAATTGATACTCAATTAAGTAGACTCCTCATTGATAAACTGGGAAGATCTGGCAGGCATCTACATTCAGTAAGCCATTGGATTAATACTTTCATATTCAACGAGAAGAATTCTTTTTGGAGTTTTAATACATCATAGGAAATCTTTCAAGCATATTTACATTAAGAAATCTGCATTATAGCTGTACATAATTCCATATGGCTCAATTTGTATGGAGGGCTAGACAGTGTCCAAATTTGAATGTGGATGGTGTGGTACTGTAATACTGATTTTGGGATTTATCGCCTTGGTTGGTATTGTAAGTCATAGTTGGACTCTACCATCTTGTGACAGAGTCTAGCATGATGAAATACTGGCAAATCTGGTTTTTCCCTTCTTTTTTGGTGAAATAAGAAGACACCGAGAATCTATGGTTAGCTTGATTTCTTGATGTGGAACATTTTTCGGAAGGGGCAGAGGTAGAAAATATAAAATTTATAATTCTAGTATGGGATATCCTTAATTTAATGTATTCATTATGTGTACTCGATTCTGTTGTTTTATTTGTTTTTCAGCACACAATTATATTCAAGGTGTATGTTGTATTGTTTGTCATCTACTTGTAGTTACATGGAAAGCACTTAATTGCATACTAAATTCTAGTGATGTAATCATATTATTAAAACTAAGTCCCCAAGGTACGCAAATGATTTATTCTGACAATTTTCAAATTACAATTTTGAACCATGTGAGGCCTGCCAAGCTAAAATGCATGGTATTCAAATGTCTCTTAAAATTTGAAATAATAAAATCAAGGCTCTGGCTTTGACAAGATGAGTAGCTAAAACACGAATGTTAGAAAGAAAATTTTGCATAAAGATGCAGTGCTCGGTGGTTGATGAATTTGCATTTGCAATCTCGATCTCTCTGTGTGTAGCTTGTAAAAAAAACCCAAATTGAATAGTGTTGAAAGCAAAAGAACAAATCACAGCAATAAACCCCGGACAAAGAGACCCTAATTCCTCACTGTCATCTGAGAAACAACAGCAACTCTGATATTCATGAAAAGATTAACTATTCAGGCACTGGCACTGGATGTCAACTCCATCTCCATCCCAACAATGATGATTGCAAACCATTCTCCTAATGCTCTGCAATACAACTGATCCTAGGGCTTCCCTCGCAGCCATGGAGCTTTTGGGCTCACCCCAGGTTCCTCCACCCGTCCTCCTCCGTCCGCTGCTGATGCGTTCAACTTACTGCTGGCTTCGATGCCGAAGAAGAAGAAAACTGAAGCAGCCAAGTTTTTGAAAAAGCTGGATGATATTCCAGAAATCTCTCTTCCCCCTGAGGGTCTAATCCAGGTAGCTTTGTCTCTGGCGGATCGCGCTCTCGTGGGACAGTTCACAGGTCTCTACCCCTCCCCAAAAACCAAGGAGAACTGGGTCGTCAAGAACTGGACGTCGTTGATCAAGAACAGTGTAACCTCGTATTTCTTGGGGAGAGCCTATTTTCTGTTTGAATTCATCTCAAAAGAGGATAAAGATATGATCTTTCGGAATGGACCCTACTTCATGGGTCCTCAAGGCCTGTTTCTCAATAAGTGGACGCCGGATTTTGACCCAGAAGTTGATGTTCCAACTGTTGTTCCTATGTGGGTTAGGTTGCCGAATCTCCCAGTGCATTGCTGGAACTGGGATTCGCTGAAGCACATAGGCAATGCCCTAGGTAAATTTATTGACCGGGGAAATAACAAGGACCAATATGACTGTGCCAGAATATGCGTTGAGGTAGATCTAGAGGTGGGCCTTCTAGAGGCAATAAAAATCAATGTTGACAGTTGGACCCATGTGCAAAAGCTAGATTATGAGCAGCTTCCCTTCAAGTGTCGGAAATGCCATGTCTACGGTCACTTTGCTAGGGGTTGTCCGAGTAATGGAGAGGCGAAGAAAGGGAAGGAGAAGGGTTGGAACCAGGTCAAGCGGACAAAGACCTCCCATAAATCCCACAAATCCGGCGTCCCAAATGGTAAAGGCCCTCAACCGGCTTCTATTCTTCAAACCCCTCCCTCGAATGGTCAAGAAAACAAATTCGGGCCCCTAAGTTCAGCAATAGAGGACACCCAGGAGGTTGAGATGCATAAGAAAGGATCCCCAGACAAAGGGACCCCTTCAAGCTCGAGGCAAGGAGAAAGTGCCGTAGATAGATCTAAAGAAAAACATGCAGAAGTTGAGGAAGAACAAGTATTGGAGGATTCAGAGGAGGAAGGAGAAATACGGGATTCACAAACTTCGGCTAGAAGATCCACAAGAGGTCGTAAGTCCGCCCATGAAAAGAGAGAACAGGAAACCTACAAAGATAAGCTCCAGGGCAGTCAACCAACCCTCAAGAAACTCTTGGCAAAAACGCCGAAGATGACAAGAAATTAGACTCAGGGCTCCAGGGGAGCTCATCACACCCAAAAAAGTATGTGATGAAGGTTGTCTCCTGGAATTGCAGGGGTATGGGGAGCAGAGTTAAAGAAGAAGCCATAAGAAGTCTTCTAAGGATAGACACCCGAGACATACTTCTCATTCAGGAGACTAAAATGGAGGACAAAGACTTCCTCCAAATAAGTAAGAAATTTTGGAATAAAGGTGGAGGAAAAACAGTCTTTTCTCGAGGAGCCTCAGGCGGGTTGGGTACTCTCTTGAATACTAACAAATTCTTGATGGTCAAAGAGATCCTAAACACTCACTAGTTGTTCTTGAAACTTCAGCATCTTGACACAAAAGAGATCATTTGTCTCATCAATGTGTATGTCCCAGTAAATGCAGGGGAGACAAAGGCTTGCTGGGACTCCATCAGAAATCTGAAAGGAATGGAGAATCTGGAAAATACCATCATTGCTGGCGACCTTAATATCACCTTGCTTTTGTTAGAGAAGTGAGGAGGCAGCATCGTAAGTGATCCGGCGAGGGAATGGGTGGAGGACCTCACGTAGGACTGGGAGTTGCGCGACATCAAGCCCTCTATTGGTAAGTACACCTGGTCAAACAAAAGATTCAGTCCAAGGCATATTGATGCAAGGTTAAATAGATTTCTCATTCAAAGTTATTTTCTCCTATTAGGATTAGAGGCTAGAATGCACTTTCTCCCTTGTAGTGTTTCTGATCATAAAGCATAATTATATCTACTCATTAACATTTCCTTAAGGATGTCCCAAGGAGAAATATTTTTTGAAAAGAATCAATAAGTGCTTTGTAATTCAATATTTGCAATTGTTCTAGCAACCGGTGTCCCTACAGTTCTCCTGGAGAAGAATGATCCCAGACTCCCTCTTGTTTGATGATTTACATGCTACTGAAGAGTTTCTATTCTCATATTCAAAGTGAATGAATAATTTTCCACAAGCATTTATGATTATCCCATCATAGCAGATAGTCAGATCACGTAGAAAGGCCATTATATTCCTAAATAATTTTCCCAGTTCTTTCACTCCCTTCTTTTAACAGAAAATTCCTTCTGTTAGCCCCCTATGAATTTTTTGACAAGCAAACAGGGGGCTAAAATGTTTTTTGAGCCTTCGAGGAATGCATTTCCTCTGAAAACACATCATCCTTGAAGCTTCCTTGTGCCTTTTTCCTTTGATAAATCCTCGCTGTTGTTCCTTGTTTTAAAGCCTCTCTGTTTGTAAGGAAGAATGCTCAAAAAGACCTTCATTTCCCTTATTTCATTCCCACTAAACCTCTGTTTTCATCACCTTTTTCCCTTCTGCAGAGTCCTCCAAATTCCCTTTTTAACCTTCTGAATCATCCTAATCCCCTTAAAAACCTTTCAAATACCCTTTGTTTGGTTTAAAAACCCCTTTTTCTGGCCTTAAAAAGAATTAAAATTCGGCCAAAATCACCCATTTTACATTACAGGCTTAGCCCCTTTTGGCCAGCCCCTTAACCACTTCCCCACATTACCCATGCCTAGAACCGAGCGCTTAAGGCGTGGGCGCTAATCGGAATTGGAAGAAATCACCGGGAGCGCATTTCTTTGTTAAGTTCAATTCCTCCGATGCGATGGTTTTCTACTCTGTAGACCTCGCTGTGATCTGTGCCGTTGATCTCCTGAGATCTAATGGTCAGTGCTTGTCCCGCAACGCACCCATCCTCTTTCTCTTTTCCCCCTCCGATTATGATCTCCACCGTTGATCCGTAAACGATCCGACGATCAAGCGCCAATCGCATCGCCGCCCCAATCGATGATCAGAAGTTCTCGATGCGCCTCACTCTGTCTCCCCCGATTGGCCGACCCCAATTAAATCTTAGCCATTTATCCGTTCGGACCCAATGGTCCAGATTTCATCACTCCCCATTCATTGCCACCGCCTTTCTCCCCGCCGATTTAATCTCTGCCGTTGATCGTGTTCCAGATCGGACGGCTGGCGCTCAATCACACCATCACCAATCGGAGGTTTTAAATATGTCACCCTCTGTTTTCTCCCAATTGCGATCTCCTGATCCAATCGTGACCGTTCATTCAATCCAGATCTAAGGCCCACATTGCATCGCATTTCCTCCATATTTCTTCATTGGAGCCTCCTCTAACTTCATCGCTTAGCCTCCACCATTGATCTCCTCCTGAGATCCAACGGTCCAAAGCTAATCGCCCTTCGCCCACACCGGGTCCCACCATTAAAGCCCGACTTCATTCATTTGATCCATTCCCTGTGTATTTTCCCGAAACCTTAAAACTCTGGGTTTTACGCTAAACATAATTTTCTGCCATTCTTTCACAGTTCTCACTGTGCATCACCATTCCTCCAGGCCTTCACAGCATTTGCTTCCACCACCCCCTAGATTTTATAATTGGTTTATTTTACTGTGCAGGGTATACAGAGTGATGAATTCACTCTATTTTCCATAATCGCAGTCACTATGATTCGGAACACAAAGAGGCCGTTACAGCAGCGGCCAGTGAGATAGCAGTAACAGTTTTGAGGGATTCAGGCCTGTTAATTTCATTTTTAGCACCTAATCCCGTTTTCAAAGAATTAAGGCGCAGTTTGAAGATTTAAAGGGCACATGAAACAAGCCATATTTGCTTGTCAGCATCAGCAGTTTTTCACTCAGACAATACGTCTTCCTATAGAAGTCTCCATACCTCCCCAAGCTCCCAAAGGCCATTCCACTGATAAAAATCTTCCAAAGACTGTCAAGACCACAATTATGGAGGTATGGAAGCCCAAAAGACCTTTCAGTCACCTTACTTGCTTCAAAAGATATAATAGAGAGTCTTACAGCCAGAACGGACTCCAAAGAAACATCATAAGTCAAATATCGACCTGACAGAGACTCCGAACCAGCCTACAGAGTATAGCGCAGAGCTATTAAGCAGAATGGGCATGGATACTTCCTCCACTCTGTCTTAATGGATTCATTTAATTCACATCAACTCCTGCTATTTTTCATTCTCCTATAAGAACCCTGAAGAACATTTTGTAAAGGGTTGCGTTGTTGTTGTAGTTGCAGTTGTAGGGATTCTTTCGTTGTTAGAACATTTTTGGGAGGGAGTAGCAGAGTAGTTTGTAATGTAGTAGGCTGGGAGGAGAAAGTTTGGACGGTAATCAGCCATTGAGCTCAGTGTATGTGACTGGTTTTGCACATCAATTAATCAAGCAATTTCACAGGATCCTGGTCTATTACTTCGGGTGATGTTTCTCTTATTTCATTGTTTTATTACATTTTCCATGCTATTCATTTGGTCTTCTGGTACGCATCAGAAATATAGCATAGGATATACCCTCGCATGGTACCCTATGTTTCTACTCTCCCTACCTTTGATGTTTTCTACTAAATGTGAATCTAAGAGCAAATTCATGTAATTTAACCATTCACTGCTAGCTGATGTGTGAATTCGGGGTTTGCTGCTTATTTGTTCTTGTTGGGTTCAAGCTAGAGAATTTGGGATACCGGGGATTCAATGTAAGCCCTATCCACTTGGGTCCTTGTTTAATGGGTTGGTCTTTCCAAGATCCCTTGAGTTAGCGTCAAAGCATTGAAGGTTAAAAGTCCTTTTATGATCTCAGGCCTAGTTCTGTGTTTAAATATTAAGTGCTTTTCTCTTTGAGAGTATGCTGAAGCAGATCTGGAGTTATATGACCTCTGGTCTGATCTCAAGCTACCCTTCGTGTCTCTTTCCATTTCTTTCCTTAATGTTCCCACTCCACCATCTATCTTAAAGATCCTTTAGTGTAGATGACTTGCCCTATGAAAGCCTTGCTTAGTTGCTTGCAAGTAATCTCCTTTCACGACTCCATAGCCCAATGGATGGCACTTTCCCGACCTATCCTCTTTGCCGAAACGTCCTACTGCTCTTCTCCTTTCCTCCCATTACCTTCTCAGCTGATGATCTCGTGACTCAACCCAACAACCAACCAAATCATTTAAACCCCCCCCTTTTTGTGCTTCATACCTAGCCTAAAACCTCATTTTGAGCTTCAAAGATATATCATTCTTTGCTTTGTGGAGAGATCCCTCTCCGGGTCCAGGAGGGCTAGATCCTGGGGCCCCAAAGTGGTTTTGATGTTGCCCGGTCTTTTGGTCTTGCCAATCTGGCCAAAACACTGGAACTCCAACACCTTCTTTGGATAAGATTGAATGAATAAATTCCTCATAGGGATTTAATCCAAAAACATATGATGATTTAAAGAATCCACAAACTTTAATCGAATCTTTTTTCTGTGGATTGATTGAAAGAAAGAGAACCATTAAAATAGCCCTAATTTTTGTTCCTGAGTTTTTTCTCTTGGAAATTTTAACAGAGTATACTTGTGGCTTTTTCATGGTTGCACTACATTGTTTAAGTGTTATTCTTTAGTAATCTTGTCCATCCTATCGCTAGCCCCTCTCAAGGGTGGCCATTATGTATATTTTTCCTTCTATCAGAGACTGCAATTTAAACTATTTGCACAACTTTTCTGAGACATATAGACTACCACAGTTTCGGTGAATGCTCAAGTGAATTTTCATTTCATAAATTACAATGTTTTCAGTTACAAATAATGGGTTCTTCTGGTATTCGATTCTTTCTCTGTTTTTTTTTAAATTAGCAGTATGAATTTCCTTCTATTTATTCGTTTATTTGCAAAAAAAAAAAAAATTATGATCTCTACGTGGAATCGAGTTCTCTACCCAGCCCTCCACTGCTTTTGCACAGAGATGATCTTCATGACCTCATCCTTCAACTGGGGACCCAACATGGCCTCCACAATCTTGTGCTCCTTAACTGCCAAAGAGAAGAGATAGATTTGCTCGAGAAAACAGATTTTTCCTTTTATTTACCAGGCAATCAGTGTATTCCTGGAATGGAGATTTTGAGAACCTTCCACAAATCGGGTGTCAAAAATCCATAAGTCCTTAATAATAAATATAAATTCAAAAGTTGCCTTGACAAAATTTCTTAGAGTTTTGGTCGACTCTCGATTTCTGGGACAGAATTCGATTTTTGGAGACCAAGTTTGGTGGCACGAAATCCGAGGAAATCTAGACTGTTTGACTGCAGCGTTGACCACATCTTTGACTGCATGTTTGACCAGTGCATTGACCAGGTTTGACCAATAATTTCAGGACTGTTTGACCAAGTTTGACTGAGAATTTCAAGAGAAATCCCTGAATGGTCAAAATGCCCTAGAAAGTTCATTTTGGAAGTCTTCCACGATGAAATGGATCTGATCATGATGGAACTCCACTAGCCATTTAGCTTTCTGAATACAATTATGTGTGTGTTCATTATCAGCATCAATCACTGCTTAGCCATTTCATGGACCACATTCCTCTATGGATGATCATCAAGGCTTGGATGCAAGAGGTAGGGGAGTCTCAGATGGCTTTGGAAAACTATTGGTAGCTTGACCATGGGCTTCTTTTTTGTTTGATTTTTTGAATAAAGTTGCCTTTGATGAAAGTCTTTGAAGCAGTCCTCAGTGCATATAAAGTTATAAACACCTTAGTTGGCTTCTCCTGGTGGTATGAGAAACTCTCACCAAAGAGAAATGCACAGTTATGTTTCCTTGTGTGCATCAAGTTCCCTGAGATAGCCATGCAATATTGGCCTTTCCACAAACATATTTCTTATTCTCTCACTCACTTTATCTATCATAGGCCTGAGAAATTTTACAACCCTTAGGGGCCAGAAAATCATGTCTGAAGTTTAACTTGTCCAAAGACCTTCAAGAATAAGTTCTGATTGGGGTTGGCAAAATAATGTTTATATAACTTGTAAGGAACCTCTCTCCTTAGAGCCCATGGGAGGAAAAATTGCTTCCATCCAAATAAAACGTAAATTTTATCAAAGAATAAGGGAATCTATAAGACAATGCCTCCAGAATATCCTTTTCAATGAAGCACTTCAAGTCAGGGTGGCCACACTCGGTAATCATCTGAAAGTTGTCAAGATTCAAAGTGCCAAAGGGACACAATTGCAGGGCCATCATCCACTGGCTTAAAATACGCGATAGGCCTGAAAAAGATTTTTTTGGGGCCCTATATTCAAAAGAAGGCTTGAAAAGAGAATCTCCACTATCAAATCAACGAAGGGTAGGCTTAAAAGATGAAATTGAGAAACAATTTACTTCTCAGTTCTCTCTACGAAAGAATTTTCAATTGCAAATACTAAGTGAGGAACATCAATGCAACCCTGTCTTGGAGTCATCTCACAAACTTTATGAAGCGCAAAGAATACTGTGTGACTAGTCGTTGACTTTGGGTAAGCTAGCTGCTACCCTCTCAAACATGAACAATGATGATGGTAAGTCCTGGGATTAGAAATATTCCAGAGTTAATTTTATAAAGCTACCTAGTATTTTGTCAATCCAAACATTTTGCAGAGGTTTACAAAGAATCCATCACAGAGAAATCATTGAGAACCAACTTAAACAAAGGTATTAACAAGTTTATACCCAAGGTCAATGATTCCAAAGTGACTATGAGCTGGAAGCCTATCACTCTGTTGAATGACTCATGTAATAGTCTTACCAAAACTCAGCACTCATAATCAAGCATATTCTCATGATTATTATCAAACCTAGGTAGACTTGTTTCATTAAAGGTAAATTCATCATAGATAATGTTATTGCAGCTTGTGAGGGCATGGAATGGCCCAGTAATTGAAAGCAAGGCATGTAATCTAGATGCAGAAATTCAAACGATCCATAGGATATCTACAATGATAATGCGACATTTCTGTATGTTGCAGTTGAAGGTTTGAAGCCAAATCACATGTCAAAAATATCTTCGAACATGTTAAAGAGTTTTTGAAAATCTGAGAAATTGTCCGAAGGCCAGATGTGTATGCTAAGTCATCTGTTCTAGTCTTTAGTGTTCAATTATTTTCATTTCTGAAATAGGAGACCTGGTTATGGAATCCTGTTATATTTATGCACTTTGTGTATCACCTTCATTAATTAAACAAAGAGGGAAGACTGTAAACCAATACAAAAAAAATTATTTTCATTTCTGAAAAAGGAGACTTGGTTATGGAATCCTATTATATTTATGCACTTTGTGTATCACCTTCATTAATTAAACAAAGAGGGAAGACTGTAAACCAATATAAAAAACAACAATCTCTCAATAAAATCTGAAAAAAATGCAACCTGAATAACGCGGCAACAACTTAAAATTGATGGATATCGAATTCAGAAAGGTATGCAACTCCAAATCCATATTGAATCCTAACAAATGTGGATGGGGTTCAAAATTGCTCACCTGGAAAAAATTGCCACTTGGTGGGGGCTTAGGTGATGAAAATTATGGTCGCTGTCATTGCCTCTTCCCTACAGAAAATCCTCTGCTATCTAGTTTCTGCCATGTGTTCAGCGATGCGGTTTCCATACTGGAGGAATTTTCCCCATGCACTGATTGCTAGGTCAATGAAATCCCCTTGATGAATGCATCTGGGCATTGTGATTATTATAACTAATAGCCCCCGCTGCTAATGCCCTCCTCTTCCCATAGGACCACGTATTACTGGATACCTCGAATTATAGGAGGCCTCGAAATTAGTTGTTGGGAACTATGAATTACTACTAAACGTGCTAATTTGGTCTTTGTGTACCTTCTCCAGCTTTAAAAGCTTGCTAAAACCTCACTATTAGAAGAAAAATTCTGAAGGTTTAATGGTAAAATGGTGTCCAAATCCTGCAAAAGAAAAGTCGACGGATAGCTGAGGACGCAAGCTCGAAGCTGTGAATGTGAATGGATTCGAATGGCCTGAACGAATTTCGCAAGTCTTCCACAATAATGAAGCTCGCAAGTTTCCCACTCAGAAAATCTGGAGTAATAATCCTTAAGAGTTCTCTGAGTTTGTTTCGTTTTTGTTTTTGCAATTTTATCAAACAAAACAAATTTAACCGCATGGCGGAATTAATGTTTTGGCTCAAAGTTCATGTGAGCAATTAATTTAATTTTTTAATGGATATTTTAATAGGTTTGAAAATCTGAAAATCTGCCTTCCAATTGAATGACTATGATGACATATACAATACCTCTTTTTTTTTATCATTAACTTTGTTTATTTATATATTAAATTTATTTATTTATATGCTATTGAGTAGCAATATGAAAACCAAAAGTTAAAAGAAGTTTTTAAAAATTATAAATATTTTAAAGATATTGAGAGGTGTTTTGTTATCTAAGTTAACAACATTGTTCATTATTATGGCAATTTTATGTATCTATTTTAAGATAACTAACTTGTATCAGGGGAATAAAATATTGGTAAGAGAATATTACCATTTCACTTCACTAGTAATCAAGGGCCATTAACTATATGTATGTATTATCTATAGTAATAGTTAAGGAAATAACTATAATAATAAAAAGTGAAAAATTAAGTCAATCATGTTTTGAAACATGTTTTGTATTGACACCTAAGTTGTTTTAGTACACGCACCGTAAGTCATAGGTTAGGGTTGAGATCCACGCTTGTGTTTAAGCATAGATATCTACTTGACCATGATGACAAACCATCATGCTAATAATCAAAAATTATTAGTACTCACAATGCATTGGATTAACCCCTGCATATTCCACATCATCTAATTGATTCTCACTAAGTTAATAATGTCCTAAGCCAAAACCGTTATTCATAATTGACTTGACCTCTAGGTGTCTTCCTCCTATACTAGCCAATTTGTTGGTAAATATCCCTATTATATGGTTGGGCCAATTTGTTGCTATATTGTGCTCAAAGTTATAAGTACCACGATGAATAAAAATAAAGTATCGTGCATAGACAAATGCATTCTGAGTATATTTTTTTGGATTAAATATTCTTCTATGTGTTTCACTATAGAAGTAGATATTTCCCTCCAAAGTTGATCAAGTGTCTACTGAAAGAGGGCCCATAGTTTATCCTAATTCATAGAACAATGTAGTAATCAACCTTGAGCACGATACTTTAAGTTCAATTGTCAGGAATAACCTTGGAAATATACCCTAAGTAACTACTTGAAACTCCTTAACTTACAAATAAATAACTTAACACAATAAATAGATTGAAATGTATATGAAATATTTAACAAGTACATAAAATACATACAAAGTTATCATTATTCACATCCTCACTCTTTTCTCTAAAATATGTACCCTTTTTAAATGTAGCTCAAATGATCCCTTCACATGTTTCTTCCCACACTTGTATTTTTTCTACAATCAACACAAACTTCTCTTCTTCTTTTTTGGGGGGTTTCTTTGATCTTTCGTATTATGTTGTCTCTTTAATTTCCACCATGTTTTGTTTTCTTCAAAATTGTACACCTAAAATAAATGAATCAATGCAAAACTACCACCTCAAAAATAACCAAACATTGCACATCTATGAATTATGCACTCGATGTGAACAAGAAGGGCCACCCTATTTATATAACCAACATAAATCCATCTTGACTTTGGATATATCATACTTTGAGAGGGAAGTGTGACAAGGTCAAGCATTTCAAAAGAGACTACAAGGAATAGAAAAAGAAGAATAAGAGGGAAAATAATTATTTTGATGCCATGTCTAAAAAAGTATTCTTAGAATGATGAAGAATATTCCTTTATTGTAGCTCTAACAACTCCTAAGCCAAAGTATGTAAATAATATACTAAATATCTTCCTTCCATATGACATCCCATTGGGAATCGTTTTTAGTGTACGAGAACTATTTATGGTGAGATTGTATAACTTGGTGATGACTATTGAAAATTGTAAAAAATAAAATAAATTGTCTATTCTTTTCACTAGTTGATTTATTGTTGTTTATATTCCGTTGTGCAAGGTAGTTTGTTGTGCCATTTGGATTGGTAGTGTCAAAGATTCTAAGACACCAGTAATATCATAATGAATGTGATTCCCCCTAAAATCTTTAACATTTCGTGCTTTACTTAATGGGAATTATTATATGTTTCTCAAACAAGAACTTCTTGCCAAAAAAGATGGAATATGTTAGGACATTAGACAATAATAGACCATATTTGGAAACATCCCATTAACTTTGAGTCTGTCATAGAGCCAACATACAATAATGGGAAATAATTGTCTACAATTTGTGAAATATGGTAGATAAGTTAAATTAGGGTTTAATGACTGGGGGTGGGGTTTAAGCTACAAAATGTGTTCTAAGTGACTTTAATGCTTTTAACCCTGACCACAAATTTTCCCTAAGCTTATTTAGGGATGGTAATTATGCTTGGAAATGGGTTGGGAAAGGTAGAAGCTAACATTGGGAAGGGATGCTTCAGTAAAAATAACAATTTTATTGGCTCTTGGGAAAAATGGGAAAGAAATATTACTTATATGACTTTGTTTGACTATGTTAATGTACAATTTCTACGTCAAGAAAGATGAATTTTTCACTAAGCCATGACAGTAAATGGAGTATTTAAAGAGTACTCAAGTATTGTCTGAGTGGATAGAGGAGGATATAGTGTACTTAGCTATAGTGGGAGTATCTTCCCTTAATCTGTGTAGGCATTCTAAGGCGTTTGGAATCATGGTTTCTCTCTTGATCGTGACCTGGTAGATAAGGAATCCAATTTGGTGTAAATCCAAACTAGCGTCACAACGAACTTAACCAAGTTCTCCTGCGATGTTGGGAGATCAGGTGTAGCGGCAGCTTGTCTGATAGGCTGTAGAAATGCCTGAATTTCCTGATCTATCTATTCCCATGTCTTTTCGTCACCCAGTGCACCTAGAGAGGGAATATGGTGTAGCTCAACCATCAAGTCGATGCCGCTGATCAAATTCCCATAGGCGGTCATCACCTTCTCTAGCTCTTTAAATAAATTTTCTTTAGATGCACCTTCATGCGAATTTGGACCTTGTCATTCTGAGTGTGAATCCAATTTTTCTTGGGAAAATTATTCGAAGCCTGCAGATATCTACTTTTCCATTCTATCATTATATCCAAGGTGCTGGAGACCTCTTTCAGTTGTTCATTTCTCTTCTTCGTTTCCGCTTGGGCTCTCAGTAGAGGAGCGACTATTTGCTTTATGGTGAACATCTCCTCGTAAACCTACCTCGTGGCGGCTTCCAGCGTCACCAACTCTCTTTGGACGGTAAGTGGTACTTCGTTAATGAGAGTGTTTTTATCTTGGAGCTGTTGGATTTCTTCCCTTAATGCTTTCTTTTCTTGCTCCGACCTGGCTTCCTTTTGTTCAGAATCTTGTAATCTATTTTGCAGGGAGAGGATTTCCCTAGTCATCCAACTCACATTTTCTTCCGTGGCAGTGGCAAAAGCAGTGTAGGCTAATGCTATCATCACTGGATTGGTCCTAGTGTCCAGGACTATATCCTTTTTCGACATGGTTGTGAATGGCGCGATAGGGTTCCGTGCTAGGCATCTCCTTTTTTCCTGCCTGATTTTGAAAGTGAATTAATCATAAGTGAGTCTCGTCAAATTGAGCACTTCCTCCTCCTGTCCTTCAGAGGTGCCTGGTTTTGAGAGTGCAAAACGTGTGTTAATTGCAGGTACTTTGATGGGCGACAGCTCTGTCTGTACCCCTGTTACTGGAGGAGGTGTCTCGGCGTCCTTTGATCTTTGATCCTCTTCCTCTTTTCTCTTTTGTTCTTCTTCTTCTTTCAATAGTCGCTCCGCCTCTACCTTATCCTCTTCCGCCTTTTTCCTGCACTCCATTTCTGCTTTTGTTTCCTCTTCTTCCTTCCTTCTTCGTTCAACTTCTACTTTTGTTTCCTCTTCTTCCTTCCTTTTGTGTTCGGCCTCCACCTGATCTAATTCCTTCTTGAGCTGTCGTTCAACTTCTGCTTTTTCCTCCTGCTCTTCCTTTCTTCTCCAGGCATCCTCCACCTGTTTCTTTCTCTGTTCTGCCTTCAGGTGTTTCTTACGCTTATCTTCATCCTCTTTCGCCTTCGTTTTAGCTTCTGCTTCTTTTTCTTTCTGTTGGGCGGAAGAGCTATGACCTGTGTTAGTTCGGGGCTTCTTGGCCTGGGACGACGAAGCTCCTCCCAACTCGCGGATTATATCATCTAGAGTCTGATCATCTTGATCCTCCTTATCGGTCAATGCTTCCGGGGCGAGTTCCCTATCCTTGTTATACCAGTTTCTTTTCGCATCCTCAGTTGGGCGTTTAGTATGTTGGCAGCTCCATTTGAACTTGGCCCATTTACAGTGGTCAGGGACTATCGTCTCAGGATCGTATGTCCGGTAATCCAAAGGCCCCAGGTAGAATCCTTTGATTTGTTCAGCCTCCGCCTCCACCTCTTTGAAATCCTTAACTGTATAAGCACCAATGGTGAGCGGAAGTGTGTGCCACGACTTTTTCTTACCTCTAGTAAGGACCTTTGAGAAGCCGGAAGTCATCTGATAACATACTTCTTGAAGTAGCATCTTGTCAGTGATGAACCGGGGCAGAGCATGGGGAGTCTTGAATGAATCGAAGACTCGGATGAAGGTGCCTTCTGCAAATGGAAACCAATGTGCTACCTTGACTATCGTTTCCATAGCTCACCAGGACATGCATGGGGTATCCTGACCGAACAATTTCCCGTAGAGTGCAGGGATGAAACTGTGTGTGATTGATTCTATATCCTGCTTGTATTTGGAGTCCCGGAATACCTGCAACTCCTTGTGAATTGGGTGTGCTCGCTCCTAATCCCAGTTGTGAGCCCATCCCTCAAAATAACACTTGGAACAAACTGCATCCAATAGATAAGAGGCCATGTAAAATTCGGACGAGTATCCCTCCTCTGGTGCTAGTGCTACATATATGTTTGTTTTGAGGGCCGCTATTAGTAAGTTGGACCAATTGAAACGGGTGCCATATACAGTGATAAAGTGCATCAGGGATACCCAAGAAACACTGAACGTGGTGGCATCGGGAAGACCATACATTCTACAAAGCATAGCTGCCACCAACTTATAGACCTTTATGAGGCCTGCCACTTGATACTCCCGATCCTTCTTGATTTTGAACTTCTCAAGTTCTTCCCACCATCCTCTCAGGGTGTCTATTATGGGAACCACATGGGTGGTGGCCCATTCCTCTGTGAACATCTATTTCGGTTCTGGAAGTGCATCTGAAAGCAAATGTTCCCCACTTAGTTCTGAATGTGGTTTTGAGCTGATCAGGCTCAGCCACTAGTACTTGATTATACCCTGAAAACCCATCCAACAGAGAGAACATTTCTGACCCTGATACAACTTGAAGGATTTGCTCCATAGGAGGGACCAGATAGTTGTCTTTGTCGGAAGCTCTGTTCAAATTTATGAAGTCTACGCATAGTGCCCAAATTGTGTATTGTGTAGTCACAGTGCCCAAATTTGACCCTTGAGCTCCAGAACTACGTAATTTATGCCTCCCAATCAGCCTTAACTGCGCATTGTGCAGTGCGAAGTCTCACACCTCGACCCTGACACCTTGAGTTGCGCAATTGCACAATCCATTAGATTTTCCTCCCTCCAGAATTGCGCATTGGGAAACTTCAAGCCTCAAGCCTGAGCCCTTGAAACCCTTAAATATGCAATCTCCCAGCTTGTTCTCCTTCCAGAATTTCACATTGGGTAACTCCAGGCCTCAAGCCTCAACCTTCAGCTCTAGAGCTCCTCAAAAAACAAAAATTTGTCATGGATAAGTTCTAGAAGCATACTTGGGATAAAGAGCGAGGGAGAAAGAAACAATATTGTATTGAAGAGTTTAATCCCACTCATATCATTAACAAAAAGCATACACAGGGGCCAATATTTCTTGGAGAGCCAAAATTCTCATTGCTTAGTTATAGATTAATTCTCATAAACTCCATTGTGAAACGAGTCTCTATTGTGAAACATGGCACTGGAAAAGGCTAAAAGAAACGTGGGAAGAAAAAGTATGTGTTTTTTTCTCTTCCGGAAAAGTGGAAATAAAAAAACATTTCATTTTAGAATGCAAGGCCTTCAAAGACAACACAGAAAGTTATGCAGATACTATGACAACTAGCTCTTTGGGATAATTTATTCCACGAGGCGTTTGTTGAGAAGTTAGGAGCGTTTATTGTGAGGTTTCACATGAAAATGGTTGAATAAGGATAGTAAAGCAATTTGTCCCATAATCTATCTTTAACCTCTTTAAAGTTAAAATAATAAACTATCTTTAACCTCTTTAACATTAAAATAATTTCTTTATTTCTTTTTAATTTACAACATTTTTACTCACCTTCGTCATTAACAACCAACCCAATTTTCCCTTTAAATGGGGAAATAAGAAAGACACAAAGAAATACGAGAGGCTAAAAATAACATGTAGAACAGGTTGATTCTCCATCTTATTCTTATATTCAGCCCTTTTTCTATGGAATATTATAAAAAACACTCCAACTTCTCGACATTGAAACTCTTCTTCATCATTGGCATTCACACCCACATGGAACAAAATGTGGCTAACACAACTTATGATTAAGCCGAAGGCTTTTCAACTATGAGGTTTATCTTCATGACACTGTTCAAATTCGTTGTCCCTTACATAATCTGAATAGTGTCCTTTGGGATTATAGCATGGTACAACGTATTGACATGAGAGAACCCACGTGCATGTTAGTCTAGAGAAATTGAAGGCGTCGTTATAGCTCGAAGAAGTACCATTTGCGGTCAATGTCGGTCCATGATATTACGGAATATATGTGGCGTGTTCCCTTAAAATAAACACATAATGTTCGTGCAGCCTGTGCCTGCACATTCAATAGGTTTTTGAAATATTGATGTGGAGCTCCTACACTTTTGGGGATACGAGGGTTCTGTTCTCATCGACTCTATTCCTGGTCAATTCGTAGCAGAGAAAGACTATTTGGTTAACAATTTGAGTCTTAGAGGAATTGATGTTATTAAAGAAGCGAAATTGCAAATAGAGACGATTTTCCCAAAGATGGTGTCCTGTGCGGATATAATCGCATTTGCGGCTAGAGATAGTGCATCATTTGTATTTTTCTTAAAAGTTATACATAAGAATACCACTGTGTTAAGTATAGCATGGGATAACAACAACAATCAATTATTTCTAATGATTGATCGCAGGCATCTCACATCTCCCTCTGCTAGAAGAAAGGATGGAAATATTACACTAGCTTCCAATATACAGGGAAATCTACCACCCCCTACCTTCAATGTAACCCATCTAACTCAGATATTTGCAGCTAAAGGTCTATCCCAGGACAAGATGGTTAATTTTCATGTGTTTTCTGAGACCTGCAACTCATCAATGTGTCAATTCTTGTAGATGACAATAATGGTTGAGCAAAACCATGATTATAATCATGTTTGTGTTGTTTGGGCGAATGCAGGAGCGCACACAATTGGTGTCTCTCACTATACTTCATTCGTCAACAAGCTCTACAATTTCAATGGCACGAACATGATGGACATGTCCCTTGATCCAACGTATGCTCAGATACTAAAGCAGAGTTGTCCCCAAGGAAACCCCATTAACATCAACACGACTGTGGTCATGGATCCTCAAACGCCACTGATCCTAGACAACTTGTATTACAACGAAGTTATAGCTAACGGTGGTCTGTTTACATCGGATGCAACTCCACTTACACATCCAAACACTAAATCTAGCGTGACTGCAAACTTAGGCCTTAACTTGGTTGGATGACAAAAAAAAATTATTGCCGCAATTATAAAAATGGGAGATATTAGTGTATTAATTGGCAACCAACTGGGACATATTAATGTTTTGAGTAGTCCGCGTCAACTGCAGGGTTGCCAACAATTAAAATAGATTGGAAATTTAGTTTTCCTTAGCTTCAAATTTAGAAGATTTTCACTTCTCAACTATTAAACTCGCACAACAAACAACATAGAAGTTGGTGCAACCTATTGAAAATGCAGACACATATGTCCAATATATATTGTATATGAATGATGTAATTTATAGGAAAAAAATTATATTTTAAATACAAAATATATTTAGCATAAAATTGTTGTTTTAAATAAAAAAATATATTTATTACATTATTTTATTAATTTCATTTTTTTTTAAATTAATTTTGTTATACATTATATTAAAATATTGATTTTTTTTCATTGTCTATTTCATGCTGCATTTCCCTCCATTTTTTCATGGGGCATTCTTCCCTCCATTTTTATATAGTATTTATTTCCTTTAAAATATATTTACACCTTAATCACAATTCCCTCCATTTTTATATAATATTCTTCACTCTATTTTTATATAATATTTATTTCCTTGAA